>OY979712.1:39291136-39820636 GCA_963855925.1 Inga laurina | reverse complement strand
ATCTAACTAAATTGTGTCACTTGTATGTATATCTAGGGATATGCTTTTGGTATGTAGCTAATCTAATCTTAGGAACAGGATCGCTTTAATTAGAATGCATGAACAAAATAAAATTAACGCAACAGACAGGAATTTTAATTTATTATAATATGATGTTAAATATTTATTTTGACGTCATTGGTCAATTAATCGGGTCATAATTTATCAGAGTCTATATTGCAAAGATATTTGAATGGTTCTACTCGTGGAAACAAGGTTGTAGGCTCGTGAGTTTAAGCAAACTTATGACGGTGCATGTATCTTGAATTTGAATAGTAAACTAGTAATAAGAGTTTAATGTTATCAATAAATAGGTATTAATAGTGTATAATTAAATAATTTAAATATAAAAATGACAATAATTTGATTTAAATATATTTTAAATCTATATAATTGAAATTAAATCCATCAATATCCAGAAATTATCATACTTAGCAAAGAAATTGATATAAATTTCATACATAAAACTATATGGCATAATTAAATCAAAAAATTTAGCATGACTTTAAGAGTGAGTTAACCTGATTTTATAAGTTAGAAACATAAAAACGATAAACTCAATTTGTAAACTTGTGAGTTTATTTGATTTTACTTTGAGCATGTGTTTATCAGCAACTCGCTATGATTTTGTAAGGTATAAATGTAAAAACGGTAAACTCAGAGAACCAACTCGTGAGTTTAACAACAATATGTAGAAACAAACACACGGGAAAATTCAGGATCCAAAGTTCAATTAATCTTCTATGGTCAATCCATGCATTATTATATTGTTATATGTCCCCGTTTTTTTAGTTGCTAATTTTAACCTTCACATTAATTACTTGAATTGAATGGTAAGACCCACGTCTGATTCAATGTAATAAGACCCTTCTGGAATTTGAAATGGATGGAATCTACTAATGTCAAGATTCACTGCTTAATTCAATTAGTAAAAAGAAACAACAACGTTAATCCTTAATTCAAAGACATTTCTATTGCGTTATAAAAGTTCAGTGAATTAAAATGATTAATGGAATGGCGTGGATATTAGGATGATTTCTTTTGATTATTACTTATATATATCTTAATTTTTTCCCATTTTTGGTGCGTATAATAATTTTAAAGATTTGATTAATTGAAAGTTCTATCTTATCAAATAAATCAGAGAATGTATAATATAATTTAAATTAATCACAAATCAATTAAAAGGAGGAACAGGTTGTGATTGTATAGCTTCATTCGTTTGTGTGAAAAACAAAAGTGGAGGCTCGAAACACATGACATTGTGTTCCTCAAACCGAACATGTTTTGACTTCCTGTCTCAATTATTATTAATCACTTCTCTAGAAATTTTCATAATTATTTTGTCGTGTTCGAACATGTGCTTCTCATTTCCTTGCCTGTGATCCACACTGTCCTTATACTCCTTCCATCCACTACTACAATTTGAAAATACTACTACCCTTATAGATGACCCTTTTTTAAAAAGGGACGTTAAAAGATAGAAACGGTGGCATTTTTGTAAATAAATATGGGAAATGGGAACATTAGACGTCCTAAATTTGAATTGGGACGCCTAAAGTAGAGTTTAGATGTCCCAAATTTAAATTGGAATGCCTAAAGATTCCCACAGGCCCCCAAAAATTTAAGACTAAAAAAATTTGACTTACTTTAAGCGTTCCAAAAATTATTTAGGATGTCTAAAGTCCCAGGTTTAGGCATCCCAAATGGATTTTGGGACGCCTAAACCTACCTTTAGGCATCCCAGGTGTCCCCTACAGCATCTCGCATGTCAGATAAGTGTCTGACATGCGTCCTCTCCAACCCCTCCTTTACTCTTTTGACTAACCAACTCCCTCCTTCCTTCATTTATTTTGACCGTCATGTCTTCTTCTTCAACTTTACTCTTCCTCCTCCCTTCTTCAATTGTAGGCCGTCGACACACACCCCTCCTCCACACCTTCTTGTTTTTTCCTCCACCTCCTTCCATTGACGACGACACACACACCACCCCCTCATCCACAGTGTCTTGCTTTTTTCTCCTCCACCTCCTTCCTTCCATTGTTGTCAACGCACACACCCCCTCCACACACCGTCACCTTCTTGCTTTCTCCACCATTCGGTGTACCTCCTCACCGTACATAAACCTCTCCAACGTCTTCTTGCTACCTCTCCACAGTACATAACCGTTGGCTCCCCCCTTCATTAGGTTAGATTCTTTTTTGAAATATAAATTTGCTTGAAGAATTAAATTTGAACTTGCAATGTGAAATTATTTTATATGATTCTGTTATCGGAGTTATTTTCCCTTTCGATTGATTTTTTTTTTGTTTTTTGGCCAGGATCATAGAATCGTTATTACCTAGTAGTTATGCAATATATTGTTTGTTTTATATGTTTGGAGCTTGGAAATTGAGAGGGAAAATACGTATACATATTATTATAAATAAATGGAGCTATTGATTGATTTTGATGAAATGAACAACAATTAAATAGAGTAATTTTTGTTTCTTTAATATGGTTGGTTTTATTTTTTTTAGATTAGATTAGTATGATTATTAATGTAGTTTCCTTAATATTAGTAGTATGATTATTATTAGTGTAGTGGAGAGATAGGATTGCTTGAAATTTTGGGATGTTTTACTTTTAAGGGGAAATGCTACCAAATTTTTTGTTGAAAAAAGGCAATCCCATCATGGGTGAGTGTTATTGGGAATGGCTTAGGTGGTAACAAAATGTATCACAGTTGGATTAATGCTTTAAGAACTAGTGAAGAATATGAGAAAGGAGTGGAAGAGTTTATTGAATTCGCTAGAAAGCATGCTCCAGTAAAAAATGGGAAGTATTTTTGTCCTTATGCAATTGTTTAAATGAGAGTCGACAGAATGTTAATGTCATAAAGGATCACCTACTTTGTGATGGAATAAATCTATGATACACAAGGTAGATATGGCATGGTGAGGAAGTAACGATTGTCCGTCACACAAGAAGGAAGATGTGGATGTCATAGATGAAGATAGAATGGAGAAAATGATTCACAATGTTGAGGTAAAATCCTTTGTACAATCACAGGAGTATGACAGCCTGCGGAGTCATGCAGAGACACCGTTCTACCATGGGAGTAACTAACTCGGATGACAGGAACATTGCATTTGGTTAACTTAAAGGCAACTTGTTGGTGGACCGATAGTAGTTTCACATTGCTGCTTGAATTATTGTGTGGTATATTTCCAGATGATAATGTACTTCCAAATCGTATGTATGAGGCCAAGAAAATCCTGTCTACGATGGGTATGGAGTATAAAAAGATACATGCTTGCCTTAATGATTGTGTACTATATAGAAATGAGTATGGAGGTCTTAGTAAGTGTCCTAAGTGTAAAAATGCACTATACAAAGTGAAAAAAGCTGGTGGTTGTGGCGATGGGATAACTAAAAGGCAACATTTAAAGGTTATATGGCATCTTCCAATAATACCATGTTTTAAACGTTTGTTACAACAAAAGTGAAGAAGTTGAGATGACACTCTGATGAGAGAATATCTTATGGGAAATATCCTCTGCACCTAGCTGACTCTCCACAATGGGAAAAAATAGATGAAATGTTCGCTTAATTTGCCATCAAGCTGAGAAACCTTTGGTTTGGGCTTTGTACGGACGACATCAATCCGTATGGAACTCTTACTAGCACACATAATGTGTGGCCGATTCTTCTTGTAATAAACAACTTGCCTCCCTGGCTATGTATGAAACGCAAGTATATGATGCTTTCTATGATGATTTTTGGACTAAAATAGCCAGGGAACGATATTGATATCTACTTGGCACCTTTGATTAAGGACTTGAAGAAGTTGTAGGAGGAAGGCGTAGATGTGTTTAATGCTTATAAGAAGGAGTCCTTCAAGCTACATGCACTGATTTTCACAACGATAAATGACTTCCTTGCGTACGGAAACTTGTCAGGGTACAGCGTGAAGAGTCATAAAGCATGCCTGATATGTGAAGCAAACACATACTTCCATTAACTAAAGCATGGAAGAAAAACTATCTACCTTAGCCATAGGAGGTTTCTTCATCGGTTCTACCCATATCATAGGCTAAGAAAGCGTTTTAATGGCTTACCAAAGCATGGAATGGCTCCAAAGGTATTAACCAGAAAAGAAGTTTACAGTCGAGTAGAACGTATTAAAGTCACTTTTGGTAAGAATCAAAGGACTACGGGTGAGAAGAACATATGAAAGAAGAGATCCATTTTCTTTGATCTTTTATATTGGTGTTGGCTTGACGTGAGACACAGTATTAATGTGATGCATGTGGAGAAGAACGTTTGTGATAGCCTTGCACATACCAGGGAAGACTAAGGATGGGATTAGTGCAAGATTAGACCTTGTTGATATGGGAATTAGAGAACGATTACATCCACAAATAAGAGATGATGATAGGAGGGTATACATGGAGCTAGCAGCTTATACACTATCAAAAGTAGAGAAAAGAAGTTTGTGTGGGTGCTTGCATGAAATTAAGGTGCCGCAAGGGTATTCTTCTCATGTGAGAAGATGTGTCTCAATGGATGATTTCAAGTTAGTAGGAATAAAGTTCCATGATTATCATGTGTTCATGCAACAACTATTATTGGTAGCTATTAAAAGCATAATGAAAGATGAAGTACGAACCACTATAAAAAGATTGTGTGTTTTCTTCAATGCTATATGTAACACAGTCATTGACATTGGATGAACTGGAAAATGAGGGTTATATTATTTTGTCACAACTAGAGATGCATTTTCCTCCTTCATTTTTTGATATAATGGTGCATTTGATAGTTCATTTGGTAAGGGAGGTAAGGCTCTGCAGTCCAGTTTACCGGAGGTGGATGTACCCTTTCGAGCGATACATAAAGATCTTAAAAGGGATTCTAAAAATCCTTATCGACCAGAAGCCTCAATAATAGAAAGATATGTAGTTGAAGAGGCTATGGAGTTTTACAAAGATTATATGTTAGGGAAGAAGGAACAATCTCGACATAAAGAGGGGAGAAGTAAGGGAACATGAGGACTGAAAGTGAAGAATGTTCCTCGTGAAGAGGTGTTGCAAGCACACTTGTATATCCTGAATAATATAGAAGAAGTTCAACCTTACATAGATGAACATATAAAGACTTTGAAGAACAAGAATCTAAGGAAGAATGACATGCATATTGTTATTGAGTAAAACAAGACATTGATAGAGTGGCTCGAGGAAAAGGTTTCGTACGAGACTGGTGTTTCTAAGACAATCAAATAGCTAGCATGGGGGCCTTTGTTTTAGGTCATTACTTGGACCAATTATGATATAAACGACTATTGTTTCTATACAAAAGAGCAAGATGACAGAAGTACCATAGTGGGGTGATGGTAAAAGCTGAAGCCATGTACTTTTCCAATTCGAAAGACAAAAACCCCATATTAGCGTCCATGGCCTATTATGGAGTTATAGAAGAAATATGAGAGATTACATATTGTTAGGATCGGCAGGCACAACAGAAGAATTTTAAAAAAAAAATTGGCAATCCTAATCGAGGATCTATCAACAGCGTTTAAACCGAGTTAGAAGGATTCATACCTTTTTCAATTCAGGGTTTTCGATCTCTAGGATCCAACATGTCAGGTCCACTCCCTCTACCAGTATCCACACAAATGCTCTTCAACACGGACTGCGTGATAGTGCCTCTAATATCTCCTAGGGTTTCCCTTGCGGCTCTGATTTCTCATGCATATACGAGTATATCTGCTCTATCAAGTTTATAACCTATGAGGGCTATATTCGAATTTCAAAATTAATCTTCATTAATTTTGAAATTAATTAACGATTAGTTATCTTGATGAGCTAATTAAATAAATTCAATTTAAATTAAATCTGTCCAACAGTTTTAATTTAACCTATTTATTTAATCCAAATAAGGAGCCATTAGATTTAAGGTTTTTTCATAAATTAAATCTGAAATACTATATCTCTATCATGTTAGTTATTAAATTTAATATATCTTAATAGATTAAATTTAAAACTAACACAATATAATAATATCATATAATACACACACACACACAAATATAAAAGATATGTATTTCGCAAATATATATCTATATAATATTATTAACGAATTTTATATTCTATATATATATATAAATATAAAATTCGTCCACCCTAAATTAAACATTATCTCGTATTGGGCCATTATTGTGTGCGACCCTGTAGGCCCATATGAAATTGGCAGTAGGCTAATAATTGTACTAACCTATAAGTTGCAAGCGGCCTCTACCAAAACATTATGACTACCCAATTCATATGAGGATCGTTAACACAATGCAACCTGTCATACAACCATGTCACATCCCTTTTGTCACATGATATATCGGTCAAAGATATGGCATGGATAATGTCATCCTCTTGTTCCTGACCATTACTTTCTTGATTCCTGAGTAGCCTGACAATAGAAATGGAAACTCCTTTCCATCATAGTATAGCTATACATTTCTCAGACTCACTTATCGAGGGGCCCAGTAATGTCTCTCTATTAATGTGAGGGACAAATTCTATCTTGATCATTCATATTCCTCTGCATGAAAAACCACCAAGCTCGATCATAGCCTTTATCATCACTCGGTCAAAAGTGACTTTTGACTAGTTCAAAGCTTAGCAACTCTCATATAGGAATCCATGATAACCTCAGGTCTAAGGGCATTATGAAGTGGTTATACATAAGAAAAGCTTATAACTTGATCCATGTAGCTTTCTCATAGTGGGTTGGTCCAGCACCTTGTACTCTTACAAGTGCCTAAGACTTTGATTCGTATCTCCATATCTTATCAAAGTCATACTGGTCTTGTTTCATCTTTACTCCAGCAAAGATGACCGATCAGGGACATTTTAGGATAATCTTTATATTTATCCAAGGATACAATTATCACAATTAACATGCAAATAATATGATAACAATATGGAGAAATTTCATTAAATTAATAATATTCAAAGTACAATGATTGGCCCTTTGGGCACAATGTCCAACACATACAAGTTCAAAGTTGCTTTATTCAAATGTAAGTGGGTTAGCAATAATGTTGTAGTAATAGATAAACAATTTGGATTTGTCTCAGTCAATCTTAGAAGAGTTGCTATATAGATGAGCCCTTCATTCTAGCAAGCCAGGAAAAACAAGTATTTTATGTCACAAATCCTGTGAGTAAAAAAATGTCCATTGTACTTAAAAGTAAAAAATACAAGTATGGTGATCCGACCTTCAACCTTGACAACACACCACCTTTCACAACAACTCCACCTAGAACAAATGAAGTAAAATTAGTAGATGATGAAGAATATGCTGTAAGAAATGATCAGGATGAAGGAATATGGGAAACAATATAGAGTAAGACCTTAACTTATAAAATAAAACTGTGTGCTTTTTTTGTTTTACTCCTGCTTAGTTTATTTTATTTTTATTGCAATTTATTTATGTATCTGACGATGCTTTTTGTGTTAACAGGAATATGGACAACTCTAGTGACTCATCACAAAGTGTTAGGGATGACGAAAGGCCTAGAGATGAACCCGTTGCAAGAAGGGTTAGATGCTGTATAAAGATGGGAGTATTAGTTACATGCCATAAACATCAACAAGAGGCTGCATTTGGACTTCGATGCCAATCTGAATCCAGTTGGTCCTGAAGAAGACCATTTCATTAGCTACTTAGGGTATTTAGGTCGAAGCAAAGTGCGCATTACCTACGATAATTAGATATTGGTTCCCCTAAAAACGAAAAACATGATTTGGCAAACACTTCTAGTATATAAGTTTTAATACATCTATGATAATTGTAGCTTTATTCCTATTGCTTCGAATGTAATTATCTTATGTTTTACATTGCAGCAAACATACAATGTCCCAGACACCAAGGAGATGTACAAGCACTGGATGGGGAGGTTCATCTATGCTGGAAAGGTTTCAAGAACAAGCTAACAGCAAGGTACATTCAAGAGCCCCTTAAGGGTGAGGATCCATGTAAACATTATTTGTATTTGTCACCAAAGGACTGGAGGTTGTTTGTGGCATCACGAAAAGATCCTCAATTTTTTGTAAGATTTCTGTCATAATGATATAGAGCTTTTGATTTTAATTTACTTGATATCATTGATTTGTTTTTTGTTGTTTTTTATTTATAGGAATTAAGTGCAGCAAATGCACAGAGGCAAATAGAAAATAAATATCAGCATTACATGTCTCGTAGTGGTTATTGGAAGCTTAAGTGGCAAATGATGCAATAAGAGTTAGGGAAAATGAAGGAAGCTGTGGAATCAGATCCTAACACTGTTATCCAGGCCTTGGCACCTTCTCCACGTCACAAAAAATGGAAAGCAGGGAGGATTAAGGATAGGAAGTACATAAATCTGGCTATTGCTGAGGTTTCTACAAGGATTATAAGTAGTTATACCATAAGTACCTAATTTTTTTCATATCGAGAGTGGTTTTGATACATTTACGATAAACTGTATGCTACAGGATGAACTGGAAGATCATAGTAGCTAAGGTTCGTTCAATCTAAGTAGACAGATGGACATCTTCTCAACGGCTATTGGGAAGGCAGATGACCCTAGTCGTGTTCGAGGAGAGACATAAGGAGTTAGTGCCGCGAGGTATTTTGGACGAGACTCACGTTATTCATCACAAGATGAACCTAGAAGGGACCTTGTGGCCAAGATTTGAGGGGAAGTCGAATGAGAGCTTGAGGCCAAACTTTGTGACAAGCTCAGACAAGAGCTGTTGCCAGAGCTTCAACTTGAAATTACAAAGATGTTCGAATCACATAGGGCAAGTGACGAGCGTAGAACTCAAGAATCTCGGCCTTCCCTAGCACCAAAGGAAGTTACAACCCTCAGGAGAAACCACTTTGTGACCCTTCTACTACTCCAGCGTCGGGAGACCCTTCTACCCTCTATTTAGATGTGCCACTGTTGCATGTTGTTGCCGATACTTTCGTTCACACACGTGCTAGCACCCACCATCATCAGCAAATTCTGTAGCATTTATATAGGGTGAATGTGACGCGTGTTAGAGAGGGGGAAGAAGGTATAGCCATCCCTGTTCCTAATGTAGAGGTTGGCAAGTTAGTTCAGGTGATAGGATCTTTCATCCTTTGGCCTTACAATCTTATTGGTTCAGGGGCAACACCTTTAATGGTAGGCATTACCTTACTATTACTAAAGATTTGTTGGCATCCTAATAACAATTTTTTTGATGTTCTAAAAGGATGACGAAGATGTAAGGAAATGGAGCTATTTAGCACGATTGCAATAAATCTATAAAGGCATTCTCCAGGTTAACTTGAAAATGCCTCATGGGATTATGGGCCTTACATTGGAGTATCCCTACACGATTGACAATAAATATCTCAAGGAGTTTATCAGGTTGGAAGAGATAGATGCAGGATGGGTGAAATTTGCAATCCGGTAAGATCTTTTTCAATTTTCCCGTAGAATTCATGTTGTGGTTTTTTGATTTCATACATTCAATAATTCATTCCTTATTTTAATTCTATTATAGCATCTTCCACTGCCTCTACGTAGACATGGAAAGACGTGATTTGTATGGATTCTTATGTCCTACAAATACGACAAGGGATACCAATACTTTGGAGCCAAGGACTTACTCTGTGGGCTACCTAATAGGACAGACCAAACTTCGTTGTTATTTAGCACCCATTGTTCAAGGGTACATATTTTCATTTTGTCTATTTAAGATGTTTAATAAATAATTTCCTTGTCATCTAACTTTATTTTAATTTGTACATATTGTTATAGTTACCACTGGAATGTGTGTTATGTGTCCTCACCGCAACGTAGTCTATTGGTTTCATTCCTTGCATAAAAGGCCAGACAAAGATACAAAATCCGCCTTCGACACGTAAGTTATTTTGTTTGTATTTTATTGACTCTCAAAAAAATGAATAGTTCTAATTTTTGTTGATTTTGATTTTCATGATAGTGCGACTCAAACATATAGATTCCTAGGCGGGTCATGTGAGGGTAAAGTCGTTAGATACCCAAAGTGGTATTTTCCGAAAGTAAGTAGTTTCGATTCTAATTCTTTCATTGATGGTTGTTTTAGATATACCTTTATTGATTTTAACAACCAATTGGCTTTGATTTAAAGTGCCCTCGACAACCTGGCAACACTGAATGCGGATATTTTGTTATACTTTATATGTATAACATCATTCAAAGTGGAATTATTAGCGATTTTAAACAGGTAATCACTTCTTCATTCTCAAATGATAATATTTTTTGTGTTGTAATTGAAATGCTAATTAATTCATTTACTTGATTCATTTCATCAAAGCTTATTTTCTAATTTTCATATTTTTGATAATGAAGATGCTTACCTACATGAAGACATTAATTTGATCAGAGATCTTTTGGCTAAACATTTTCTTCAACATATAGATCATTAAACTTTTTATTTATATTAGTTAGTAGTTGTGTGATGCCAGCATTTTGATACTTTCTGGTTGTTATTGTATATATATAGTAGTAGGTTGTATGAGTTGTTATTGTACATATATATAATAAAGATTGCAGTACTGGATGTCCTTACCATTTTGTAACGGACATTGTAGTTTATGATTCCATCTTCTATTATGTTTCTGCTGTTTGAATTTGTTGGGTAATGAAGAATATAAATAATCATTTAAAAAAAATAAAACCTTTTAACGTCCCAAATTGAGAATTAGGACGTCTAAAGTCCCCCACAAGAGGACTTTAGACGTCCCAATTCTCAATAGGGACATCTAAAGTCCCACTTTAGACATCCCATTTTTTTGGGACGTCTTTTCTAAAATATACTATGCTCCTCACATAGACGTCCCCTTATTTTTGGACGTTAAAAGTACCAAAATGTTAAAACCCCTATTTGTAGTAGCGATCTAATCAACTCAATGCACATCAACATGTAACATGCCAGTATGTACAGTTCCTTCATAACATTATTCCCTCTAATTTTAAAAAATGTGTGTGTGTGTGTGTGTGTATTCTTGACATATTATTATGATTTTAGAGTTCCCCATATAGATTTAAAAAATTTAATAAATCACCTAAAATTTAACAATTTTTTTTAAAAAATTCTAATTAATTATGTTCTCCTGAAGTAACATTTATTATTCATTTTAAAACAAGGATATGCCTGTCTAAAATACTGATTATTTAGAAACAAATGTACTAACAAGCATATGCACTGTTAGAATCAAGGAGCAAAAAATCGAACCAGGCAATGATATAGTCGCGATACAGGTTTAAGGGTCAATATGTCAACCGGGGTTATTCGACCATATCTTTGTGTCTCGGGGTCAAATACAAAATTTCAAATCCAAGATTGTAGTATAATACAAAACTCGAGTCGTCTCACTTGAAGAGTGTTTTTTTTAACTTCCTAAGCAAAGCTGAGTGCTAGGAGAAATTGGTTAAAACAGGGTTTTAGAAATTAAATATTTTTTTAATTAAATGCATTAAAAAAACACACCAAAATAAAAAAGAAAATGTAATTTAATTAAATGCATAAGCAAAATGCCACTCTATTAAATCATAAGAAAAGTGTGTGTGTGTGTGTCTTTACCCGAACTGTTGCTAGCTACTCAGGGACTATTGGCGTGGCAGTGCATACACATAACATCCACAATCACACCCTACCCTCATCCCCTTTCTCCGCCGGGAAGACACACAGTCTTAACCCGAACCATTGTTAGCTACTCAGGGACTATTGGTGTAGCGGTGCATATACATAGCCTCGCGGCTCACAAATAGTCAATCCCCCGTAACTACCGCCCCAGCGGAACGGTCCTACGCCATAGGAATCACCCCATGCGGCCGCAGGTGAGAGACTCACAATGCACAATTGCAACAAGCTGGAACCAGGCATTTTAATAATTCCACCCACCACAAATTCTTTTCACCAAACTAGGATCCCTCAAGACCCCTTTTCACAAAATAATCTGGACTTCAAAGTTTTACCTCCCAAAGCCATGATTAACACATCATTCTCACGGTAACCTCGAGCTTCTGCTCAACGCAATTCTCAAACATATCACATTGCCCTTACTGCCTTGAGCTTCAGTTCTTCTCTAATCTATGATTCAACATCACGGTGGCTGCACTCCACGGTTCATCATCAAGGCGGCTGCACTCTATGGTTCGTCATCACGGCGGCTCCACACTAGGGTTCATCGTCACAGTGGCTCCACGCTAGGGTTCATCGTCATGGTGGCTCCACACTACGCTACTGCACCCGATGCTTCACTCAGTCACCTGACTGGTCAGCCCCTTCGGTCAGATTCTTTGTAGGTAGCCCTTTCCAATCAGATCTCACCGTAGGTAGCCCTTTCCGATCGGATCTCACCGTAGGTAGCCCTTTCCGATCAGCACTCTCCGTAGGTAGCCCTCTCCTATCTGAACTCTTCGCAGGTAGCCCTTTCCGATCTGTATCCTCCGTAGATGTCTCTTTCCCGTGCTAGGTTAACAACCAGCAACCTCAGAATACCTTCAAACGCATCACCTTTACACGCTTCCGTTGCACACTCTGAGGTCTACCTCCTCATCTGTGCTTTCACAATGTCAGGATGATTTAATAGGAGTCCCACAGGAATCTCCCACTACACCTGACCATACGTACAATCTGTGCCAGGCCTTAACACGATTTACCTTAAATCCGTTTGAGCCATAACTAGCACATCATTGAGAGCCCATACTCCCAACGTTCCCATTACTCTTCTTTACACTTCAACTCTTGAAACCTCAACATTAATTGAATAAGGAAATCACTTCCCTTAATTCCATAGAATATCATCCACTCTAATACCGATCCAAATATTTCTGCCAGCCTAAGATACACTAGTCCCTTAGGTCTTAGGGCCTTTGGACATACCATTCCACTATAAGATCACTGGCATATATCAGTATATAGCCTAGGGTCTCCAACCCAACATCTAGGTTTATCATGACACTTAGAACCTCATTATCACATACCTTGGAAATCATTTTCCTCGGTTTTCAAACCAAATCTATCATTTCCTATAAATGATCTGGTGGATTATCTTTAATTACCTCCACCTCTGGGTCTATACATTAAATTCTAGGATGAACCATTATATAATTCTATTCCACCATGATTCACCACTTCAGAATAGCCAATAGTGTATACACATAATCCACAAATCACATATATACCCACAATAACCAAACCTACATGTGTATACACAACCACTATCACAAATCATCTTCTACCCCCAAGGCAGAGATCTAAGGGAGCTATCCTAGCAAATTCCCAAGTTTGCCCATCCTTAAGATAGGGTTTTCAAAATTAGAGTGAAATACAACATTAGAGTGAAATAGAGACCAATGCTAATCAAAATTTATTTACATTCCCCATCCTTAAGATAGGGTTTTCATAAATACATTTCGAAATCGAACCCTTTAACTTGGTCTCACATTCACATTTCGAATACAATTATATTGCGAAGACAATTAACATTCATAATATATCAGAGTGCACAATAACAACTCCGGCAATCCCGGGTTCATATCTTCACTAAAGGTTCATAGGGCAAAACGCCCCTTACAATTCCTCAACGGGGATTACACAAATTCGATTCCAAATAAATATCCAAATATATCTCCACAACATATACAACCATATATCCATCCTAACATATACAACTCCAAATACATCCAAGTCGACTACCAATTTCCCAAATAGAAATGATAACCAACAAACAAATACAATTGCCCATAAGGGATTCTCGCCGCCCCTAGTCGCTTGCTCCTTCCTCGAGCCACTTGTCCTGTCTAAAATGTTGGTAGGGGAGGGTGAGATTCTAGAGAATCCCAGTAGGAAACAAATATCACTATGCATGTAAGATAAGTGTTTAATGCATGACATGCTTGCATCACAATAACTCATGTTCACATGATGACATATCCGCATGCTCAATGTTTCAACAACATACTCATGGCCATAGCATAAATAGAAACAGAGCTTCAATCATTCATATATGTTTCATATAATCAAGCAAAGCAATAACATGCATCAATACACAAACACAAATATCAATACATGCAGGAGAGGTAAGTTCCCTACACTTATTCTTTCCACGTATGCTCCAGCGTCGGCTACTCACGATCCAAGCGAGTATCAAATCATGCTCAAGGTAAGTATCAACCCTATAACCAAATCAAGAACATATGGTCATTCTCTTTTCCAAATTCTCACTTTCATAACACTTAGATTTGGTCATCATAATTGACCCTTAAGAGGCCACAAATGCCTCTAATAAAACCCCTAAAAGGTTGGGAAACAATAGGGTGAAGATCTCTTTTCGAAAACACTAAGTGTTGGAATATAGGGTTGGGCCGCGGCCCACCCATCCTTGGGCTGCGGCCCAAATATGGTCAGAAAGTCTTGGGCTGCGGCCCACCACTCATGGGCCGCGGCCCAAAACAGGTCAGAAAGGCTTGGGCCGCGGTCCGCCACTCTTGGGCCGCAGCCCAGAAATTTCCTGACTCTGGGCTGACTTTGAAAAACCATAACTAATTCTAGAAAAATCGAAACGAGGTGATTCCAAAGCCAAATGAAAGGTATATGAGTCCTCTTTCAAGGAAAAATATAGCCCCTCACTGGAAATCACTACACAAATACAGAATCACCAAAAACTACACACTACTCCAAAACAGAGTTCTGTTTCAATCCCAAACTTTGGACAACCATATATCACAGAATACGCAACGAAATGACACAAAATATATGTCCATTTTGAAGCTTGGGATGTGAACTTTAAGACTGGAAAGTTTCAGAATTTTCCAATACCATTTGGTCATTCAAAACGCTCATACAAAATTACTGTGCAAAACAGAGCTTAAACCAACCAGATTTCCAATTTTCTACCAAAGTGTTCAATAACTCCAAAATTAATAACCAAGCTTATTCCCACACAAAATCACTCAAGGAACACAATGGTAACCTCAAAATGACCAAAATCACAACCCATTTACATGCCCTATTTTAACCAAAGCACCAAAGCTATCACAAAGGGATCAACTTTCACATTTAAGCTTCAATTCCCTTCTATCAATTCAAAACACTAAACAAAGCACCAATTCCATGACAACAACATGTTATACTCCCCAAGACCCTAAATCACGAAAATTAGGGCTTAAATTCCAGAAATTCAAGGCCCAACCAATGGCCACAAAACTTATATGAAATTAAAGCTTTCACTTACCTTAACAACTTTCCCAAAGGCACTTCATGATTCTCCCAAGTCCATAATTTCGTGATTCCTCAAATCACCACCAATAGAGAAACTACAACCATAGGATGAAAGCTCTTAGCTCAAGGAACAATGTTAATGAAGAGCATTTTGGCATTTGAGGCCATTTGCTTACCTCAAATCCAGCTTTTCTTTTCTCTCTCTTGGCCAACAATGGAGGAAATGAAGAGAGAAGAGAGAGATGAGAGAAATGATGAAGATGAAGGATGAAGTGCAGAAAATTCTGCCCCTTAACCCCTTCATGCGTACAAGAGAGAGAGAGAGAGGGAGAGAAAATAATAAAATAAGGCCATTTGACTTTTCCAACACCCTCTTTCATCCTAACCACTTGCCACATGTCTCCACCTCATTGGCTCTCATAAAGTAAGTAACCAAATTAGTTACTCTAACCACATCATTATCCATTTTAATTTCACATCTCATGCCCTCTTAATTAGTAATTAATCTCTTCCATTAATCACTAATTTAGAGCCATTCTTTCAATTTTCCACTAATCATGGCATATTAATTAATATTGCCATACAACACATAATTATTCCACTTTAATTCGATAATTATCCTCAATAATTACCATTAGCCTTTAATCATAAATTGGGGTGTTACAAGAAATATCACCGAAGTGTACACCGGGAGTTATACTGGTTCGGCCACAACCACTTTGACCTATGTCCAGTCCTCAGAGCTTCTCTGAGTGTTTCACTATAACTTCCAAGATTCAGTGGGTTCTTGGCATCTCAGTACAAGCAAGTTCCTACACCTGGACACTCGCTCCCCCTTACAAGTTGTAATTCAATCCCAACTCAAGGTTCCACAACCTTAAGTTACCTCAACAACAAATATTGAATTTGAATGAAATCTCTCTCTTACAGAGTAAATAAGAATCACTAAAGCATAGAATCACAAGTATAATGAAAACAGAGTAATGAACTTGATGATACGTTCGTGAGTGTGTTCTTGTGTATTTCTCTGTTCAGATGTTCACATATATATAGATACGTTGGTAATGATTGCTGGAACATATTTCTTCATGTCCGTTGGAGCGTGCGTAGCCATTATTGACTTTTCCAGTTTTTGAAAAACATACGTTGTGGTAGGTGACGATCGGTGACATTTGAACGTTTCATTTGACTTCCACTACTTGATATGATTTCTTCATTGTTCATCTGTAAATAGGCTAAGAATACTAACACAATGAAAGATTAATCATATAGAAAACAAAATAATCAACGTTTGAAAGGTTTCTGGATTTCTGGGTTTGCTTACTCGAGTAGCTACTCGAGTATCACATGAAGTTTACTCGAGTACCTACTCGAGTAACATCGAGAAATCTTTGTCAAACTGCAAGTCAATCAATAAATACAAGATTACTCGGGTAGTGCATGGAGTAAACTAAATTTCAAACCTTGGAAATAGTTATTTACTCGGGTACCTACTCGAGTAATGCACTCACAACTTTATGAGTTACTCGGGTACCAACTCGAGTAAACCTTTATAAAAAATTTTGGTTACTCGATGCTTTACTCCAGTAATGTTGGCAGGATTTAGATGCCGAGAGCACTTACCTCATTACTCGGGTACTGACTCGAGTAATGCACTCATTTTTGCATAGGTTACTCGGGTACCACCTCGAGTAATGAGATTTTTGTGCATAGCTTACTCGGGTAATAACTTGAGGTTTTACTTGAAAATATTTGTGCATACTCGGATACCTACTCGAGGAATCCACTCAAAATAGATCATTGAATAATTGCATATCAGAGTAAGGACTCGAGGAAAATGAGATAAAATGAACACAAGTTAAGCGGGTACCACCTTCAAGTTTTTGCTCACCAGACTGAGTTACTCGAGTAGCTCCTCGAGTAACATTGGCAGTGGTACAAAGTGCCGAGAGCATCATTTTTCAGAAACAGAGTTACTCGAGTAGCTCCTCGAGTATCTTTGGCAACCTGAAGGCAACTGGAAGTTTTTCACATGGTTACTCGAGTATCGCCTCGAGTAATATTGGCAGGCCGAGAGCAACTCCAAGTTTTTACCTGGTTACTCGAGTAGCTCCTCGAGTAACATTGACAAGCCGAGAGTAACTTAAAAAAACTTACATTATTACTCGAGTAGCTCCTCGAGTAACGTTGGCAGGTTACTGGAAGTTGTCTCTGATTACTTCAAGTTTTGTCTCATTACTCGAGTAGCGCCTCGAGTAATGCCTTAGAAAACCTTCTTTTGATCAAGTTTCTCAACTTTTTCTCTTGGCCTTTCTTCATTCTTCCAATGCTTATCTCAAGTAATACTTATCCCTGTTGTTTCTTAGTTCAAACTTGTTTATTAATCATTTCCTTTTCAAACCATTCTTTTGTTATCATCAAAACATGAGATCTTAACAAAGGTGAATGGTGGTTATGAAGGGAAGAGGTCGGTGGTGGTGATAGTGATAACCTCTTTCTTACTTCAACTCCTCATTCTGTAGTATGTCGGCAAAAGAAAATGTAAGAGGAAAACTAAAGAAGTAAGGAAGAGCTGTCGTTTCTTTGATGCTGGGGTGTAGAAGAAGGTGGACGTATTTATACCCAAAAATTCATCATGCCTTCTTCTTTCCAACCACCCCACTTCTGGATGAAGCAGTAGGTGCTGTCAACCTGGATCCTTCTTCCCTTAATGCCAGTCCAAAGAAATGTTCCTAGTTTCTTTTTCATCATTCCTCACCGAAAGCAATATTCTTTGCTTCTCTATAATTCAAAGCTTCCCTGTGCATGTTGAATTTCTTTCTTGGGTCATTTTCTGTAATTTACCCTTGTCCCTATTCTTCATTGACTTGAATTCTTCAGAATGTTAGGGAGCTTTTTTGTAATGTGCTCGGTCCTCCAAATTATTAATTCATCCTCTATAATCACCAATTTCATCCTAAAACACTTGCAATACAAGATTAAGCATATGGTAGCATTAAAAGTTCAAGAGATCATATGCATAAATATTTAATAATTTATGGCTATTTTATCCTTTAATTACAATTAATCCAATTTTTTAAAGCCCGGACCTGACCGGATGGCCAAATCGGCCAGACTGTCGTCAACCGGAATTCCAGGCGGTCCGTGTTTCAGTTAAAACCTTCTTAACAAGTTGAGCCATGTTTGACTACTCAGAACTGGCGTTTCAGCCGGAAACCGTCATTTAGCCAGAAGCCGGAACGAGTCAACAAAAACTGGACGAGTTTAGATATACTGGAGAGGAAGGAGGAGGAGGAATCGAAGTTTAGCCACGAAAATAAGGAAGAAAAGGATGTCAATGAAAAAAACCCAGTATGTACCTATCTTTCCATTAATCGCCATATAGATATTGAAAAAAACTGACAGGAAGAAGAAAAGATGGGACTAAAACCACTTGTTAGCCATGGCCTTCGAAAATGTTCTGGAGTTAGAAGGAAGAAGAGGTAGGACTATTCAGGAGTGAGAACGTATAGAGAAAGTAAGACCCAACTGCCATGGAAATGAAAAGAAAAGAAGAGAGAGAAGGAAGCAATAAATGTGAGAAGTCAAAGTACTTCCTTCCTTCTACTATTCTTTACTTTACTATCACCTATTCTCTTTTTCCAATGTAAATATGAATTTACTACCATTGTCCATCATTGCAATGCACAATAACCAAGGCAAATAAACTTTTTACCTTAAACAAGTAGATAATTTGAACCACGAAAAAAAAACTAGTAGGTGCCTCATTACTTTATTAATGCATTTTTTTCTCATGCTTTGTTTTTATTCTTTATATTTCTAATTTTATAACTTTTTGAAATTCATTTACTTAAATCATTGTTTAATTTACTATTATTTTATCGAAATCATAAATATAAAATAAAATTAAACATGTGTTTTTTCTATGTTTTTTACCTTTATACCTATATTGTTATATAAATATATAATTTTTTATTTAATTATTATATTACTGGTCTAACCGGCATTTCAACTAGTCTAACCGGATGAACCGTGACCCACTAGCCTTTCCGGTTCAACATCCAATCTGGCTTTTAAAACATTGAATTAATCCAATACAAATGTCTCTAATTAAAATGAGTGCTTAATCAAGCAATAATGCCTTGAAAAATACATTAAAAATTCCTATTTAATTAAGAGAAAATATATAAAATTATGGTTAAATCACGGGGTCTAATCGGGGGTCAGATCAGCCATATTAAAATATTACAATTTAATTGACAATAACAAAATGATCAACATTCATAACTCATAAGTCATCACTAACATCAAGATGATTAAAATACCTAGTAAGTTCTTTAAACAAAACTCATAACTAACATCAAAATATAGTTAAAACATAACAATGTCAGTCATCATTCATCAAACATAGCCAATAATTAACATCAAAATAGTCAAAAGATAGCAATTGTCACTACAAAAAAAATGATAATTCATAGAGGTTGATTTGTTGCTGTAAAAAAAACCACTACAAATGTGTGTATTTGTAGCGGTTTTAGGTAAAACCACTACAAATTTGCAATAGGTCATCTCGCACCAAGTGGCGTAGGATAAGGGAATGGAATTTATAGCGGTTAATAATTTTTAACTACTACAAAATTTGGAGCCACGCTCGCACCAATTTTGCCACGGTTATAGTACATAAATCGCTACAAAATTGGCGCTAGCTTGGTGCCACCTGACATAAAGCTAGTGCGACAATTGCGGCGATTATTTTATAGGGGTTATAATCAAAGTAACCACTACAAAATGCAAAGAGACACATATTTATAGCGGTTAACCATAACCGCTATAAAGTGTATTGAAAATTTGTAGTGGTTTAAAGCAATAACAGCTACAGAATGCAAAGGGTTTGTTTTTTAGTAGCGGTTGCAAATAACTGCTACAAATGTTCACGTCAAATGAGGTAGGGTTTTCAGATTTGTAGCAGTTGGTGTAGAGGTTTATCTTATAACCGCTACAAAATCTAGCACTATAAAAGCCAACCGCCTCCTCCTTACCTCATTTTGCCATTTTGATTTCTCACTCACGCTTTTTGAGATTTAGCTCGAGATATGAGGTTTTGCTGAAGCTGCTGAGTTTATTACACGAGGTTAGTTAAGTTTAAGTGCTTTTTATCTTTTTTTTTGACAATTATTTTATATTTTTTATATAAATTTTACTAATACATTTTTTTTGTACAGATATATTTTTATTATGACTTTTAAGCAAGATAAGGGGAAAGGGAAGGAGGCTAAACTTCCCCTGAGACCTATTTTATGGGGAGCAGTAGCAGAGGCAGAAGTGGAGAGGCAACGGCAAATGGCAGCATGGAGGTAGGCACATGCCCACCATGCTATCGTCGGGGTCGACTGCACCACAACAGCCACAAGAGTTAGCCCTACCACAACTACAGTAGATAGCCCCACAAGAGGCGACGCCACCTTTGGTGCCTGAGGCTCTTATAGGAAAGGGAAGCGAGCTGAGTGTCAGCAACTACGAGGAGTTCGATAGCTCGATTCCGCTCAATGACATGGAGCGGTTCCTGGATGAGGAGGAGACACGGGACCAGAACAACCCATGACAGTTGTCTTCCCAGTCGACTGGGTTTGAGGTGCAGGTCCAAAGTAAATATAATTTTTTATTTAATAAATTAAATATTTAAATTTGACCTGTTAAATGTGAATTTAAATTTATCTAATGTATGTGGTAAATTGTGCAACTGAGCAGGGGAACACATCCACGAGGAAGCTAGACGTGGTCGGTCTGAACAACCTAGACCAGACACTATGAGTTGTAGTTCCGTGGAATAAGGCCACAGACCAACCTATCGACAATGGAGGTCACCTATTCAACCACTTCCTAAACGAGCCAGGCTCAAATTGAATGCAGTTCCCCCTTCACTTCAGGACGTGGAGGAATATTCCCAAGGGGCCGAAAGACCTAGTGTGGGATGACACGGTAAAGGTACATAATTGATTGTATTTAATTATATTATATATTTTGTAATTAATTGTATTTAAATAATATTTATTATTTTTTTAATTTGTAATAAATCATATTTAATTAATTTTTATTCAATTGTGATACAACTTAGGTTTGCCGTCCGGGACAACCGGACCAAAATGTCATTCCTGAAATTCAAGCCCCAATCTGTCATTTCCAATTTTAATCCAAAATTACAAGGACTTTCAATTGAAAATAATTAAACTAATGTCAGATCCTCCCATGAATCAATGATTAAGAGTAATTGCGACTATTTTGCCAATGTTACCCTTTTTAATACTAATTTAATCTATTTACTCTTAATCTCAATTTATCTCAAGAAAGACATTTTAAACTCAATAATTATGACAAAATCCCCAATTAAACTATAAAAATATACAATAAAAATAGGGATTTGTCAATTCCCCCACACTTAAACTTTTGCACTTCTTGGCAAAACTTTAATCATTTCAAAACTAAACACAAATGAAAACTTCAAATGCTCAATATTGGAGTAAATGAATTAATCAATCATCACTAATCAAGCTAACATAAGTCTTAGTATAAGGTAATACAGATGGGCTAGATTAATGCATAATTAATCAAAGAAATGTACATAAGAGAACACTCAAGGATTTAGGTGTTTAACTCCTCTCATAAGTATAGGAAATTTCACTCAATATCACCTAGACTAGATCCTACCATATGCTTGTAGAAATTCTGCTTTCTCCACCACTATGCAGCACCTAGACTCATGAATCAAGGGGATTTTTAAAAGGGTTGAAATGATGGTAATGGTTTCATAGAAGGAATATAATGAAACAAAAAGTACTATGCTTGCACAAATGTATACAATGGCATCCATTTTTTTCCTTTAGGCTCAAATAACCACATCTCCTTACCAATAAAAACAAATGCCTTATTTTTTTTATTTCCTCTCTTTCTTTTTGTGTTTTTTTTACTTCTCTCTCTTTTTCTTTATGATATATTTTTTTCTTCTTCTTCTTCTTTTCATGTTTTTCTTCTATTTTTTTAAATATATAATGTATGTAAATGGCATTTCTTCATACTAACAATATTAATGGCAATTCAATGATATTTGGATGCAAATCTAATGCAAATAGGATGCATACATAGTGCTTGTTAACAAATGATGGATTTTGGAATGTGAAGGGCTCAAAGGGGTAAACAAAGGCAAAGATGAATTGTTTGTGTTTAGGTCAATAGGTTTAGAAATGAATGCCCTTATCATATTCATTAATCTAAATGAAAATGTGATTTTGAAAAAGAATTTAAATAAGTTCTAGAGGTACACTAGAATAGGTGGCACACACACATTAATAAATGAACATTAGGCTCAAAATCCTTCCAACAAAGGTTTTCTTCTCAAATGCGCATTTACAACGATTATTTGAACATTAGCCTAACCAAAATGCATTAACCCGACTAATCATAATGCTAACTCTAAGCAATAATCAATCAATTCATTAAAAATCATCCAAGAACATATGCAATTCCCATAAGTATTTAGACAAATTTCTAAATCAAGGAGTGACAAAAATTTAAGAGTATGGTTTGGATCTTTTTTTTTTGGCAAATGACACATTTTTTTTTTTTTTGCAATTAGGCACATTGAAACACACAAGACTCAAATCCTAATCCCTCCCCCACACTTAAATATTGCATTGTCCTCAATGCAAAACTAAGGGCAAAGAAATGACAAGAGCTCAAAGCCTAAAGGGGTGAATAATAAAAGAATTCTACCTTTTACTACTGGATTATGTCTTTCCCCCACACTTATCTTCTTCATACAACAATTAAGCTCAAAAAATCATAAAAATTAGGAAGAAAACAAGTGAGGAAAGAGACAACCTTTGTTAGAATCTTTTAAGGCACTTGAAAAAGAAGTTCTCATCCAATATGAGAAACATGATGGTCGGCATGGTGCACACTTCTCTTTGCTTGATTTTCTTAGGTGGAGGCGGTTTAGGATCAATTGGAAGAGGTCCAAGAATGTAGGATGGAGGTTGGTACCGCAAAGGACCCTTCCAAGTGTATGCCTACAAAGAAGACAAGCTAGAAGCAGTACCGAATCCAAAGATATAAACATGAAGAAACTTAGAGTATTGTGAACACATATTAAGAATAAAACTCTCCAAGTAGGAATCACACCCAAGAAAATAAATTTGGTTCCCTTTAGTAGGAACCAAATAAGTAGTTGCAGTTTCAAAATTCTCTTGAGTTTGCAATGGGGAAAATGCGGAATCCAACTTAGTGTTGGAGTGCATTACATCATTTTTGCAATCACAAGAGTTGGGAGATAAAAGAGTGGAAGAAGAAAGAGAATTAATCAAGCTATTACCACCTAAAAATCCAAGACATGTATTTTCATTTACTATATCAGGTGGCAAATCGCAAGAAAGAACTAAATGAAAAGATTCATTTTCATTTACAATTTTATCATTCAAAATCATTGAATCTTTCCTTATTGAACTACCTAGAACATGTGATTCAAAAGTATCAAAAGATGCACAATTGTCAAGGCTTGTAGCAAGTGTAGCATGCACTTTGATGTTGTCAATTGAACTAGATGAAAAATCAAGATCATGTAAAGTAGAAAGCCAATTATCAATTTCTGCACAAATAGCACATGACATTTCACCCTCACATAAACAAACAAAAGTAGAATGTAAGGAAGAGGGAAAAATAAGTTTTTCATCTTGTTCAATAGCATTAAAAAATTCCAAATCATGCTTGCCAACACTTGAAACAGAAGAAGAATCATGTAAGCAATCATCAGGTTCACACTTGACCACAATTTGAGCATCTAATCATAATTCATCATTCTCCATAATGTTATGCTTAATGTGTTCATCACTCCTATAACTTAGGAAAAGAACATGTTCATCACACATAGAAGCATTGACAATGCAAGCAATATCATCAACTACACAACTACTATTAGAAATATCATAGTAAGCATTTTCAACATCAAGCATATGAGGGGATTTGACCATAATTTCTTTATTCACCTCATCATCACTCACAACATCAAGAATAGTAGTAAGAGGAGGGTCAACTTCTTCAAGAAGAGAAGAAATAGTACCATTGTTTGGAAGTGGCTCCTTTGGTAGTTGAAAATACCAAGGTATCAGGGTATTGAATCGATCGGGGTACTGGGTTAAGGGTTAGTAAGTCAGACCGGGGCCAAACCGGAGCTAAATCGAGACCAAACCGATGAGAAATTGAAGATTTTAGGCTTATAGTATAAAATTCTAAAGGAAAATTCAAAAAAAATTTAAATTAGTAACCCGGATCGGACCTGGAACCGAACCGGTCTACCGGCCAGTTCACCAGTTTCTGGGCCAAACCGGCCGGTCCGGTCTGGGTTAATGAACACTGGAAAATACACTTGCTTCTTCTTGACATCGTTTGTGGGAGTAGGCACTGGAGGTATGAAATCATCCACTTCGAAAGTGGCATTTGTCTCTTGCTCTTTGGTTCCCTCATCATTGGAGTCATGAGTCCATGGAGCTCCGTCTTTTCCTCCAGTCTTTATCCATAGCACATGGTCAACAAACGCTTTGATAAAGACTTCGATCTCCTCCATTCGCTCTTTTTGCTCATTGGAAATCACTTTTACCTCATTGAACATGAACAACTTAAAGTGTTCAACCTTGAGCTCACCATACATTCTTCTTAATGCATGAGTTATGTCATCCATGTTGGGCAAGGTGAGGAAAGTATCAAGTCCACTAGGTTGAGGTGTAGGAGATTGTGGTGCAGGTTCATAGAATGATAGAGAAGGTGGTTCGTAGAGAGTTCTACATGGCATGGAAGTATAGGCAAATGAGGGAAGATGAAATGGAGATAAGGGTTCTTGGTAGAGTGGAGTGGGTGATTCTTGATGGAATAGGTAGGGTGAAGAAGTATGGTTGAAGTTGGATTGAAGTGGTTGGAAGGTGGGTTCATGGTCAAAATAGAGGATTTGTTGACAAGATGGTTCCAAATGTGGATAGAAATATTGAGGATGTTGAGATTCAAAGGCTCCTCTTTAATTTATGTCTACATGGAGGGAATCCAATTCTTGTTGAAGCAAATCAAGCTTTTGAGAATATGTAAGATCAGAAAATTCGTCATGTCTCCAAGTGCCATAAGATTCATCCAAGAATTGAGAGCGTGAGGTTCTTTCATTCCCTAGAAAAGAATGCATGGGAGGATTAGTGTAAAGCCGAAACTTATGATCCTCATTAAACTAAGCCATTCAAATTGCAATAAATTAAACACTAATGAATCCCAAGTCCTAAAAATGCAAATGCAAAAATGAAAGAAAATCAAGATATTTAATTGTATTTCTTCAAAATTTTCTATAAAGATGGAAAATGCTATGGTATGCTAAAGAAAACATGTAAAATGAAAAACTAACTAAAATGCAACCTAAACTATGACTAATTATGTAGAAATCCTAAAGGCTCACCCCAATCAAAAGTACTTAACACTTAATTACTAGGAAACCAATTTCTTGGCTCCCCGGCAACATTGCCACTTGAAATAACCCTTTAGTCGCCTCAGGTTTATCAAGAATAAAACAGAATTAATGCAATATAGTGCACAACTGGGTCGTTTCACTTTTAGGAGCCAATTACGAAACTAATTCCTAATAAACTAAGTAATTATAATGCAAAATTAACAAGGGTAAAACATGATTGATTGATTTTCAAACTATAAATTGAATGCAATATATTAAAGTAGATATTTTTGGGATTTTTCAAATAAGGGGGAATGGAGATGGTTTAGAAATGTAATGGATAAAAATACTTTTGGAAATGGTTTTCAATGGCTATCGTTACTCAATTAAAATATTTGGAGAGTTAATACACTAAGCTTCTAAAATACCAAACCTCAATTATTATTGAGTCTAATGCTTAAACTCATGAACCCATTCATTTAAGCATTATTAAAACCCTTTAGAAAGTCACTATGGAATAAATAATGCATTTAAGTTCAACTACAATTCCAATTCAATCAAACTATCCAACAATACCATGTTAAATAGATAGAGAGCAATAGAATCATAGATAAATATATATATATATAACCATATATATTGATGAGTATAAATCCTCATTACAAATTCCAAATTACAAGAACTCAATCCATAAAATAAATCATACCCAAAATTATAGTCTCACTACGTAAATGAATTCCTAAACCTATGAAATCAAAAATATAGTGAGCTACAGATAAAATACACTCCCCTTTGAAGTACATATGAGCTTAAGCCATATCAAATTCATCTCCGACAGCAAAGCAAATAAGCTACTCACAACCATAGATTCAAGAAACATAGTCATTCTCAGATTCAAACATCCAACCATGAAATCAGCAATTAAAGTAACCAATTAGCACCAAAACAATTAAAAATAGGGGTTGGATTTGAACATAAAATTAGAGTGCCACGGTCTGTGATGAGAGTCAGAAATAGATCAGAACAAACCACGATCTGCACAATCCCAAATTGGGTGACGCAAGCTGACGGCGGATAGCCGGTGTTGGCGCCTCCAGCTCCTCTCACAACTCTCAGCTCCCTGCTTCTCAAACCTTAGCTCATTGTCGTCACCCCCTCTCACCTCTATTCTATGCTTGTCCATCTCTCACTTCCGACGATGGTGAAGAAAGCAAGGTTGTCAACGACCGTGAAGGAATGGTGATGGGAGTGTGAAGGATTGGCAACCAATCTCACAAGCTCTCCTTTGTTCAGTGTTTGCCTCTGCTTTGCTGAAGTTCTTCTTGAGTTGGAGAGGTCGTCGACGACTATGGTGGTGAAGGTCTCAGTCGCCGGCGATGGAGAAGGTAAGGAAGATGACTGTCTGAGAGGAAGGTTTGGAGGTAGTGCGTTGCGGCTCTAGTTCATGACCTCAGCTCTCCAATTGAAGTCTTCAAGTTCATTGCTTCTGACCTGATTTTAGAGGACAAAACACAGCAGTTTTACACATGGACTAAACTGGTATTTTGCAAATTCATGGGACCAAAATGTCATTCCTGAAATTCAAAACCCAATCTGTCATTTCGAAATTTAATCCAAAATTTCAAGGACTTTCAATTGAAAACAATTAAACCAATGTCAAATCCTCCTAAGCATAAATGATTAAGAGTAATTGTGACTATTTTGCCAATTTTACCCTTTATACTACTAATTTAATCTATTTACTCTTAATCTTAATTTATTTTAAGAAAGGCATTTTAAGCTCAATAATTATAACAAAATCCCTAATTAAAGTATAAAAATATACAATAAAAATAGGGATTTTTCATACACGCTGATAAAGATGGGCGACGGCTAAAGAAACAGAAGGAATCATCTCTTCCATTGTATGAATAAGGATGGGACAATTCCTCTACAGCAGCTAATCGAGAGCTTCCTGGACGGCGTCCCACCGAACAACTAGGCGAGTTTTGTCCAATTCAGGAGGAGCGCAGAGGAGCAGATGATTTATTTTTAATTATTATTTTAATATAAATTTCATAAATTTAATGTTTTTAATAATTAAATTACTTTTAATATTGTTTTTCTTTGCAGGTGCTTTCTCAGAGGAATACGAGGTGCCGAGGTCAGCAAAGGATCCACCACACGGTAGAATTCAAAACCTTTTCTGTCACTTACAGTAAGCTGGTAATTTTTTACAATCTCAATTACTTTTAGGTGGTTATTTATGTTAGATCCCAAGTTTTGATGATAACAAAAAGACAATTATGTACAAATCATGGTTTTATAAGTTTAAGAAATGTTTACCAAGTTACCAAATGCATATAGCAGTGTTTTCTGGTATCTGCTGTCAAATTGAACTGGAGTGCTCGAGCAAGAGCTTTGCACTCGAGCATAGATCCCTTATGTGCTCGAGCAGGTGAGAGTGAAAGCCAGAAAGTGCTCACCCGAGAGGCATGCCACAGTTATGTTTACCGATTCACTCGAGCACTGAAGTTTGCACTCGAGCAGAGAAGTCATTCTCACTCGAGCACATGCGAGTGAAGGTTCGTGAGTGCTTGGCCGAGAGCAAGTATTATCATTTCTTCCTTGATGCACTCGAGCACATGCGAGTGAAGGTTCGTGAGTGCTTGGCCGAGAGCAAGTATTATCATTTCTTCCTTGATGCACTCGAGCACATGCGAGTGAAGGTTCGCGAGTGCTTGGCCGAGAGCAAGTATTATCATTTCTTCCTTAATGCACTCGAGCAGAGACATCAATGCTCGAGCATGAGCATTCTGTACTCGAGCAAGGTACTGCGAGTGTTTGGCCGAGAGTCATGAAGTTCAAGGAAATGCAAGTGTGCTCGAGCACATCCTCATATGCTCGAGTGACACATCAGCACTTGCGAGTGAAAAATCTATCCCTCTCTATTTCTGTTGCGAGTGCTTGTATAAACGGTATATTACCTGAGAATATTCTTCTCACTCGAGCAGGAGTGTGTGTGCTCGAGTGAGGACCCACATCACCTGCGAGTGATAAATTTATCCCTCTCAAATCCTGATGCGAGTGATGACCCGAGAAGACATTCCCAGTGTAAAATGCAGGATCACTCGAGCAGGAGGAGTTGTGCTCAAGTGAAACCCCACATCACTCGCGAGTGATAATTCTGTCTCTCTGAAATTCTATGCAAGCACAACCCGATAACTAAAGCACCAAGAGGAAAAATAAGAAGATCACTCGAGTGAGCCTTTTCATGCCCGAGTGATGCTCTGGCAAATCACCAAAATACCAAGTCTCACAACGTTCAATCCGAATTTGGTTTATTGTTAAGTATACATATCATCATTACTTGTTATCATTGTCTAACATCATTTTAAATATATTATAAGTATGATACAGGAGGATGAACGTTGAAATAAACAAACATGAAGGAAAGTCAAACAACGGCAGACAACGTTACGACAAACACACACCTACTACAGAAGAAATTTTCAAACGTACGCATGCCATTCTACAGTTGCAAAGCCCCGCTCCTCAAATGATGATTACTCAAACGGGAAAAATCTGAACACCTATAAATACAGAGATTCAGAGATCATCAAGATCAACGAAGCACAAGAATTCACAAGCTTATACACAAGTCTCTGTTATTCACAGATTATTCTCTGTATACACATTGTTCTTCAGTGTTTATTTATTTACTCTGTAAGAGAGTCTTCATTCAACTCAAACTTTATGATTATTTGATCTCAAGGTATTGGGACCTTGAGTAGGTAGATTTCCTTACGAGAGAAGCAGTTGAGAGAATTCCTTGTTAAGCTTTTCACTCATAAGTCTTGTATACATAAGCAAGTGAGAAGGGTCATAGGTTGTTTTTCTGCACATAAGACTTGTCGTAAGGGGGAGAGAAATTTCTTAGTGAAAGAATATTTCTGCTCGTAGTCCTTTCAAGGACAATTGTTGTTTTGTGGCGTTCTGAGAGCCCATTGAATCTTGGAGGTATAGTGAAAATCTCAGTAGGTCTTGATCTCTGAGGACTGGACGTAGGCCTGGTTGTTAGGCCGAACCAGTATAACTCTCTGTGCTCAAATCTTCTCAACTCTACTCTATCTACTATATTTTTCATATCACCACATCTTGCGAAAAATTTATAACATCACCCAATTCACCCCCTCTTAGGTGAAGCTTGCCTCTTTCAATTTATTAATTATAAATTTAGTGTTTTATTGTTCATAATACTTATTTAATTTTTTTAATTATTTTAGGAGAGGAAGGCACGGCAGGAGAACTGTCAAACGGACTACGGGGAGTTATTTGCTATCACCCACAGACACCGTGATAGGACTCTGACCTCTGATCAGGTAGAGGAGGCCATTGTAAGTAAATTTATTAATTTATAATAATAACTTATTGTGCATAATAATAATTAATTATTTCATAAAATGGCAGGAGTGGATGCAATAGGCATAAGCTGAGCTGCAAGAGACCCAAACCTAGGAGTCACAGGGGTCTATGGACCCCATTGCACCATCAAAAGTGGGTCTGGGTTCAGTTAAGCATCCTAGTCGAGTGAGGGGGATGGGGATAGGCGCCGAACCTAGCATAGTCTATGATAGGAGCAGCGCCTCCGAGGCTTGCAACTTAAGAGCACAGACGTCCGGGGTTAGACATCCGAGGGATGACTCTGTTGAGGAGCTCCAATCGGAGGTTGCTAGGACACAGGCTGTGATGGCTCATCAGGTGCAGCAGTAGGCCAATTACTACTACGCCCAGTATACGCAATGGTGGGGTATCATGAACTATATGCTAGAGTAGTCATGAAGTTACTTGTTCCCTAACGAGGAGCATCCACAGGTCCCCGATATCCCTTTGTTTGTCATCCAACCGATGCTTCCTCCTGATGATGATGGCATTGTTCACTCTGCTCAGTGGCCTGATACAGCCGTACCTAGGGGACCCCCCTGAGGGAGGACCTGATGATCAATGTCATGATCCTTCCCATCCTGAGGGAGGACCTGATCATCATCGTCCAGGTAGCTAATTTATGTTTGTGATTAGTTAGTTTAATATTTTTCCAAACATCTGTAAATAAATTGGATATTTATATTTTAATAGTATTGTTGCATTCTTCTTTAATCTATGATTGTTATATTTACAATTTTAGAAGTAACGAAAAAATTAAGAAAAAATAAAAATAAAAATTTTATTTTTAGCGGTTATAGAGTTATAACAGCTACAAAATATTGATTTTTAGGTTTTGTAGTGGTTAAAAATATTAAACCGCTACAAATGGTAATAAAATAATAAATTTATTTTTATAGCGGTTTTATCAACATAAATTGCTAAAACATACATTTTAAATTTGAAATTTTGCATTTCCCGCCCATGGATATTTGTAGCGGTTAATAATACTAAACCACTACAAATGGTAATAAAATAATAAATTTATATTTGTAGTAGTTTTACTACAAAAACCGCTAGAAAGTATTTAAATTATTTGTAGCAGTTTGTTACAAAACCGCTACAAATGAAAAATAAAATTTGTTTTTATATCCAACGGTAATGAACATTTGTAGTGGTTTATATATTAGAACAGCTGCAACATGTCATACATTTGAAATTTGAATTTCATATCCCGCCAACGGTCATCAAATTTATAGCTGTTATATTGTTAAAACTGCTAAAAAGTGAAAATGAAATTTTGTCAGGCTCTAACGGTCATGAAAATTTGTAGCGGTTATGATAATATAACCGCTACAAACATGTACTCAATAGTGGTGTTGGCAGTAGTTTTATAACCGCTACAAAATGTTAAATGTTAGAGAAATTGAATATAAGCTTCATGGCACCCTTAATTCTCTATTCACTCATCTTCTTTACTAAAATTTCTTTCTTACTAGCTATGGATAAGTCATGGATCAAGTTACCATGTAATTCTCCAGAATACTTGTATGGATTAAACAATTTCTTGGATTTCGCATTCTCTCATGCCAGATGTAATGGCAAGATCGTCTATCCGTGTTGGAGATGCAAGTTCAAGAAGTGGCATGCACAACACGCTGTCAAAGAACATTTGCTTGCAAAGCCTTTCCTGGAAGACTATACATTCTGGGGAGTTCATGGTGAGAAGGCCGGTATGAGATATGATGACGCTCTTCCTCGAAGTTTACAAGTAGGAGTTCAACTAGATGAAGATGATCCAATTAATGACGCTGTGCGTGATGCATTTGGTTTTCAAGATGACAACTTCAATGAAGAAGTGCAAGGTTCACAGCCGGTGTTCATGAGGATTGAAGCATCTCAGGATTTTTTTAGCTTAATAGATGAAGCATATCATCCTTTATATCAAGGTTGTCAAAAATACTCTAAATTATCTTTTCTAATCAAGTTGTATCATATCAAGTGCTTGTGTGGAATCACAGATAAGGGAATATCGATGTTGCTAGAATTATTACAAGATACGTTCCCCGATGCAGAGATTCCCACGATGTTCTACGAGGCCAAGAAGATTCTTAACAGATTAGGCTTAAACTACCAAAAAATTGATGCATACCCCAATGATTGTATGTTGTATTAGGGAGACAATGACAAAAGGGAAACTTGTAAGCGATGTCACACATCGAGGTACAAGACAATTTGGAAGGGGAAAAAGCAGAAGAAACCTATAAAGATTCTCAGATAATTCCCTTTGAAGCCGCGCTTGCAAAGATTGTTTATGTCGTCCAAAACGGCGGAGCACATGAGGTGGCATGAGGTTAATAAGAATGAAGATGGTAAATTAAGACATCCTCAGGATGTAGACACCTGGAAAATGTTCGACAAAGACTTTCCATCTTTCACGGCTGACCCCAGAAATGTTAGGCTTGCTTTGGGGATCGACCATTTCAATCCATTTGGGAATCTTAGCACATGTTATAATATTTTATCGGTAGTCTTAGTTCCCTACAATTTACCCCTAGATGTGTATGAAATAAAGCTCCTTCATTTTGTCTATGATCATTCTAGGAAAAAAGGCACTGGATAATGACATCGATGTGTATCTCAACAGCTTATTGCGGAATTGGTTGACCTGTGGAATATTGGCATTGAGACATATGACGCCTACAGGATGACATTGTTCAACTTGTGTGCAGCCTTGATGTGGATAATTAGTGACTTTCCTAGCCTAAAAACATTATCTGGGTGGAATGTGCATACTGGATTAGCTTGTCCAACTTGCAATTTTGACTTTGAAGCAGTGCGCCTTCCCCATAGTAGGAAGTCGTGCTTTATGGGGGCATCAGAGGTTTCTTGATGGAAGGCACAAGTTTAGATTATAATGGAATCGCTTCAATAGGAAACCAAAAATAAGAGGCCCACCTTAGACTTTATCCGACGCAGGTATCTTACAGCAGCTTAAGGATGTTGAGTTTGAGTTTGGAAAAAATGATAATGCAACAAAAGCAAGGCGAAAGATGGTAAGACTTCTGTGCCTCAGCAATGGAGGAAGATAATCATTTTCTTCACTCTTCCATATTGGAATTCTAATTTACTTCACCACAGTCATGATGTCATGCACATTGAAAAAAATATATGCGACAATATGCTATATACACTGCTTAATGAACCAGGAAAGTTAAAAGATCGGCTTCAAGAGAGGAAAGATTTATGTGCCATGGGAGTTTGTGAAGTGGCATGGCCAGATGAGCATGACAAATTTTAGGAAGCAAAGTTCATCCTCACAAAATCGAACAAAGAAGTTACATTGAAGAAAATAAAAGTTCCAGATGGGTATTCAAGCAACATTTCATGATGTATTGAATGCAGGCTCAAAAGGTTGCTGGCCTAAAGAGTCATGACTCACATGTTCTTATGCAACAATTACTTCCACTGGCTATAAAGAATGCACTTCCTCATGATGTGTCAATCATTTTGGTGGAGCTTTGTTCTTTCTTTCAAAAGTTGTGTTCCAAGGTTTTGATCATTAAGGAGCTTGATCAGCTATAATCTAAAATCATTTTTATACTTTGTTATTTGGAGATGATTTTTCCTCCATCCTTTTTCACTGTGATAGTTCACCTTACAGTCCACCTTATTCATAAAACAAAGCTCACTGGCCCAGTTCAATATCGATGGATATATCCTGGTGAAAGGTACTCAGTTTACATTTGTGCTTCATTATTAGTTCTTATATTTGTTAGTTGCCCTTTTTAGCATTCTGTATCATTTTGCCCTTCTTCACTTTGTAGGTTTCTTGGGAAAATGAAATCTTACATAAAGAATAAGGCGTGGCCAGAAGGTTCTATAGTTGAAGGCTATATAAGGGATGAGGTGTTGTATTTCTGTTCAAGTTAATTTGATAACATTGAGACAGCTTTCAACCACCTACCTCATGTAGATGACTGTCCTGAACCTGCGCCAACATCAGGAGGATTTATCCCTCGTGTTGGTAAACTAGTTAGAGGAACTGAGAACTTCAAACTAATAGCAACTGAGAATTTGCAAGCACATAGACATATCTTTATTAACTATACTCAAGTTGAATCTTTCCTTCAGTAAGAATTGTACACTCACATGTTATTCTATATCTTTCGTAATATTTTTTACTTTCATTTCACGATCGCCTTCTCATGATTAATAGCAAGGAATTTAGAAGCATGTGAAGTGTCAACTTCGGATTCGTACACAAACATCCTCCGAAGTTGATAAAAAGGTCCACAGAGAATTCCCTAGCTAGTTTGCGCACAGAATACTAAATGACCACAACCTACACTTACCAGATTTCAGAGCTCTCGCAATTGGCCCTCTTGACCATGCAAAAAGGATTACAACATACAATGTCAATGGTTTTAAGTTTTGCACGGTTTCACGAGATCAAAGATTATAAACTCAAAATTCAGGTGTTTATGGCACCTTTAGGACAAGGAGTTATGTGAGCAATAGTGACGCCAACATGCAGTTCGGGGATGTCCCTTACTATGTAAAGCTTCTTGATATTGTCGAACTTAATTACCAAGGCTGTTTCACCATAACGTTGTTCAAGTACTTGTGGGAAAATACCACTATTTCCTAGGGATTGATAACTGATGACTTAGGCATCCCATCAGTCAATTTCTTATGGCCAATTCATACTAGTAATTCTCAAGATGATGAGTCGTATATTCTTTGCCTCAGAGGCACACCAAGTTTCTTATTTCGAGGATGAGAGGTACAGGGATTGGCACATGGTAGCTCATTTAAAGCCATAGGACCTTTACGATATAGGTGATGGCGATAACATCGCCTACGAGAGTAAGCCATTTCAACCTGCCAATTTTGAAAACTTCTTCCCTAAAGGCAATGACAATTTACCTTTACTTCGATGTGTTTTTTTAAGTTCACATCATTTAAATTAATTTTTTTTAACAAAATAATATATCACTAACAATTTTTCTACACAATTTCTATAGGGATGGCGAGGATGAATGATCAAACAAATAATGTTTTTTATTTTGAAAAAATATTTTTTAAAAAAATTAATAAAATATTTGTAGCGGTTTTAAAACCGCTACAAGTGCTACATAGATCCCTATAAATATTCCCACAACATCTCGTTTCAGATACTCCCCCATTTCTTTCCACCTTACCCCTCTTTTATTTTCTCTCATTTAAAAACTTTTTTCTACGAGCTGAGGAGCTGAACAAGGTGATCAAATATGGTAACAAGTTTTTAAATTTTTTATTTCAATACTTTTTTCCTTCACATAATATTTTTTCTCACTATTCTTTTTTTTTTTTTTTTGCAGATATTTAAAATCATTTTCTCATTGTTTCCTATTTTCCTTACATAATCATAATCACATTGTAGCAGACAACATAATAGTTTCATATTACCTATGTATCCTTAATAATATTATCAATACAATCTTCATACTTATCTAACTTAATTAAATCATTCCTTTTAAATTATAAATGAGCTAAACTATTGAAACATAAGCTAATGAAATTAGTTAAACTACTAAAATAATAAACTATTTAATTTAATATTAAAAAATAGAAACAAATAATTGTATTTTTTTTTGAATTTTACAAACATTTGTAGCGGTTCTATAACCGCTACTAATAAAGGCGCCATATCAAAATAGAAATTAAATTTTTGGCGTAAAATTTGAATTTCAATGAAATTCGTAGCGGTTACGGAATCGCTACTAATATTTGACACCATTTTTAAATTCAAGTTAGTAGCGGATTTTGAACCGCTACAAAAAGGGAGCCAAGTTTTCATTTTTCATTTCCCGCCATCCAAATTTTATAGGTTGACATTTGTAGCGATTATAGTTCCCAGAAAATCTGTTTCCCACTTGAGAAAGTTGCAACGGTTGGAATGAACCGCTACTATGTTTGTAGCGGGTGGTATGCTTGAGTAGTGGTTAAAAATAACCACTACAAAACTGCTTGCAACAGTGGATTTCGTAGCGATTTTATGAACCGTTACTAATGTTGTTTGTAGTGGTTAAAATGCTACAAATACATCTTTTTAACCACTACTAAATCAAAGTTTTTTTTTTGTAGTTTGTAATCATCACTCCTCAAGCATCCCTAGCTAGTTCTTCCTACTAATAATAATTGACACCAAACTCTACAACTCATCAAGCTGATCTATTGGAGATGAGTCAATAAGAGCTGGATTGGAGAAAGGGTAAGTGGTAGTAACATTATTATTCAAAGCCAGGAGATCAGGAACATCCATATCTTCTTCACCTATGCATATACACGACAATAATTAATATCAATAGTTATGTATAACAAATAATTATATAGATGTATAATAAATTAGTAACAGGATATTAATAGGATATATAAACCTTCATTAATCCTATCCAGAGTTGATGAAAGTGTAATTCCTTCAATATTAAGAACGACTTCAAGATTTTTTGCATCTTCATCATTAAATTATGGAATGGAATCTTCTTCAGTCACCCAAAAATCCATCTCATCAATAGACTCATAGTCAATAGGATCATAACTTGTCTTCTTTTTCTTCACTCCTTCAATTTTCAAATGACAAATGATTCAGTTAAAATTTAAAACTAAATCCATATTATGTAAAAACATTTTTCATAATATCTAAAGTTACCTATGCTTTAATCGCAAGTTATAGTTAGTATAAATCAAATCATTCAGCCTTTGATGCTCCAATCTATTTCTCCTTTTTGTATGGATGCACTCAAATAAGCTCCAGTTTTTCTCGCAACCAGAAGATGTAGACATTTTCTTAAGAATACGTGTTATATGTAGACATTTTCTTAAGAATACGTGTTAATACACGTTGCAATTCTAGAACTGAATAGCCATAGTACATCCACCATTCATCTACAAAATAAAACATGTACATAATATTAATTGCAATCAATTAATATACTGATTAAACATTAAACAATAAAGTGAATACTTAGTTACATTCAAGGATCTAGTTTTTTGGCTCCCTTTTTAATGTCTTTTTGCTGAAAGATTTGTTGCCAACAAGATACAATGTCACTTGCTTCATTATCTTGAAGCAATCAACATTTTTTAAGTTATCCTCTACCACATCAATAACCCTCCCTTGTGAACAAAGTTTGGACCATATACCAATGTCGAGTTCAATAAATGGTAGCTGTGTCACACCCCAATCTAGCCCATTGGGTAGTTGGGTGTGTGACTTCATGGCACTCCCAGTCCGACCCACCTCTGGGTAGTCGAAAACCCAAAGGATATCCGCACCTCCTTGTGCGTTTCTTTCACCTCCCCACATCTCGAAGCCATGACCCTAGGGATAAAGTCATGCCTTATGTGAGACATGGTACCATTGAGCTAACTAGGCGCGACTTTATCCCTAGGGTCGTGGCTTCGAGATGTGGGGAGGTGAAAGAAACGTACAAGGGGGTGCGGATATCCTTTGGGATCCCAACTACCCAGAGGTGGCTCGGACTAGGGTGTGACAAGCTGCATGGAGATTGGCCTTCAAATGTTTATCCCATCTCGCTTGAATGATACTTGTGTAAAGCTTGTAGTGATCTTTATTCCTCTTGAACATCTCCTTAATTCCATTTTTTGCCCTTTGCATGCCTTTATAAACATATGCCAGTGAAGGCTTCTCATCCGAGTCAATAATTCTCAACTATTTTATCAGAGGAGATACAATCTTCACAATTGGTAGCACTCATTACAAAATTGGCTATCTAATATGATTGCACTAAAAAAATTTCCTGGAGTAGTCCTAGGTAGCTTATGGTCCACAAAGTATTTATCAACAATAAGGGCTTGCAAGTCATGCTTGTGCATGCATATGTTGTGCAATGTAATAAAGGTAGTGGCAAATCTTATAGCACCAAGATGCACAATTTCTTTCCAACCTAGCCTTTTCCTCAACCAAGACAAGAATATCATGTGATTGTAAGAAAATACTGTTATCTTTGATGCCTTTGCTACAATGTCCGACACATGAGGCATGCTTGAATTGTCTTTCAATACAATATTTAAACAATGAGCAGTACAAGGAGACTAATAAATATTTCTATATTTCTCCTTGATCAACCTTCCAAATGCCACATAGTTGGCAGCATTGTTAGTCACCACATGAACAATATTCTTGAAACCAACCCACTCAATCACTTCAGAAAACAATGTGAACAAATTTTTAGCATCTTTGACTAAATCTGATGCATCAACAAACTTAACAAACAACATTCTGTAGATAGAATAAACTAAGAAGTTTATCAAAGTCTGTTGTCTCACATCAGTCCATCCATTCGCCATAAATGTGCATCCATTATTCTTCCATTTAGCTATATGACCGTCAATGAGTAACTGGCATTCCTTTTTCCATTCTCTCAACAAGTTGGTTTTAAAATTATAAGCACTAGGGGCTTTAAAGCAAGGCCCTATAGAACATATTCTATCCACAGCTCTTTGAAATAAAGGGCACTCCAATGCTTTAAACGGAATGCAGTTGACTATAGCCCATTCAACAATAAGCATATTCACATTGTGTTGTGCTTCTTTCAATGCTAAAGTACTCTTGATGGTTGGTTGAGGTCCAAGAGTTGTCTTAGGAGTAAAATATTTTATCCATTGTCCCAGGAGGTTTCCTCTTCTTAACTCCACTATCAAGCTCCTCTTCTTCAACTTCCTCTCTTCTCTTATATCTTCAACTGACTTTTTCTTAGAACTTTCTTTTAAAGACTTTGCAATCTGATGACGTACATCAATCAAAACTTTTTTACAAGAAGCAATTTGACCCAACACCAGCAAGATATTGCTTTATCCTATTTATGCCTCCTCCTCTATAGCTATTACCACAGTGAAGACATGTGTATACATTCTGTGTCCCTTCTTTCTTGTAGACAACATGTGCCTATACTGGGTCGGTTTTGGTACGAAATGAGGTATTGGGAGTAGGATCAGGACTAGGACTAGGATTGGTGCTCGAAATGGAACTAGGAGGTTCGGTATTGACAGTAGGAGGTTGGGAATTAGGACTAGGAGTGAGATTCTCATTTCCCAAACTCGATAAATTCATCCCTGAAACAAAAATTTAAAAATAGGACTAAGAACAGTATTGTATGTTATAAAGATGGTGACATTGTAGAACACTATTAATTAGTGAATGTAATGAAAGGAAATAAAGTATTGCACTAAAAAAAAGGAAAGGAGATTAGGAAGAGGGAATGGAGGCGGAAATGTTGATTGATTGATTTACAAAAGGGCATACCAAAGAGAAGAGAATCATGAGGCATACCATATATCTCAAATTGTGGAAATATCAGTAAAACATAGAGGAAGACGGAGAAAAATCACAAAATATCAGAAAAATATCATAAGGCATACCATATTGTGGAAATAGTCAAACACCAAAATATCAGCAAAACATATATTCTTAGGTCTTAACTAACGTCATAGGATTAATGCAAACATAGAGAAAAATCAAAGTCTTTAAGCATCAGTATATCACAGAGAATATTTAGTTAATTAACAAGTGAAAGTGTGAAATGGAGAGCATAAATCGAGGATTAAGAACCCCCAGAAACATGTTCAAAGTCGACACTCAGAGCAAGACGCAATACGCAATATATTAAACCGCTACAAATTATAGTATTTTATAGCGGTGACATTGTAGCGGTTATAATAAACCACTACAAATTATAGTATTTGTAGCGTTTTTAACCTAAACCGCTACAAATTTGTAGCGGCAAGCTACGCGCCAAGTGGCGCGACAGATTGACAGCGTTTTTTGTAGCGGTTGGGTAGACAAAACCACTAGAAATTTGGCACAAAAATCCCACCAAAAATTGTAGCGGTTATTTTGTAGCAGTTAATACACAGAAACCGCTATAATATTCCCGCCACATGGCGCGACCAAGTTCCGCCAACAGTGTAGCGGTTATTTGTAGCAGTTACAGCAACCAAACCACTACAAAATACCAAACGTCAGTTATTTGTAGCGGTTATAGGGATATAACCGCTACAGAATTTCAGGGGTCTCCACTTTTGTAGCGATTCTGGGCAATAACCGCTACAGAATTTCAAAGGTTCTTGTAATTTGTAGCGGTTATTATAGAACCGCTACAAATTTAAGGCAACGTGGGTGATTTGTAGCGATTATGGTAGCGGTTATTGGGATAACCGCTACTAATATCTAGCCTATTTAAGCCCCCGCCTCCCACATTTCTCCGTTTGCTCATTTTGTTTCCTGGGATTTCTCTGAGTGGTTTCTTCAAGATTTGAGCGTTCAGACGTCTGTGTAGGAGTTTTTGCTACAGTATTTCTCAATATTTGCACTTGAGGTACGTATATAACACGTATTTTATTTGTATTTGTATTTTTATTAGATTTTTGCATAATAATGTGACTAACTTTTTTTTTTATTTTACAGTTGATATGGCTTCAAGAGAGGATAAGGGAAAGGCCCCTGAGGTCCCCAAACCGATTTTACGGGGTGGCAGTAGCCGAGCAGGGGGCAGAGGGAGGGGGCAGTGCGGAGGCAGGGCGACCACGGCATCTCAGCCCATCCCCCCACAGGAGTTGGCCCTACCACAAGCACCGCAGACGATCCCACAGGAGATGACTGCACCAGAGGTGCCTGAGGTTGGGGGGCCAGATATCAGCGTTGAGGACGTCCTCGACAAGGAGGAGTTCAAGATCCCGATTAGGATCAGGGAGATGGAGCAGTTCCTCGATAAGGAGGAGGCTCGGGAGCAGAACAACCCTCGAGGGTCGTCTTTGTGGTCCACTGGGTTTGAGGTGCAGGTCCAAGGTAAATTAATTTTTTAATTTAGTAAATTATTTATTTAAATTAGAAATGTTAACTTTGAATTACAATTTATCTAACGTGCGGTAAACTGTGCAGATGAGCAGGGGAACGTTTTGAAGAGGAGGCTAGACGTGTCCGGTGTGAACAGCATGGACCGGAGCCTGCGAGTTATAGTGCCATGGAATGAGGGCACTGACCAGCCTATCCATAATGGGGGGTCACCTACTCAACCGCTTCCTGAACGACCTGGGTGCGAATTGGATGCGGTTCCCCCTTCACTTCAGGACGTGGAGGCACGTTCCAAGGGGGCCGAAGGACCAGGCTTGGGAGGAGGTGGTTCAGATAATTAAAATTATTTAATTAATATTTTTTGTAATTAATTATATTTAATTAATATTTTTTAAATTATGTTTTTTGTAATTATTGATATTTAAATAATTTTTTTTCAACTGTCGTTTGCCGTCCGGGCCAACCGGAAGAGGTACGCCCTCGTGAAGATGGGTGACGCCGGAGGAACAGGAGGAACCGTCTCTTCCACACGGTGAATAAGGACGGGACAATGCCTCTGGAGCAGCTGATCGAGAGTGTCCTGGACGACGTGCCGCCGAACGACTGGGCGAGTTTCATCCAGTTCAGGAGGAGCCCTGAGGGGCAGGTAATGTATTTATTAGATTTTTTATATATAATTTTGTAATTGTTAATTATTAAATTATAATTTCAATTTATTTGTATTTAATTTGAAATTTTTAAATTTTAAATGTTTTTTATTGTTTTAATACATTTAATATTGTTTTTTTTTCAGGAGATTTCTCAGAGGAACACCAGGATCCGTGCGCAGCAGACGATCCACCACACAGCAGGATCGAAGACCTTTGCTGTGACCTATAGCGAGCTGGTAACATTTCAAAATATCACTGACTTTTAGCTAATTATTTCATAATACTAATTGAATTTTGTAATTGTTTCAGGAGACGAAGGCATAGTAGGAGAACCGTCAGATGGACTACGGGGAGTTGTATGCCATCACACACAGACACCGTGACGGGACTGCGACCTCTCAGCAGGTAGAGGCGACCATTGTAAGTAATTTTATTATTATAATTTTTATAAAACCAAGTTAATAATGAAAAATGCTAATTAGTAATTGTTTCATAAAATGGCAGGAGCGAATGCAGCAGTCGTAGGCTGAGCTGCGACAGACCCAGCCTGAGGAGTCACAGGGGTCAGTGGACCCGACGGCTCCTTTAAAGGCGGGTCTGGCTCAGGCTGAGCACCCCGGACGCGTGCGGTGTATGGGGATAGGCACCAGACCTAGCATGGTCTACGGCAGGAGCGCCGCCTCTGAGGCTGGCAGCTCTAGAGGGGTCAGACGTCCGAGGGACGAGTCTATTGACCAGCTATGGTCAGATTTGGAGCAGCAGATGGCACAGCAGCAGCAGCAGATGCAGCTGCACGCTGATTTGATCTACGCTCAGCAGACGCAGTGGCGTGAAATCGCGAACAACATGCTCGAGCGGTCATGGAGTCGCCTGTTCCAGGACGAGCAGCATCCACAGGTTCCCCTTTTCACTCGCTACGTCGTTCCGAGTACTACTCCTCCTCCTCCTCCTCCTCCTCCTGCTGATGATGATGGTGCGGTTCACTCTGAGCATCGGCCCGATCCAGCAGCACTTGAGGGAGCCCCACCTGAGGGAGCACCAGATGATCAGCCCCCAGCTACTTAGTTTAGGACATTTTTTTTTGTTGAAACATTTGTAAATATATATATGAGTTTGTATTTCATAACTTAAATTCTTATTGTGTTTAATATAATTATATTTATATTATTAGATCGCATTGTTGAATTTATGAATTAATTGCAATAATATTATTTATATTTCTAAATTAAAAAAAATAAAACACATATATTTGTAGCGGTTTTTACTTAAAACAGCTACAACAAATGTATATAGTTGTAGCGGTTTCTATTGTAGAACCGCTACAACTAGATATATATTAGTAGCGGTTCTATAGTATAACCGCTACAAATACTCATCATTTGAATTTTGAAATTTACCGCCTTTGTTCACATTTGTAGCGGTTATGTTATGTGTAACAACTACAAATTAAAAATTATTTTTAAATTTGCTGTCCAATGGCTTTAATGTTAATAGCGGTTTTATACACATAACCGCTACAAATACTCAACGTGTAAACTTTTGAATTTCCCACCAATGTGTAACGGCTTGAAAATTAGTAGCAGTTTTATGTATATAACGACTTTCCAGATTTTGCGACTGACCTCAAAAATGTTCAACTTGCATTGGCGACCGATGGTTTCAATCCTTTTGGGAATCTTAGCACAAGTTATAGTATTTGGCCGGTAGTCTTAGTTCCCTACAACTTACCCCCTGGATGTGTATGAAACAAAGCTCTTTCATTATGTCTATGATCATTCCAGGCAAAAAGGCACCGGGAAATGACATCAATGTGTATCTCCAACCGCTTATTGCGGAATTGCTTGACCTGTGGAATGTCAGCTTGGAGACGTACGACGCTTACGGCAAGACTTTGTTCAATATGCGTGTAGCCTTGATGTGGACGATTAGTGACTTTCCTGGCCTTGGCACATTATCTGGTTGGAATGTGCATACTAGGTCGGCGTGTCCAGCTTGCAATTTTGACTCTGACGCGGTGCGCCTTCCCCACAGCCAAAAGTGGTGCTTTATGAGGCATCGGAGGTTTCTCGATGGAAGGCATAAGTTCATATTGCAACGCAATCGCTTCAATGGGAATGAGGTGAAGGCAATTAATCTTATCGAGGGGGCCAGAAGGTTCTATAGCTGAAGGCTATATAGGGGATGAGGTGCTATATTTTTGTTCAAGGTACTTTGATGATCTTGAGACGGATTTCAACCGCCCACCTCATGTTGACGATTGTCCTGAACCTGCTCCGACATCAGGAGAATTTATCCCTCGTGTTGGTAAACCAGTTGGAGCAACTGAGAACTTCAAACTAACGGCAACTGAGAAGTTGCAAGCACATAGACATGTCTTGATTAATTGCACTCAAGTTGAACCTTTCATACGGTAAGAATTGTACACTCACATGTTATTCGATCTATATCTTTCGTAACATTTCTCACTTTCATTTCACTAACGCCTTTCCATTATTAATTGCAGGGAATTCAGAAGTCATGTTAAGCGTCAACTCAGGATCCGTACACAGACATCCTCGGAAGTTGATAGGAGGGTCCACAGAGAATTCCCGAGCTGGTTTGCGCGTAGAATACTAAATGAGCACAACCTACACTGACCAGATTTCAGAGCTCTCTCAATCGGCCCTCTTGATCATGCAAAACGGTTTACAGCATACAATGTCAATGGTTTTAAGTTTTGCACGGTTTCACGGGATCAAGGATTCCAAACACAGAATTCGGGTGTTTATGGTACATTTGGGACAAGGAGTTATGCGAGCAGCAGTGATGCCAACATGCAGTTTGGAGGCATCCCTTACTATGGCAAGCTTCTTGATGTGGTCGAACTTAATTATCAAGGCCGTTTCACTGTGACGCTGTTTAAGTGTTTGTGGACAAATACCACTACTTCTCGGGGACTGACAACTGACGACTTAGGGATCACATCAGTCAATTTCTTACGGTCGATTCATACTGGTATTTCTCAAGATGATGAGCCGTATATTCTAGCTTCAGAGGCACATCAGGTTTATTATGTCGAGGACGAGAGACATAGGGATTGGCACATGGTCGTTCATTTAAAGCCAAGAGACATTTACGACATGGGTGAAGGCGATAACATCGCCTACGAGAGTGAGCCATTTCAGCCAGCTGATTTTGAAAACTACTTCCCTGAAGGCGATGACAATTTACCTCCACTGTGGTGATTTTTTTTAAGTCCACGTCATTTGAATTAAAGTTTTTAAATTTAAAAATACATCCATAACAATAATTTTTCTACAAAATTTCTGTAGGGATGGCGACGATGAGTGATCAAATTTAAATTATGCTTTTGTCTTTAAAAAAATGAAAAAAAAAATTTTTAAATTAAATGTTAAAAAAAATAAAATAATATTTGTAGCGGTTATTAAACCGCTACAAATATAAAATTAACCACTACTAAATGAATAACTGCTACAAAATGGATACATTAACCGCTACAAATAGTACGTGGATCACTATAAATATTAAACCGCTACAAAAATACAAATAACCGCTACTAAATAATAACCGCTACAAAATGAATACATTAACCGCTACAAATAGTAAGTGGATCCCTATATATACCCTTACCACAACTCATTTCAAACACTCCCCAATTTCTTTTCACCTTACCTTTCTTTCATTTTCTCTCATTTACAACTTCTTTCGTATGAGTAGAGGAGCTGAATAATATGATCAAATATGGTAACAAGATTTTAAATTTTTTTACAATACTTCTTTCCTTTCTATAAAATTTATTCTAACCATTTTTTTTCCAGATATTTCAGAGTTGTATCTCATTTTCATCTATTTTTCATACACAATTACATTATAGTAGACAACATAATAATTCCTTATTACCTATCTATCCTTAATAATATTATTAATATAAATTTTATACTAATCCAATTAAATTACCTTTTTCCCTTTAATTTATTAATAAGTTAAACTATTGAATAATAAGCTAATTAAAATAGATAAAATAATAACAAAATAAACTATTTAATTTAATATTAAAAAAACAGAAACAAATGATCGTATTCTTTTAAAAAAAATTTTTAAATATTTGTAGCGGTTATTAAACTACTACTAAATAACGCGCCTTTTTAAAACTCAAATCAAATTTTTTGGCGCTAATTTTGAATTTCATGAAATTTGTAGCGGTTATCAAAACCACTACTAATTTCATGAAATTCAAAATTAGTAGCGGTTTGTTAACCGCTACAAAATAAAAAAAAAATGTCATTTTTTTTCGCCTTCAAATTTTCAATTTTTTATATTTGTAGCGGTTATATAACCGCTACAAATATCTCTGAAAAAAATGTAGTTCATGAGGGTGTTCTAGCGGTTGGGTTGAATAGCTAGAAAAGATGTAGCGGTTATTTTTCATTGAGTAGCAGTTTTATATAACCGCTACAAAACTGCTTGCAACATAAGATTTTGTAGTGGTTATAGTAACTGCTACAAATCACATTTGTAGCAGTTAAAACCGCTACTAATACCCATTTTTAACCTCTACTAAATCACGTTTTTTTTGTAGTGATACGCCGGTGCATAAATCACATACAGCATCAATAAACTAAGAAAACCCAGGATCATGTTCAAAATCAATAGACACAATACGCAAGCTCAACTACTAGGAGATTGAATAATAGTCTAGTTTGGCTGCAACACGCCTTTGCCATTTACCGCTTGACATGGCTTGAGATTGCATAATAGTCTACTCATGTTCGTCGCTTGCCGTCGCTTAAGTTCACCATCGACATTAATTTTGGCCAATCACCATTACACAGACGAGAGGAAAAGAGTTAGCGTCAACTGGGCAGGGCATGAGGGTTTCAGTTTTCACACTTCTCTCTTCTAATCTGAAATCTTATCTAGTTATCGGGTATTCGGGAAACAGACCCAACTTGTATTTTTGTTATTCTGAAAAGCCCTAAAACAACTCTTTTTTGGGGCATTTCCAAACAAAAAAAAATTAACCCGACCAACCTGCTCTACTCGACGGCTTGTCCAGGTTTATCACGACTCAGCCAGGTCGACTCGAAGTTGACCGAGTCGACCTTCCCCCAGGCCAAGCGATGGACTAGACCGGATTAAGGGCCGGTCGACTGGCTTTTTGGTCCGACTGGCTAATCCAGTCCAAATTTTTATTCATTGGTTAGAATCCAACATTTTATTAAAATACATATTATTGAATTTTCTGTTGTGGTTGGTTCATCAAGTCTCTGTGTTTCCTTTATATGATTGTCTTATTATTATTAGTTTTTTAAAAAAAAAATTGGCTAGCGATCTATGCGATTAAATAATATCAAACTATTTTTTATACATATAAAATTGAACTTTTAAAAACATAAGAAGTAAAAATTACATTTTTTATGTTCTTTGAAAATGGGATGAAAAATTTTCTCAATTGTTAAATAAAAAGGGATAAAAATGAAAAATATTTTCATTCACAACAAAATATAAGTAGAAGGGAAAATAAATTTAGATTTAGCTAAATAGGCCTTGACATGCAACAGATATATAAAACCAGAGTCTATATACTGGCTTTTTTAAGCTCAAATTTAAGCCTTCAAAAGGCCTGAAGAGTAACGAGGCATGTTGCCCTTTTCTAGCCTTCTTAAAATGTAGGCTCACTACTACAAAATTGCATATATCTTATAGTTATTATCGACCATAAATGACAATTCCAAATCGTCGCATATGAAGGCGCTATATATATGTGTGTGTGTGTTCGGCACAGATAAGTACATAACACTTCCGAAGAGTAATATATTAGGGATATACATAATGGTTCTTTGTTAATAACTGTAATGTATTGACTTTATTTTTTTTATTATATACAGGTATTTTTATTATTTGTTTTTATCTAGTTTTGCCATTAATATTTATTATATAAGACACAATATAATCATTGATAATAACAAAATAATATTATTATTAAATAAAAAATTTACTGCTTATAGTATTCAAAATTCAATACATTGTAGATAAACAGCATACAATTTAAAATAAATTAAACACTCAAACACTCCAACTATAAAACATTATTGTATAATTTTTTGAATTATAAAGGAAAATCAATTAATAAAAAATTTCACAATATTCTCCAATATCTTTGTTGTAGATTGTTCATAGATCACGTATCAGTGCTCCAAGAGTTTCTATCACATATCCTTGAGCTACAAAAGGATAATATAAATATGAAAATAAGAATATATATAATAAAAATAAGCCAATATGAAAAAAAAAACTAAAACAAATCTTGAGAATATAACTATGAAAATCAAAATATAGTAAAAATTGGCAAAAATAAAAAATTGAGCAAATATTGGAACCTGATTCAACAAATTTGATTTAAACATAGAATTTGGGTTTCTAAAGTTTAGAAACGCAAGATGCTTAAATGTAAAAACATTCGGCATTTTACCTCATTGTTTTTGTTCTCTACTTTTTTTTCTTGCATGTTTTCTCTATTTTAATCTTGAAACCAACGACCATTATCAAACTAGATATTGTAATCCTGACTGACGACCTTGAGCATCAACTAACGAGATCTTGTTATATAAAAATCCAAAAATGAAACTAAAAACATTAATTGAAAAAAATGAAAGCTTACACAAGAAGGAATGACAAGAGGAAGGAGCTGTAGAGTGAAAATCTATGGCCGTGGTGGAGGACAAGACTTGCATTGGCAGAACAAAACCTATTAGAAAAAGAGTATGAGACCCACTAAAGAAGCTTAAAAAATGTTTGTGAAGGACTTTGAAGAGTTGCATCAAATAAAAGTTTTAATAAAATCTCACCTCTTTATATTTGATATTTTTTAGAATGCCACATTTTATATTAAAGAATATTTAACGGTTCTTAGTGAAAAATTGTGATATATTGTCCAATAATTTTTTTTTTCAGAATCTCACCTTATATTTGATCTCTTTCAAAATCCCTCCTTTGTTTATACTAAAGAATACTTATCCGTTCTTTGTGAAGAATTGTAATGTATTGTCAAACTTTTTTTAAGATCCCACCTCCAAATATATGATATCTTTCAAAATCTCACCTTTATTTATTAAATAATACTTAACGGTTTTTTGTGAAGAACTATAATATATTGCCAATTTTTTTTTTCAAAATCTTTCAAAATCTCACCTTATATTTGACATTTTTCGTAATCTTATATTCTTATATATAATGATTATCATTTTTAACCATTAAGTATTTTTGAAGAATATATAATGCTTTATTGTAAACAATTGTCAAATATTATAAATAATTTTTTTTTTCAAAATCATCCCTTCTTATATATATGACGGTTACCTTTTAACTATTATTTCTTTAAAACAACAAGTATCTAGGAATCATACTTTATAGTTAATTACTATAACTATTATATATTTGTTTTTGTTGATATAAAGTTATGAAAAAAAATCATTTAAAAGTATTACATGACAGTTATTTCGTCAGAACCATCATAGTTGTCACAAAATATATGATGGTTGATAATTACAACCGTTATATTTATGTTTTCACGAATTCTGCCACTCAATATATAACATTTTTCTTATTTAACTATTAAGTTTTAGAGTTATATATTTTTATGCAACCCTCACCTTGACGTACAGGACGTTCATTCGCTATAACCGTTATTTGTTAAGTGTTATATATGCACGATTCTATAGTAGTGGCTTTTATATAGGCTTATAATCATATATCTCCAAGTTCATATATAACCCATCAAGCATAGTTAAAAGCCTACGTTATGTTTTAAAAGCCAATGATCCATTCTCACATGTAATATAAGAGTGTAGTAAGAAAAGGAAAAGAATGCCTAGTGATAAAAGTTATCCTAGAAGGTAGAAATAAGAAAAATCAATCGTATGTTAACTAAGGAGATATATTTTGCTAAAATCAACCAAACTAAGTACAACAAGCAGCAAGTAAACAGAATTTTACCTCTTTTGTTTTTCTTCCATAAAGTGCGACCAATTCCTCTTGTTGAGATTATAATATTTTATTTTGAGATTACTAAAATAAACTTATAGCAATAATTATTATGCTTTAGAAAACGATGCAAATAAAGAGAGAGGGAGTGAGCTAGCGTTTCCATCTTGAGCGATCAAAGAGAAGAGAGGTAGAGGTGAATAATTGATTAATGAAAGGGTTGGGCTTATGTACGATGATGTGATGAGAAACTTTGGGTAAATACTATGTTAAATAACTTGTAAAATTGATTTATATATAATAGTGCAAAAAAAAATTTTTTTAAAAAAAAGGTCAATCTTATAGGTTTGGCCTTATAAAAATATGTCTAGCTTGTTTGCTTAAATAAGCCTTGTAATAGGCCTAAGCCTAAACTTGACATATATACTAAATAAGCTAAGATATTTTAAAGAAGTTAGATCGTAAGCCCTTCGTAGAGGCCTAAACTACTTCCCACTCTTAAACAAAAAGCCACATAAAGTAATTTAATTAGTATGATTACATGATTCTTGGGTGACTCTTATGTGCATTATAAAATATAAAATTAGAAAATAAATAAAGAAAAATCCTAATTATTGGCTATGCAACCATTTATTTTTACTTCGTTCATTCCCAATTTTCTGTGGGGAAAATTCTAGAAAAATATAATTAAAAATGAGAAAAGATAAATTGGTGTTGCGAATTTATCAAATCCCAAGTTAAAACTGAAATAGGAATATAAGATTTTCAATTCTAACCAAATGATCAAAATGACCTGACTTGAGGGAACAAGTTTTAAGGATCAATAACAACATCTGTATCTGTAACATCCCTTATTTTTGAAACATTTAGAGTTAGTTGTAGCTTAGATTTTATTTGGTAAAAGAGTATAGAGTAAATTAATAATTTAAAAGAAGTATCAAGCTGGAAAAAAAATTACTTTATAAAAAAATTAAAATGAGATCCCTTCTTAAAATAATTATTTTAAGCATATGAGTATGTGTGTGTAAATATATTTTAGGGAGAATTACACTATAGTCCTATAGAAGGCAAAATAAGAAGAAATGGTCCCAAAAAATTCTGAAATTATGACCAAGTCCCATGGGACCATTTTGTAATAAATTCTAAATGAAAAAAGTCATAGATACCCTTAAGTATTTCCTCTCTCCCCTTCACAATAGCCCCAATTTCTTTGTGGAGGCTTGAGAACTACAGTTCACCGGCCAACTTTGGTAGTCTCGTAGCCATTACGTTGGGTCGTCATTGCCGTCGCACTTTGTTTCCAATCATTGTCGTGAGTCATTGCCTCCCAAATTTTCTAGTGTTCGTCTGAACACACATGATTCCCCATCTGCTGGTTCAATTTATTCACTCCAAAGAAACCCCAAGTTTCGACTTAAGCCGTCTCCGAAGGAGCAGAAGCCATGACTCTGTTGCAACTATGGTATGTTTGTTGTTTGATTTTTCAAGTGTTTGTGAGTGTCTCTATAATCCAGTATGTTTGATTCCCAAGTGTTATAACCCATGTTAAGATACTCATTAATAGTTGCTTGATGTACAATTTCTGGTAAGATCCTCCTTGTGATGTCGTCGTACTTTTACCCTCTCTTGGTCTACATATGTTCCAAAGAAGCGTCAATTTTAAAATCAAGAAAAAGATTATAGTAACTAGAAAATTATCATGCAAAATAATGATTATGGCATGCAAAGTAACATAGCATATGTTTTCATAATGAAAATTAGTTATTTATTTATTTTTGATACATTTTCCAAAATCAGGACTGTGGTACTTGATCTCATTTTCAAAGTGAGCTTATTTTGGCACCTATGTTGTGGTAAACTATCACATAAAAAGATTATCAACCTATATGCAAATCAATTTTTGGTACTACAAGGGCTCAAATTTGTCACCTCTCTTTACTCTTTGACTCTCTAATCTCTCTATTTTTATGGTAAAAGTGGGATGTATATATGGAGAATCTTTCTCTGGTCCAATGACTGATGAATGTTTGTTAAAGCTCTGTGTTTGGAGTTTTTTTCACCCTGCAATATGCACTCAGTTTGGAATGATAAATGGCATGTCTGAATCTTTCTTTACCACCCCCAACTTCTGTGACTGATCCATATGAAATTGTTACAAATTTTCAAGTGATGAGTGTTAAAGCCCTTGGAACTTCATTGAAGTTGACATTTGAAGGGGTGAATCAATTGGTCTACCCAGAAACATGGTTCTTTATGTTGGTTGTGGCTACATGCATCATCACTCAAATGAATTACCTCAATAAGGTTAGTTACTGTATATGCCTTGAAATATGTTCAACCACCTCAGCTTGCTTTTGGAACTTCTCTAAGCCAATTAAACCACTCTTTTGCCTAATGAGATAAGGCTTTATTGTTGTTGTTGTTGTTATTGCTGTTGTTGTTGTTAATGGCCTTTTGGTAGTGGTCCCAATATTTGAGGAATCATTAATAAGGACTCTTTTACTGTTGTAATTAATTATTAGTTTCAAGGACCATTTCATCCAAAAGTTAAGCTGCTAGGGGAAGGTCCAGAAATTCTTTTACTATATATAACAATTATTTAAGTATATTTTTCTCCTTTTGTATCTTTTTCTCTCTTTATCTGTATAAGGCAATGATTAAGGGAGATTTCACACAATATATTAGAGCAGAATACTCCTGACTTCAATGAGCTGAAGCAATGTATGAGTAGAAGTGAAGTGCATATGGCTAAAAGGAATTATAAGGACTTTTCCTCTGTGTTTTCAAGCACCAAGGGTCTTTCTTATTAACACATGTAGCTAGAACATACATAAATATAAAACTAATTACAGTCGCCTTTTTGACTCGTGTATACTTTAAAACTCTTGACCATTTATTCATAGAGTTTGTGATATAGCGGCAAGTGATTTCAAGCCATTGTGATTTCAAGTGCCAAGGGTCTTTTCTATTTGTGTGTTGCTTTTCCATGAGCTTGACAGAGATGGGAAAGCCTGAAGAAATCCAAAAGTTTTGTTTTAAGACTTGTAAAATGCTAACCAAGTGATTAAAATACTACAGTTTGATTTGGGATGTTGAAATAATCGTTAGACATGTTTTGAGACATTATAATGAGGAATTAAGGACTTTGACCTTTATATTTCACCTTGACAGCACATAACATGTTATTGGCACTTACTTTTTTATCTCTCAAACCAAAGGTGTTGCGCAGCTTAGTAAGTACTTGAGTTAATGTTTTGTCATTGTTTGATAAGCTTTGAATTTATTTTCAGGTAAAAAAGATGGAAAAGGGGAAAATGATTATATAAAAAAAGAAGGGAGAAAAAAAGCAAAACTGGACCAACGGCACCAAGCTTCTCTGGTTACACTTTGTTTACCAAAGAATTTTATAATGAGAAGGAGGAGAAGTAGAAGAAAAAGTAGAAGAAAAAAGGGAATGGGAAGGGGAAGCGTAAGAAGAAGGAAGAGGATGGTGATAAGTTAAAGACATTTAAAGAGGTTAATCTACAAGTGAGAGATGCTTGGAATAAGTTAAGTGATAATAAGAGAGGTTAATGATCAAATTCACACTGATTGTATTCATGACATTTTTTTTGTAAGTATCAAGTACAGACTTATTGTATTGACTGCATATTAGTGCTTCAGTTATATTATGCAGAATTTGTGTTTGTCATTGCACTTTCAACTATTATGTAAACACAGCTAAAGATTTGCTGACAAGAGCAGGGGATTGACCTGAGAAGTCCATGGGCCTTGATTGACAAATCCATAGGCTTCCATTAATAAGTCCATGAGGCTCTGTTGACAACTTCATAGGTGTCCATTGACAAGTCCATGAGCCTCAGTTGACAACTCCATGAGCTTCTGTCGAAAAGTCCATAAACATCCATTGATAAGTCTATGAGCCTCGGTTGACAGCTCTATGAGGCTCTATTGACAAGTTCGTGAGATCAATTGACAAGTCCATGAGCCTCAATTGACAACTCCATAGGCGTCCATTAAAAAGTCTATGTGCCTCGGTTCACAACTCCTCGGTTGTCAATGGAAGGGTTGATGAGTTGTCAATAAAGACCCAATGACTTATCTGTGGAGGCTCCTTGACTTGTCAATGGAGGCCCCCAGAGTTGTCAATGGAGGCTCCTTGACTTGTCAATAGATGCCAATTGAGTTGTTAATAGATGCACATGGAGTTGTCAATGGAGGCCCTATGACTTGTAAATAAAGGCCCTTTAACTTGTTAATGAAAGGCTAGTGAGTTGTCAGTGGAGGCCCATGGAGTTGTCAGTGAAAACTTCTTAACTTGTCAATAGATACCCATTGAGTTGTCAATGGAGGCCCTATGAATTGTCAATGGAGGTTTCTAGACTTCTTAATAGAGGCTCAATGACTTGTCACTGGAGGCTCCTGAAGTTGTCAGCGTAGTCTCCTCGACTTGTCAATGAAGTCTTCTCAACTTGTCAATGGAGTCTCTTGCAGTTGTCAATGGAGTCAAACAATGTACAAGGAAAAGCAGCATATGTGCATTACATAACTTTACCACTAACGTTAACTCATGAAATTGACTTTATAATTCATAATTACAACAAACGTTTCAAGTACAATTTGTTTAAAGTTGATCATAACAAAAAATATCATATCTATACAATGTCACTACACTTAATCATTACAAAAAAATTACCATTTTTACAATGAGTGTGCACATGATCATTACAATCCCCTAATATATTGTCCATACAATCATATTATATGACTTGTCACTAGTAGCTCCTGGACTTGTCAGTGGAGGCAAGTAGACTGGTCAGGGGAGGCCCAATGAATTGTCAGTGGAGGCAAGTGGACTTGTCAAGGAAGGGTCAATGACTTGTCAACGGAGGTTCCTTGAGTTGTCAATGGAAGCCCTATGACTTGTCAATAGAGGCTAGTGGACTTGTCAATGGAAGGCTATTAAGTTGTCAACGGAGGCCCCCAGAGTTGTCAATTAAGGCCTCGAGAGTTGTTAGTGGAGGCTCATTGACTTGTCAATGGATGCCTAATGAGTTGTTAATGGAGTTGTCAGTGGAGGCCCTATAACTTGTCAATGGAGGCCCCTTGAGTTGTCAATGGAAGCCTTATGACTTTTCAATGGAAGGCTATTAAATTGTCAATTGAGGCCCCTAGAGTTGTCAGTAGAGGCCCTATGACTTGTTAACAAATGCTCATTGACTTGTCAATTAGATGCTCATTGAGTTATCAATGGAGACCCATGGAGTTCTCAGTGGAGGCCCAATGACTTGTCAATGGAGATTCCTTGAGTTGTCAACGGAAGCCCTATGACTTGTTAATGGAGGCTATTGGACTTATCAATGAAGGCGCAGTAAGTTGTTAATGGAGGCACATAGAGTTGTCAGTGGAGGCCCTATGACTTATTAATGGATGCTCATTGACTTGTCATTGGATGCCTATTAACTTGTCAATATAGGCCCATTGAATTGTTAGCACTACTACAGAATTGAGATATAACCACCCCAAAAGACGTCCCAAATTGAAAATTGGGTGGTTAAAAAGATAGGCGGTGGCATTTTCGTAATTATATATATGTAGGGGAACCTTTAGGCGTCCCAAATTAAAATTTGGGACGTCTAATGTGCTTCATGGCGCGAAATATAAATTTCACAAATTTTTTTTAGCGCCTGGAGCTAGGTTTAGGCGTCCCAAATGTCATTTGGGACGCCTAAAGTAGGACTTTAGGCGTCCCAAATGACATTTGGGACGCCTAAAGTCTTAGTTTAGGCGTCCCAAATGCATTTGGGACGCCTAAACAAGGACTTTAGGCGTCCCAAATCCATTTGGGACGCCTAAACTAAGACTTTAGGCATCCCAAATGCCATTTGGGACGCCTAAAGGCGTTGCATGTCAGACACTTGTCTGACATGCGATCTTCTCTATCACACCCATCTCCTCTCACCCACCCACAACTTTACTCTTCTTCCTCCTCTCCCCACCCACACCGTCGGCCTCCCTCCTCTGGTTTTCTTTCTTCAATTCCTCACCCACAAAACTCTTCTTCCTCCTCTCCCCACCCACATACACCGTCGGCCCCTCCTAGAGTTTTTTTGCTTCAACTCCTTCCTCCTCCCTTGTTCAACCGTGGATCTTTGCTCTCTCCTCCTCCCTTGTTCAATTCCTCACCCACAACTTTAACACCGTCGTTGAACTCCTCCCTTCTTCTTCCTCTTTGTTTCTTTGCTCTCTCCTCCACCTTGGTCGCTCCATTGTTGTGCACACACCACCGTGGATCTCCATCTACCTCTCCAACATACTAGCTAGCTGATCAGGTTGGTTATTTCTTCGTTTTTAATTTTTTTTTGTAACAGAATGTTATATTTTGTTTTTGAAATATAAATTAAATGGTTGAGATTGTGCTTATTATATATTGCTTATATATAAATGGTTGAGATTGTGCTTATCTATTAAGAAGACTCCCCTGTTATAGGACCCCTTATAACATGTTATGCATTTACACGTTGCTAAATTCCTTTTTAAATTCATTACAATATGTTGCTGTAAGAAGTAGAGAGACATGTGATGTACACGTTGCTAAATTCCTTTTTAAATTCATTACAATATGTTGCTGTAAGAAGTAGAGAGACATGTGAGGTAATATGGATGTTGAATACAAATATTTCAAGAGTTGTAGTGTCTTCTTCGTCTCACTTAGCTTGCAAACTTTCTTTTATAAAAAATATGTAAAAGCTACGTAGAGAAAAGCATTGCAATATTAACACAAGGCATGAAAATGTAATAAATGATTTTAATGAAGTTTTGAATTTATACCATTCGTGATTTCACAGAGAGATCAATATTTATAATTTATTACATTTTCATATTCATGCATGTAAGTTTAATTAATATTCTACTCAAATTAGATAATAAAATTAAATTCATATTCATGCATGTAAGTTTAAGCATTATTTATAATTTCAAATAAATGAAAAATTATTGTCAAATACTTTTTTTTGCCAGAATATTGTCAAATACTTATTAATTGATATTTACTCTTCATTAATTAATAGAAAATAGTGATAGGGTGCAATTGTGCCGTGCCAGTTTTTTGGAGAGGTTCTTATATAATTCCCCTACATATATATAATTACGAAAATGCCACCGCCTATCTTTTTAACCACCCAATTTTCAATTTGGGACGTCTTTTGGGGTGGTTATATCTCAATTCTGTAGTAGTGGATAGCCTCCCCCACAATATTCATTAAATGATTGTTATCTAGGAGAGATGAGGCTAGGAGGGGGCAATAACTTAATTAGGCAATCCCATCATATGTCGTTGAGAATTGTACTAAACGTGTGAATGTTATTGGTAATGCCTTAGGTGGTAACAAAATGGATCATAGTTGGATGAATGCTTTGAGAACTAGTGAAGAATATGAGAAAGGGGTGGACGAATTTATTGAATTCGCTAAAAAGAATGCTCCTGCAAGAAATGGGAAGTATTTTTGTCCTTGTGTCAATTGTTTGAATGAGAGTAGACGGGATGTTGATGTCATAAAGGATCACCTACTTTGTGATGGAATAAATCTGCGATACACAAGGTGGATATGGCATGGTGAGGAAGTAACTGATTGTCCGTCACACAAGAAGGAAGCTGTGGATGTCATATATGAAGATAGAATGGAGAGAATGATTAACGATGTTGAGGCAGAATCCTTTGCACAGTCGCAGGAGTATGACAGCCTGCGGAGTGATGCAGAGACACCATTGTACAGTGGTAGTAAGTACACGCGGCTGACAGGAACATTACATTTGGTTAACTTAAAGGCAACTTGTGGGTGGACCGATAGTAGTTTCACATTGCTACTTGAACTATTGTGTGATATGTTTCCGGAGGATAATGTACTTCCAAATCGTATGTATGAGGCCAAGAAAATCCTGTCTACAATGGGTATGGAGTATAAGAAGATACATGCTTGCCCTAATGACTGCGTACTGTACAGAAATGAGTACGGAGGTCTTAGTGAGTGTCCTAAGTGTAAAACTGCACGATACAAAGTGAAAAAAGATGGTGGTTGTGGTGATGTGACAAGTAAAAGGCAACCTTTAAAGGTTATGTGGTATCTTCCAATAATACCACGTTTTAAACGTTTGTTTGCGAGTGCAACAAAAGCGAAGAAGTTGAGATGGCACTCTGATGAGAGAATATCTGATGGGAAATATCTTCGGCACCCAGCTGACTCTCCACAATGGAAAAAAATAGATGAAATCTTCCCTCAATTTGGCAGCGAGCCGAGAAACCTACGGCTTGGGCTTTGTACAGACGGCATCAATCCGTATAGAACTCTTACTAGCACACATAGTGCGTGGCCGGTTCTCCTTGTAATATACAACTTGTCTCCCTGGCTATGTATGAAACGTAAGTATATGATGCTATCTATGATGATTTCTGGACCAAAACAGCCAGGGAACGATATTGATGTCTATTTGGCGCCTTTGATTGAGGACTTGAAGAAGTTATGGGAGGAAGGCGTAGATGTGTTTGATGCTTATAAGAAGGAGTCTTTCAAGCTACGTGCACTGATTTTCACAACGATAAACGACTTTCTTGCGTACGGAAACTTGTCAGGGTACAGCGTGAAGGGTCACAAAGCATGCCCAATATGTGAAGCAGACACACACTTCCAACAACTAAAGCATGGAAGAAAAACTGTCTACCTTGGCCACAGGAGGTTTCTTCATCGGTTCCACCCGTATCGTAGGCTAAGAAAGCGGTTTAACGGCTTACCGGAGCATGGAATGGCTCCAAAGTCACTAACCGGAGAGGAAGTCTACAGTTGAGTGGAACGTATCCATGTCACTTTTGGTAAGAATCAGAGGGTTGCGGGTGAGAAGAACATATGGAAGAAGAGATCCATTTTCTTTGATCTTCCATATTGGCGTGCGCTAGACGTGAGACACAGTATTGATGTGATGCATGTGGAGAAGAATGTTTGTGATAGCCTTATCAGTACGCTTTTGCACATACCAGGGAAGACTAAGGATGGGATTAATGCGAGATTAGACCTTGTCGATATGGGAATAAGAGAACGGTTACATCCACAACTAAGAGATGATGGTAGGAGGGCATACATGGAGCCAGCAGCGCATACACTATCAAAAGCAGAGAAAAGAAGTTTGTGTGGGTGTTTGCATGAAATGAAGGTGCCGCAAGGGTATTCCTCGAATGTGAGAAGATGTGTCTCAATGGACGATTTGAAGTTAGTGGGAATGAAGTCCCATGATTATCATGTGTTGATGCAACAACTATTACCAGTAGCTATTAGAGGCATAATGAAAGATGAAGTACGAAACACAGTGACAAGATTGTGCGTTTTCTTCAATGCTATCTGTAACAAAGTCATTGACACTGAAAAGTTGGATGAACTAGAAAATGAGGGTTACATTATTTTGTCACAACTAGAGATGCACTTTCCGCCTTCATTTTTTGATATAATGGTGCATTTGGTAGTTCATTTGGTGAGGGAGGTAAGGCTATGCGGTCCAATTTACCTGAGGTGGATGTACCCTTTCGAGCGATACATGAAGATCTTAAAAGGGTATTCTAAAAATCCTTATCGACCAGAAGCCTCAATAGTAGAAAGATATGTAGTTGAGGAGGCTATGGAGTTTTGCAAAGATTATATGTCAGGGAAGAAGGAACAATCTCGGCATGAAGAAGGGAGAAGCAAGGGAACACGAGGACTGAAAGTGAAGAATGTTCCTCGTGAAGAGGTGTTGCAAGCCCACTTGTATATCCTGAATAATACGGAAGAAGTTCAACCTTACATAAATGAACACAGAAACACTTTGAAGAACAAGAATCCAAGGAAGAATGACATGCAGATTGCTATTGAGCAAAACAAGACATTCATGCAGTGGTTTGAGGAAAAGGTTTTGCACGAGATCGGTGTGTCTGAGACAATCGAGTGGCTAGCTTGGGGGCCTTCGTTTCAGGTCATTACTTGGACCGGTTATGATATAAATGGCTATTCTTTCTATACCAAAGAGCAAGATGACAAAAGTACCATGCAAAATAGTGGGGTCATGGTAGAAGCTGAATCTATGCACTTTTCCAGTTCGAGAGACAAAAACCCCATATTAGCGTCTATGACCTATTATGGAGTTATAGAAGAAATATGGGAGATGACGTACAATAAGTTCAAAGTTGCTTTATTTAAATGTAAGTGGGTTAGCAACAATGCCGTGGTAATAGATAAACAATTTGGATTTGTCTCAGTCGATCTTCGAAGAGTTGGCTATAGAGACGAGCCCTTCATTTTAGCAAGCCAGGCGAAACAAGTGTTTTATGTCACCGATCCTGCCAGCAAAAACATGTGCATTGTCCTTAAAAGTAAAAAACAGAAGTATGGTGATCCGACCTTCAACCTTGATGACACACCACCTTTCACAACAACTACACCTCGAACAAATGAAGTAGAATTGGTAGATGATGATGAGTATGCTGTAAGAAATGACCATGGTGAAGGACTATGGGAAACAATATAGAGTAAGACATTAATTTATAAACGAGAACTGTGTTTTTTCTGTTTTACTTCCCGCTTAGTATATTTCATTTTCATTGCAATTTATTTACGTTTCTGATGTCGCTTTTTGTGTGTTAACAGGAATATGGACAACTCTAGTGATGACGAGAGGACTAGAGATGACGAAAGCCCTAGCGATGACGAAGGGCCTAGAGTTGAACCCCCTGCAAGAAGGAGGGTTAGAGGTTGTACAAAGATGGGAGCATTGGTTGCACGTCATGAACACCAACAGGAGAGGCTGCATATAGACTTTGATGACAATCTGAATCCAGTTGGTCCTGAGGAAGACCACTTCATTAGCTACATAGGACTTTTGGCTCGAAGCAAAGTGCGCATTACCTACGATAATTGGAGATTGGTTCCCCCAAAAACGAAAGACATGATTTGGCAGCAACTTTTGGTATGTAAGTTTTGATGCATTGTAGCTTTGTTCTTATTGTTTCAAATATAATAATCTTATGTTTTACCTTGCAGCAAACATACGATGTCCCCGACACCACAGAGATGCATAGGCACTGGATGGATGAGGTTCGTGTACGATGGAAAGGTTTCAAGAACAAGCTAACAAAGCATTACATTCGAGGGGCCCTTAGGGGTAACGATCCATGTGCACAGTATACATATTTATCTCCAGAGGACTGGAGGTTGTTTGCGGCATCACGAGCAGATCCTGAGTTTTTGGTAAGATTTCTGTCATCATGATATAGAACTTGTAATTTTCATATACTTTATATCGTTGATTCATTTTTTGTTGTTTTTCATTCATAGAAATTAAGTACAGCAAATGCCCAGAGGCAAGCAGAAAATAAATATCAACATTTCATGTCTCGCGGTGGATATCGGAAGCTTGAGCGGCAAATGATGGCAGAAGAGTTACAGAAAATGAAGGAAGCAGCGGAATCTGATCCTAGCGTTGTTATCCAGCCACCAGCACCTCCTCCACGTCACAAAAAATGGAAAGCAGGGAGGATTAAGGCTGGGAAGTACATAAATCCGACTGTTGCTGAGGTTGCTGCGAGGATTGTAAGTAGTTATACCATAAGTACCTAATTTTTTACATGTTGCGAGTGGTTTCGATACATTTACGATAAACTGCATGCTACAGGATGACCTGGACGAGCAGAGTAGCCAAGGTTCATTCAATCCAAGTAGACGGATGGACATCTTGTCAACGGCTATTGGGAAGGCAGATGACCTTGGTCGTGTTCGAGGAGAGACACGGGGAATTAGTGCCGTGAGGTATTTTGGACGAGAGCCACGTTATTCGTCACAAGCTGGACCTAGTAAGGACGTTGTGGCCAAGATTCGAGAGGAGCTCGAACGAGAGATCGAGGCCAACCTTCGCGACAAGCTCCGACAAGAGCTGTTGCCAGAGCTTCAACTTGAAATGGCAAAGATGTTTGAAGCACAAAGGGCAAGGGACGAGCATAGAACTCAAGAATCCCCGGCCTTCAATAGCACCAGAGGAAGTTACAACCCTCTGGAGCAACCACTTGGCGCCCCTTCTCCCACTCCAGTGTCGGGACCACTTGGCGACCCTTCTCCCACTCCAGTGTCGGGAGACCCTTGCACCCTCTATTTGGATGATCCACTGTTGCGTGTTGTTGCTGATGCTCTCGTTCACACATATGCTACCACCCACCATAATCAGCAAATTCCGGAGGATTTTCGTAGGGTGAATGTGACGAGTGTTAGAAATGGGGAACAAGGTACAGCCATCCCTGTTCCTGATCCAGAGGTTGGCACGTTAGGTCAAGCGATAGGATCTTTCATCCTTTGGCCTCACAATCTTATTGGTTCAGACGCAACACCTCCAATGGTAGGAATTACCTTACTGTTACTGAAAATCTGTTGGCATTCTAATAACAATTTGTTTTTTGATGTTCTTAAAGGATGACGAAGCTGCGAGCAAATGGCCCTTCTTAGCACGGCTGCAACAGATCTACAAGCGCATTAAACAGATTGACTTGAAGATGCCTCCAGGGATTGTGGGCCAAGAGGAGTATCCCTACACGATTGACAATAAAGATCTCAAGCAGTTTATCAGGTTGGAGGAGATAGATGCAGGCTGGGTCAAATTTGCAGTCCGGTAAGTGTTTTTTTTTTCAATTTTCCCACAGAATTCATTTAGTGGTTTTTTGTTTTCATACATTCAAGAATTGATTCCTTATTTTAATTCTATTATAGCACCTTCTACGATCTCTGCACAAACATGGAAAGAAGTAATTGGTATGGATTCTTATGTCCTGCGAATACGACAGGGGATACTTGTACTGTGGCGCATAAGACTCACTATGTCGGCTACCGAATGGCAAATACCAAACTTCGTTGTTATCTAGCACCCATTGTCCAACGGTTCGTATTTACATTTTGTCAATTTAAGAAGTTTAATAAATAATTGTCTTCTCACTTATCTAACTTCATTTTAATGTGTACATGTTGTTAAAGTTTCCACTGGACTTTGTGTGTTATATGTCCCCGCCGCAACGTAGTCTATTGGTTTGATCCCTTGAGTAAAAAGCCAGACAGAGATACAAAATCCGTCTTCGACACGTAAGTTATTCTGTTTGTATTTCATTGACAACAAAAATAAATGAATGGTTCTAATTTCTGTTCATTTTGCTTTTCATGATAGTGCTTGTCAAACATATAGAATCCTAGGTGGGTCACGCGAGGGTGCAGTTGTTAAAAAGCCAAGGTGGTTTTATCCCATAGTAAGTACATTCGATCCTACATAATTGTTTCATTGACGGTCCTTTTAGACATACCTTTATTGATTTTAACAACCAATTGCATCCCTTTGATTAAAAGTGCCCTCGGCAACCTGGCAACACTGAATGCGGATATTATGTTATACTTTATATGTATAACATAATTCAAAGTGGAATTACTAGCGATTTTGAAAAGGTAATCGCTTTTTTCATTCTCAAATGATAATATTTTTGATGTTCTAATCGAAATGCTAATTAATTCATTTGCTTGAGATTCATTTCATCAAAGCTTATTACTTTCTAATTTTCAGATTTTTGATAATGAAGATGCCTACCTACGTGAAGACCTTGATTTGATCAGAGATCTTTTGGCTGGACATCTTCTTCAACATATAGAGCAGTAAACTTGTTATTTTATATCAGTTTGTACTTATGTGATGACAGCGTTTTGACACTTTCTGGTTGTTTTTTGTTGATATATATAGTAGTAGGTTGCATGAAAGGTTATTGTATGTATATATAGTAAAGATTGTAGTGCTGGATGTCCTTACCAGTTTGTAATGGACAGTGTGGTTTATGAATCCATCTTCTATTCTGTTTCTGCAGTTTCAATTCGTTGGGTAATACAGAATGTAAATTATGGTATAAAAAAAAACCTAACTTTTAGACGTCCCAAATTAAGAATTGGGACGCCTAAAGGCGCAGGGTGGGCCTTTAGGCGTCCCAATTCTTAATTTGGGACGCCTAAAGTCAGCCTTTCGGCGTCCCTATCATTTGGGACGTCTTTTGTTTCAACTTACTACGCCCCCAGCATATACGTCCCCCCATTTTGGGACGTTAAAAGTGCCAAATTTGGGAGGTTAAAACCCCTTTTTGTAGTAGTGTAGTAGAGGCTTATTGACTTGTCAATGAAGGTTTCTTGATTTGTCAATGGAAGCTCATCCTCTTGTCAATGCAAGTTCCTCCTACTCTTATTGGACAATGTACAAGGAAGAGTATCATATGTGCATTACATAACTTTAGCACTAACGTTAACTCATGAAATTGACTCTGTAATTCATAATTACAACAAACGTCTCAAGTACAACTTGTTTGAAGCTATTCATAACCAAAAACATTGCATCTATATAATATCATTGCACTTGATCATTACAAAAAAGTTACCATATTTACAATGAGTGTGCATATATATGGTCATTATAATCCCCTAATATGCTATCCATACAATCATATGTCAATCTAAGTCTTGGTGTACTATGTCAAAGTTATCCACTAATGGAATGTACAATCCAAATCAGCATCCTAATTGGTTCTCTTCCTCTTATGTATATCTTGAACCAAAGACATAACTTTTTTCGCATGCTTGTCATGAGGATGAGTAATTAACCGCTACAAGAACCCAACCTTCATTTCATGGAGTTCTCTTCCTCTTATATAGTTTTTGCTGTATTATCTTCAATTCAGAGTAGATTTCAGCATCCCCAATAAGTACAGGAATGAAGTTCGATAAACCAGATTCATTCTCTACCTACAAAAAAGTTAAGAGAAAAATATGAAACATGCATCATGAATTAAAAAAACCGCAACAATCTATAAAAAATTTACAACCATCCTCCAATTAAAAATGTTAATTAACTACATTTTTAAATTCATCAACTATCAAGAATCAATATCACTAGGAAAATAATTATTAACAAGTCTCTGTCTATAATAAGAATCAACAACTACATCAAACGCTGTCTTGAATTAGCTGTAATTTACATGAATCAGCATGATTTAATGATGGTCTTTAAATGCCTGATATTTTTTTCCAAGAAAATGAACAACCCCAAAAGAATGAATAGACCCTGAATAATAAAAATGTAATTCCAACCTATTAGCTACATTTATAAAGTTTGAATATCATCTATAAATACTTTTAGTTCAGAGTTTTGCGGAAAAATACAAATGGATGTACGGCCTCAAATATTAAAAAACTATGAAGCAAAATGGATAAAACTACAAATGGATAAATGTTGGCATAGTTACAAAAACTATCAGAATTGTACACCCAGGGTGGATGTAACCCTTCAACTGAACAGGCATACTGGCCAACCATTGGAATATCTGCAAGCACAATCACTGCATGTTAATCAGTTACCAAGGTCAAGACAATAGAAAATCTTACCACTATATAAATACTAAACTGTAGTAACAATGCTTTAATATACTTGATGTCGTATCATTCTAGGAAACTCCACAGGATTCCAATCATAAAGCTTAAAAGATACTTGACCTGCTGGGCACTACAAGTAAATATTGGATCAACAAATCCCACTCATAAATTCTCACATGAAACCAAATGCATCAAACTATCATTAGAATGATTAAAAAAATTTACGACACTATTGGGTTAAATAATAAACCTTTTCCCACATCATCCTCAATCTGTTTGACAGGTTGAACTTCGTGATCTTCTGCAGCTCCGGTTTTTGTAGGCTTTCTACACCTTCGATTGTTGTGTCACTCTAATTTTCTTCTACAGCTTCATTTACCTTCATCAAAATCTGATAATAATTGAAACTTGCCGAGCAAGTGGTGAAGTCAAAGAGATTTTATAAGGGGGAAAAATTACAGCACTATGACAAGCAAAGAAAACATAAGAATTGACAGTCCACCAAAATGCAAAACTATGTCCTGCACAACCATGTCACATAGAACGCATAAAAATTGAAACTTTAGCATGAAAATGATCTACATCACAAAACACAAATTACTGTAATTAAGCAGAAGCAATCAAGTACCACCATGACAAGCAAGGACTTGTTGTACATTCAAAATAAGCTTACTTTCCACACCGTTCGCAGTATTTCTTGGCCTCCCTATCAAGCATAACCGTACTAGCATTAATACAACGCAAACAAACCCTGTGCCTTTGATTATAGCCGTTGAGGTCACTAATATCTACCTCACACCCAGGTACCTGGCACTATGCAATCCCAAAGGATGCCCGCACGATGCAAGCGTGCTTCTTGCCAGGAAAACCTTCATCTTTAGGCTTAGCATCGACCTCCGGGCAAGCACATGGGACCCGACCAGCCAGGTAATTGGAACAAGTCAACTTGGCGTCTCGCTTGTAAACCTTCTCAGAACTAGGAATCTCTTGAGAGGGAAGCACCAGACTTTAAGGAACCTTTGAATTAGAATGATAATCGTCTAACGATAGAGCTAAATTCTCACCCAAGCTCGAATCCAAGAGTCAATCCAAGTCCTAAACAGATGAAGCGTCTTCAGATAGACAATATTGCACCTCCATTTCAAAAACCCCCCGTGGTTGATTGAGGACCGATGGTGGCGGCGTCAAAGATGGTGTCAGAGTAGAAGGAGCTTGGGTTTCCATTTTCGTGGTAGGTTATGGTAGTGGTAGCGCGTGATATGGTGGTTGGATGTTTACCGTAAAAAGGGAAACTTACGGCAGAGGTTGGTAATGATTTGGTGCGGGTGCTTGTTCTTTTGATTATTGGATCATCATTTGATTATACAAAATCACATGACAAGCTCACTACCTCACGATTTCACCAAAAACTTAATTATTTTCTACAAAATTTACCATTTTACTTTCTTTAATACCCAAAGATATAAGAATCATTAGGGAATAAATTTGGGCTCATGCTAAACTGGGGCTTAGTAGCTCACTTATTTTAGGCTTATTCTCTAAGCTCAAATCTCAAAATTAGGGGTATTACACAATACCTCGACCGGTTCAATATCCAATCTGATTTTCAGTACCTTGGCCAAAAGTAAAAGGGGGAGAACTTGAAGAAAAACAAATCTTATGTGTGTGTCTGTCTGTCCGTCCATGTGAGCACACTTTTAGTGTTATTATTTTTTATTAGGTAGAAGTACACTTTTTGAGCTCTGATTTTAGTAAAGATTTCAATTTGATCTATTAATTTCAAGAAGTATCTTTTCAGCCTCCAATATGCCTCTAGCACTTAGTAACAAATGATATTTTTTTAACTGTCATTGTTATTTTGAAAATTAAACTTAATATGTTAGTATTTGAAAATATTCTATTACCATTTAAATTTTTAATGTCAACATTTTTTAACAATATTACCGTTAAAATATTAAAAAATATATACTTGATGTAAAAAAAACACTATAAAATTAGGGGATCAAAATAAAACTCTGCAAAATTAAATTTCAAAATGTGCAATTTTACCTTTCTAAATGTTTGACTATTTGAAATTAGAAAAGTATAGTTCTTTTTATACTAGGGCAAGCATTAATCTTGTAAAATTACAACAACAAACAACAATCACATATCAGGATGGATATTCCAATATGAAGCACACAAGTCTTCCTGGTATTCAACGTGAAGCAAAGAAGTCTATCAGAATTTGGTCTTCTTACCAAAAACTTTTGAGGTTAGTGATACAAGATGTACCCTTTATAACAATAGGTGTGAAGTTCGATCCCAACTTAGGCAATATACCTACCATCCAAACTCAAACAAAAAAAAAAAAAAAAAGTGCTGGAATATACCTAGTTCATCCTTGGTAGATTAAGGCCCAATCCAGATTTAAGAGGGGCTATTATGCAAATAGGGAGAAACATGGGTTCATAAAAAAGAGATTCTCTTATATTTAAGGTTCTCACTTCAGTGTCACCGCACAACGAGTGAGAGGAACCACAATTACTTAGCAGTAAATGCAACTGGTGAACTGGAGCTAAGCTTCTTTCCAAAAGCCTTAGCAGCCATTAATGTTCATCATCATGAGTCAAACCGCCACAAGCAGCTAATCCTTGAGTGAGTACAGAGCCGTCCACATCAATACGAACAAAGCCATATGAGTAGGGTATAGCTTCCATTTGTAATATGCTCATTCCAGAACTTGCAACACATGATGCTTATATACGGTCCTTGAGCCGCAACTTCCGTGAGCTTGTGGATGCACTGGTTGACAATGTAGCAAGGATTGATGCTAGCATTTTCGAACACTTTCTCCCATCTATTCTTCCAAATAAACCAGCAATTTAATTTGATATATTGCCAGCCCATAAAACAATGACTTTTTAGAGATGCCCTCTATTGGTAGAAAGCTAGTAATGGAGCAGTTTAGTTAAGGACTTGAAGTGAATAGGTTGAAACCTTTTGCGCCTTCATGAATGACAAGGATGGCGGAAGGATTTTCTTAACAAAAACGTGCCTATCCAAAAATACTGGTCGAACCTGTGCCTATAAAAAATAAGAAAAACTTGTGATGAGCTGGCCCAAAAAACTTTAATTCTCTAATTGATAACATAACAATCTCAACATTCATGAATTCAATTTCTTTTTAGTTTTTTGATTGGCAATTCAATTTCATTTGAATCATTACACATTATTCAATCAGGACTAACCATGAAATAAAGTATTTCTTTTTTTATTTTATTTTTTCAATTTGAAAGGGGAGCTTAATCAACTATGAAATCCAGCCTATTACCGCCTCATAACAAGGGAACCGGTTTGGGTACTCAAGAGTGATGAGCACCCCCACCTCATTATATTTGGACAGTCTATATTTGATCCAAGTGGTGTAAATTTAAAATTTTTAATGGACGATTTTTAAATAAAGAAATATTTTTAAAAAAAGTGATAATTAAAGATATTATATTTATTTTAGATGTTATAACTATTAGAATAATTTTAAGAAAAAACAAAAAAAGAATTAAATTTAGACATTTCATATTAGATTTGGATAGTGTAGATCTGATAAGTTTAAAAACTCATAAGCACCCAAATCAACTTTTGCCACCTGGGATCTCTAGTTATTGAAATAGCATAAGATGACATCAAGATCATATCTCTTGATTTGCAGTCTAGATCGTCAATTCTTTTGTTGGACTTAAGAAAAGAATAACATTTATACATTTGTGACGACTTATCGACTAAATCTCCTGAATCTCCCACAAACCTACAAATTACAAAAATTTGTAGTTGAAAAAGAATGGAAAAAGGACCACTCATGTACATTTGCAAGTGTGAAGAGAAACTGAAAGGCAATCCAAAGAATGGCATATTTAATTTCTTAATCCTCTGTGAATAGTATACAAGGGTGAGAGAAACAGATGCTAAGAGCTATGGCTATGCTGGATTTCATTAGGTATTGTTGGAAGCTTCTTGTTGAAAACGTGCTTCCTGCACCTTTCAAATATACTATCATATAATAGATCAAATTTGACTCCTGCTCTCTCCCTGTTCACTATAAATAGGATGTGATCGCCCTCCACCATCTTGTAATACCTGTTTCATCAGACCCCAAAATTTTCTTAGTTCACAGACAAATTCAGGGAACAAAATGCATGAGTGGAAAATGAACATGTCAGAGGTGTTTCATCATGGAAGTTTTGAAATGAATGGAAAGATAATTTACTTCCATTAAGTGATTTATTAGATAATTGAAAACAGATAATCTTGAGGACTATTTGAAATTCAAAAGAACTAAGGGAAGAGGCCATTGAACAACTGGAAAAAATCCAGGACCAGTTAAAGAAAGTAGGAATGGAAGCAGATTGGTTTCGAGTGAATGGCTATTCTAACATAGGATGAGAAAAATTGAATTTGATTAATTCGATTTAGACGACTTTGGAACCATTAGAAAATTACAAAAATGCCGTGGGTGTACAATGTCTCCTCAGTTATTTTTCAAGCATTAAACAAAAAATTCGTTCCTCACCAGATGAAAATGGAGGAGACTGCAATGCTAGTCCTTGACTTTTTTCCCTTTCTCACACTAAACTAAAAGCACAGCAATTCAATGATCTCTTCAAATAAATTCAGTTTTACAATTTCATGGGCAATCAATCCAGGTTAAAGGACATCTGGAAGCTAACTGATTGAAGTCATCAAGCCCCACAACCACAATACTGCAGGTTTTATTCTATATCATTAAATATCAATTGCCAAAACGGATAAGGTTATTGTGCATGACATACCATATGCCAGGTTGCAATGGCAGGCAATCTGAATCCTTCTCGACTAAGCGATGTGGGTGTTCAATTGGGAGGCGAGGATGAGTCATAGACATCGTGTTAAGTGCTCCATCATTGTCCTGCCAATCCTCATCCCTGCATAGGCATAGTACATACTACTTGAATGATCATTTTCACATTTGAAGTTACAACAGAGTACAGAGATTTAAAGTAAAAATCAGACAAAGGAGCAAAGTCAGTCACAAAAAGACTCAAACATGTCACAGCTGGATTACGGTAAAACATATGCCAGATATACTGACATATTTCTTTATAATTATTTTCTATTTATCCTTTTCTAGACCAGGTTTGGTTGAGAACATTTCACTCAAGAATGCATAATCAAAGCAAGGTGAAATTTACATCTAAGCACTCAATGAAATTTGAAACCCACCTGTAACCTTTGTAAGGGGGAGGCGCATCTGAAGGATGACGCCACTGGGTCATCTGAAAGACTCTTAAGAAAAGCATAGGGTGAATGCTAAGTATGCTTGAAGGAACTGTGAAACCCATGATCTTCTTGGTTTGCTTGGTGGCATAACTGAAGTAGTATGTATTTGGAAATGTACGTAGGTGGTAATTGAGTTTAATAGAGCCTTGAATTGTAAGATCCGGGAGGATCCAATCCTCTGAAGCAAATGGACCTGAATACCCTAGCAGGCACTCAACAAGGCCCCGAATTCCCATCTTTCTCCTCGACATGTTAAAGTGATCAAACCCAAAGTTGTAATAGTTCTTCAGCCAGGCAATGTCCAGCCAATCATAGATTATCACTCCAATGCGGCAAAGCTGTAGCAGAGAAACAGGCTTCATTGTTCTTCCATCTTCTGGCCTGAGACAAGTTGAGATTGTAGAGACAAGTTTAGCATAATAGCACCATCAGGTTTAGATTCTTTAGAAGGAGAAATTTAAGTTTGGAGATTAACCAAATATCAAGCATATGAAAGCTGAAACCCAAAAACAGTCCTAGTTCATCTTTTATCAGTGAAAAAGCTCATACAACTCGGGTGATAGGCATCTATTGCTATTCTTTGACTTGTATCCTCATAGACAGGACTTTGAACATTAAAAGTTTCAAAGTTGTAGTTATAATCACAAGTTAACAGAAACTTACTGCATTCCATCATAGTAGGTTCTTGTAGTCCCATTAAATGCTCCTGATACGGATGTTATACTTATGACCCAGTTCTCTGAAGTGTTTTCGTGCCCCTTGAATGCCTGAAGAAAATATGAACATCATAATTGTATATCAGATAAATTTGTTTTTTACTGGAGACTCAAGGTAGTACACCATTTGGCACTTACCTTATCAGCAAGCATTTGTTGTAAGACACGAACAACCTGTGCTCCAGCTGAATGCCCCACAAAATGAATAGGGTGATCCTCGTCCCACTCTGGGTATTGCCCTGTATCCATAGTTTATGTATTCAGAATCTCAGATACCGTCAAATGTGAAGACATTATTCTTCAAACAAAAAGAGATAAAATCAGATTATAGTGGCAAATTAATCCATATTTGGATATATACTTAGTTTTAGTCCTCCCATTTTTCTTAACCAAATAGGTTAATGCCCCAAATATCTAACTTATTACAAGTTAGTCTTTTCATTAAATGTCTCTTGTATAACACCATCGAGCTAGTTGGCTCGTTAAGGTCTGCAAAAGCATAACTCATTCTCATAGACTTATTTGTCAAATTCGGATTATAAATTACACCAGAGTTAAGATCTTTAGTAGCCCATTTTAAGAGATAAACAACATATTAGAAGAAGCATGAGATTTAACCTTCTTCATAGGTTCGCCCAAACTGCGAGTGTCCGTAAGCCTTGCTGTGCTCTTCACCGTAATCGACTTGCCCACCTTTCAAATAATAGAACAATTCGCGAGCCCTGAGGTACAAACCTTTCAGAAATTTTCCAAACAAGCATATAACAACATAACAACCAACTGAAAAGTATAACAAGTAAATGAACTCCAAAACTTCAAAGAGAACTTTTATCAAACACTCACCGATCATAGATACTGGTTAGAGACCCCAAATCAGGGACGAGAACCCTTTCATCCTTCTTCTCCGCCCCCGCAAAGTATGATAAACCACCCAATCTCTGAAAACACCATTTCCCAAATAAAACGCAGAAGAATTAGATTCACATGAAACAGAATAGGTCAAAATTTAATGCAACAGTCAAAGGTTTACTTACCCCTTTGCCAAATCCGAAAATTCCATGAACTAACACAATGGGAGGAAGATCATCAACATTGGTTTTTCCATTAGTCGGTTCTTTCACGACGACCTCAATGTTCGTATTGGATTTAGAGAAATATTCACCAAGAGATTGCGAGAGATCTCCGGCAACAGCGGTGCTGAAAATGTAAAACCCGTAAAGCATATGAACCATGGTGCTCACAAACAGCTCCACCAATTGCAAAAGAGGTATCCATAAACGGAACATTTTCCGATGAAATGCATACACGAGGCAAGAGCCTTCCTTGTTTGAGACCAGAATACCAAATAGAAGGCTATTCCCTAGGCGCAGTTTCTCAGAGGGCAAACAGAGCAGAATCCATCATACGTAGCAACGCTTCATGCTATTTAAAGAACTACACACAAACGAACACAATTTATTCCTCCTATATAATCAAACGAACACAATTTCTGACAAATCAATTTTCTCAGAAAGCGATTTGTGAACGCTTGAAGCGTGTTGCTATTATATATTCTTCTTTTGGGTTTAATTGTTTAAACTTCAAAAGCTCAAATGGTCCCCCAAAAAAAAAAAAACAATCTTCAAAAGCTTAACAATTTCCCACGAGTTCTGCGTTTTCCACCCCACGGAAGCCAATAACCAATCAGAACGTCTACCAATTGATCATTCTTCATTCGGTCGGGCAAAGCCAGAAGTATATATACAATTAATTAATAAATAAAATAATAAGAAGAAAAGGAAAATATTGGTTTTGGATGGCGCCACGTGTCAATCACCTTTCGATCTGAAAAAGTACAAATGGATAATATTTTACGAAGTTTATTTCAGATACTATTATGAGCGTTTATTTCTAGGCCTTGCTGGCCAACGACGCAAGATTCCCAATTCCAAATCGTTAAACCAACATCGAACCACCATCTCCTTATCCATTTAATCTTGAGGGACACTTCAAAGATTTATTAATTGCAAATAAGTTTTCTTTTTCGTTTTTGTCCCACGAATTTTTTTTTTAATAAAGCAAATTCCAAATCATTAAAGCAATTTTTCAGGACCACATTGATCTCGCAAAAGTAGAGCTCATAGGCTCGTTATTTGAAAACAGAGTTTTCTTTTTAAAAAAGAAAACAAAGTTCTCATTTCTCAATCTAAAAATTTTTTTATTTAGAAGAACAAGACAAAGTTCTCATTTTAAATAAAGCAAATTCCAAATCATTAAAGCAATCTTTCAGTGCCACGTTGATCTTGCAAAAGTAGAGCTCATTGGCTCGTTACTTGAAAACAGAGTTTTCTTTTTAAAAAAGAAAACAAAGTTCTTAATCTAAAAAATTTTTTATTTAGAAGAACAAGACAAAGTCCTCAATCTAGAAACAGTTTTTTTTACCATCGAATGGGTATGTTCGTCTAGATACTAATGGTTCTGTCAGATCACCGAGATTGGCTACGTGTGGTGGATTAGTCCGAGATGCGGAGGGCGATTGGGTTGTTGAATTTCAACATCAGTTGGGAGCTGTTTCCTCGATAGGTGTAGAATTAATGAGAATCTTGATTGGGTTACACCTATGTAAGCAGCTCAATCTTCAGAAGGTTCATGCCTACACAGATTCATTGGAAGCCTATCAATTAGTGATGCAAGATGGTGGAGAGCCTTATCCCCTTGATCCGGAGATTGGTAAAGTTCATGTTATGCTTTGCTTCGACTGGGATATTGAGTTACATCATGTATCACGAGAGGTTGTTCGATGTGCCGACTACTTAACACAAGATGCTTATTATATAGTTGGAGATTTTGTGGTATTGCTACTAATGCACCCCTGTTGTAGAGAGTACATGCGGGCTGATCTCGCATAACTTTTGAGATATAATGTCCTAGGATAGTCAACTATCAAGTTTTGGCTTGACCTTATGTATTAAAAATAAATAAATAAACAAAGAAACAGTTTTCTTTTGAAAACCGACTACTTTTTTATTTATTATTTCTCTTCTGTTATTTTTTATAAAATATAAATAACCGAATTATGTAAATAAAGAATGGATTAAAGTTAGTTAAAGATAATATATATATATATATATATATATATATATAATACAACTTTTTTTCAAAAAAAATATTTATAAAAAAGGTAAGTGGGAGAGAGAATGAGTGAAAAAAAAGTTAGTTACAAACACATGCACTAATAGCTTGAATTACAACAACAATGCAGGAATTGAATCAGCAACCTCCCACTTATAAGAGAGAATCCATACTACTAAGCTATTACAACCAATGTTTTGAAACCGGACTGGTCGGTCTGGCCTGGGAACCAGTGAACAAGGCATGGAATTGGTCCAGTTCGTCTGGTTCAGTAATTTTTTATTTTTTTAAAAAAATCAATTTTTAAAATTTTTCTTTAGAATTTCACATTTATAAGCCTAAAATATTCAATTTCTCATCGGTTTGACCCCGGATTAGCTCCGGTTTGACTTTGGTCTGATCCATTGACCCTTAACCCAGTACCCCAACCAGTCCGGGTTTTAAATCCTTGATTACAACAATTTAGGAATTGAACTAGCAACCTCCAATGTACAAGAGAATATTCATACCACTAAGCTATAGGTTTTTGGTTGAGTGAAAAAAGTTAATGAGTGAGAAAAAGTAATGAGAGGAGTATATAATTAATTTGGGATAAATATGGGAGGTAAATACATTAAGGGCTTGTTTGGTATGCTAGAATTGAAAATAGAAATAGATATAGAGATGGATATAGATAATGATATAGAAATAAAGTTTAAAAATATGTTTGGTATATCATGAAAATGAGATCTAATTTTTATATGAAAAGACCAAAATTTCTTTCTAAATTTTTTTAAAAAAAAAACTAAATCTTCCACCATCTTCATCCCCTTCCTCCTTTGAAGCTCCTGTATTGTTCAAATTTTCTCAAGCAAGATTAGATCCATGAACACAAAACACCATAGGAGACTTAGGAACTTCAATCTTGAGGTTAATCAAAAACCACTGCCAGCAAATCGACCACCACCACGGCATCAGCGTTGAGGAATAGCTTAAGTGTGTGTTTGGGGGGAGCGTTTTGACCCCCCCAAACGCTCAATTGGGCTGAGAAGCTCAATGGGTAATTTGGAAAAAAAAATTTGAGTGTTTGATTTCCAAAGTGAGCAATTGAGCTTTATTCCATCTTCATAGCTTTTGCCACAAGCTTCATTTCTCAGCTTTTACTGATTTAGCTTTTGGGGAGAGTGATAATGGTTAAAATATTTTTTCAGTTGTGCCTAGTGTACTATCAGACTAATTGCAATTTTACCCTTAATGCACTTTTTTTGCTACAAAAATTAATTTCAACTATTATTTGGTGTTTTTCACCCTTAAAATATTTTTTCAATTGTGCCCAATGTGTTATCAAACTGATTACAATTTTATCTTTAATGTACTTTTTCAATTCCAAAAATTATTTTAAACTATTTTTTGGTGTTTTCAACCCTTTAAAATATTTTTTCACCCACTCTCTCTTTCTATTATCACAAAAGTCACTTGTGCTTAAGTCAATCCAAATAAGCTTTAATTTTGCAAAAGTCATTTATACAATTATTGTTCTAAACATAAATCACATTACACAATCGGACTTTTACCAAAAATAAAATTACCAAAAACTAAATTGAGAAACTCCATTTTTCCTATCGCTGTTCCAAACACACTCTAAGTCGAACCGGATCGCTCCCCTGCAGATCAACCCAGATTCCGGCAAGAGGAGAGTTAGATCTTATAGGGATTTTACAAGATCGACCCAGATCGCTCTTGTTGATGCACTTAAAGATGAGGGAGATGAAGTAAGTTCTGATAAACCCAGCAATGGAAATGTCCTGTTTGGAACACAACTTAGAGTAAAAATCCCTCCTTTATCACCTTTTACATTTTGTCCGTTTGAATCTCAAACAAATTCGAATGGTGTTGGAATTAAAACCAAAGACTCACTTGTATCGCCGTGGTGGGCTGCTTATGGTTGCCGTCGTAGGTTCTAAGCAAAGTTCCAAAAAGAGCCCACAATATGGGAGAAGGCGTTGTGAGAGAACGGTGAGGAGTTCAAAGCTTGAAGATGAAAGGAGTAGGGGAAAAGTAGAATTCCATGGAATTTTTTAAAATTTTATGGGTTATGAGATGGTTTTGATGAAATTGGCTTCCACATGGAATCCAATTTCATAACCAAATTTTTGTACTGAACAGACTTCATCATGTAATTGAATTCCATTTTCATATCCACTCACTTCAATTCCAGCATATCAAATAGACCCTAACTGTCCATTTGGTATGCTGGAATTGATTTTGATGGATATGGATATGGATATGAAAATGAGGTTTAAAAGTGTGTTTGGTATGGCTTGAAAATGAAGCCTAATTTTTTATTTAAAAAATACTAAAATACCCTAACTAAAAAAAACCCATATACTACTACAAAAACAAAAGCTACCCATTCAGCTTTCGAGGAGATCTCACTACCTACCCCATTATCGTCGCCTACTCCTACCTAGATACTTATCGTCATCGTCGCACAAGAAAGAGGTTAATGGAGCAGGCCGTTGCCATCATCATGCACCTAGTCATCGGAGAAGAGGAGGGTAAATGGAGATGAAGATTTGAGGAAGAGAGGCCATATCTCACTAGATCAGACGAAGAGGAGGGGGAGATCTGTCGTCACTATCGTCGCCAGTGAGCAAGAGCTGTTGTTGCCGTCTCCATCTGATATAGTGAGGGAGAGCCATTATTGGGTTGTTGTCGTCACCAGTTCTAAAGGATGCCACAATCGCTGTTGTCACTGGTAGAGGGGGAGAGCTACCATCGCTAATGAGGGAGAAGTTACCATTGTCGTTGGTGAGTGAGCAGAGGTCGCCAGTGAGTGAGGAGGTTGAAGCACAAATCTGTAGGAGGGTAATGATGGAAATAGGGGTGTAATTACAAAGCTTGGCTTTTTTTATGGAAGCCATTTTGATGGAATTGGATGATTTGGATTCCACATGGAATTGGAATTAAGACCCAATTCCATTGTACCAAACAAGTCTATTCATGAAATTGAGCCCCAATTCTATTTCCACCAATCCTAATTCCTTCATACCAAATGATCCCTAAATGTTTAGACATCTCCAAAAACTATTTTATAAAAAGAAATAGAGAAAGATAAGAAAATATCACTTGAATTTTAAAAACTCAAATAAGTCTTATTACCTACAAAAGTATATATAATATAACAATTAACAATTCATTTTAGTAAGAAATCACTAACTTGAGATTTTGAAGTTCAACTGTTCAAGTGATATTTTCTTTTCAAATCATATATTGTACTTCCTTCTATCCTTAATATAAGATATATTTATATATTTGATTAGACTAAGAAAGTTAATTAAGTTAGTTAATATGACATATATTTTCTAAAATATCCTAGACATCTTCCTTAACTCCCTCCTTCTCTTCTCTCTTTGATTATTGTTGAGGAAGTATCAATAGGGGCAAATTATGAAAATATTAAAAAATGTGAAAATCATATCTTATATTTAAAGCCAACATTAACTGCCTAAACATATCTTATATTAAATATAGAAAGAGTAAAAAGAAACCGCGGGAGTACTATAAGAGATTACGTATAAACAAGTGTTTAATGAGCTTTTTTTTACTTGTTGCCAAAAATTCTCTGTTTAGTTCAGCGAAAATTAAATCAGACATTCAGACCAATAAAAATTGCAACGTGGATTTCTAAGCATTTATATAGTACGATTTGAAGTACTCCCTCCATTTCCTGTTTTAAGGTGTTTTTTTTGGCAAATTTGGGATTTTCAAATATACAAGATATTTTAACAAAACTAAGGTTTCATTTATGATTTTATGCCAAAACTCCCCCTGTTATGTGTGAATTTGTGTTGGGGTTATATTAATTGAAAGGTATTCCTGAGAGTTATTGTATATATTTATGGAGAAATCAAGATTTTAAATTATATTTATTATTATTTAATGATCTCTCTCTCTCTCTCTGTATAAAACCATTTTTTTTCCTGTTTTAAGGCAGTCTATAGCTGTGAACTATCCATATTAAATTTATTTATTTATGTAATATTTTTTATTTTATATTATAATCATAATTTTATAAATTATTAAATCTCAAACATTTATTTATTGATCTAATTATAGAAATGAGATGAGTAGAGAAGAAAATGGGAAAAGGGATAAGGAGAGGATATACACATGACCAATAGGAGGGGCCCAGGGGACTAACTTTTAAACATATAGGTACTCTCGGATCTTAAATATACAATCTAGTTGTAAGTGATTTTTCGTCATGAATGCTGTAAAATCTTTTTTTTTTTTAATCTTATCTGTCAAACATATAATTTAATATAACACGTAAGTATTTTAGAGAGTATGATATCATATATATTACAATTAAATAATTTATTCAGAAACCTTAATCTATTCAAATTAAATAAATATGTCCTACGTTAAGCACTAGAGTAATATTTTACTCATAAAAAGTATTTTAGAAGAAAATTTTAATATAAAATATAAGAGGTTGACATGATAATAAATAATTGTTTTTTATTTTACTCCTATTTGACTGCACACTTTTTAAGAAAACATTACCTTTGCTATTAAATATAAAAGCAAGTTGATTATTTTTTAAAGTGATTAAAGAAACTAATTAAATTATATTAAAGTATTTAATTTATCAATTTTTTTTATAAACTAATTTTTTTAACTTATAAACTGACATATAATTTGATAAAATATAAAATATGCAATGGTTAAGTATTTTATTTAACTTCATTAATCTCTCTTAAAAAAAGTTAATTAACTCTTATATTAAAAATCAAAAGGAATCATTAAGAACACCTCATATTAAAAAAATTTAATTGGCTCTTTTAATTTGATGAGTTTTAGCTAAACGTAATTAAAATTCAAGTATGCCCCAATAATGACGGGGGCTTCCATACTTTGAAGTTTGAAGAGGTTTTAGACTCGATCCTAGGGTTGGCATGTTTACATGTGTGTTTCATTTGACCGCAATAAAAAAAAAAAAAAATTGATGGCTTTTACAGCATTGACATGGTCGCAATTTTTTTTAATTATTTTAACATTAATTAAGCATTCAATGTATTGCATTATTGGCCACCAACTTTGACAAGGCAACCTGTGGCCAAAAAAAAAAATAATAATAATAAAATAAAAGACAAGGCAACCTGTCTCATTCAACCATGTCATAAGTCAAAACTGATCATTTTCAAAGTTCCTTCCCTTCTCTCCCTTCTTTGTCAACATGGACTAGCAGTTTGAGTGGGATATGAATATTTTATTAAATATTTGACACATTGACATTGGTCAAAAGTTTTTATAGAAATATAACTCGTCTCGTGAAGAACTTGCGTATAAAAAACCTAAAATTTTTTTTTGAATTTTTAAATTTGACTCGTGAATATCATGCGAAGATTTGTAATGTTTTTTTCCATGTCGGAAGTGGTTTGTATCATTAATGTGATTAAAAACGTATGTTTTTTTGCCAGCCATAAAAAAGGTATGATCACTCTCCAATTAAAATCACTATGTAGTTTTTGCGAAATATCCTATATTTTGAATAGACACTAGCTGATAAAAATGTGGTATATTTTAAAAATGAAGCATTTTAAAAAATTTGGAGCACATTTTGTGCTCATAATTTTGATAAGCATAGTGTGCTCATCACCGATCTAAAATCACAAAAAAAAATTGGACATTCTAAATGTAACATTTAATTTTAATATTTTTTTGTTCACATTAATTTTAATATATTTAAATGATTTTAATTTAATACATGTAAAATTTGGTATAAATATAATTTTATAACTATCACTTCTTAAAAATTGAATTTATTATTTTACAAATCATAAATTAAAAATTTTGAAATTTAAACCATTCTTATTAAATTTAAATGATTTAAATTCGTATTAAATTTAAACCAATGACCTTAACAACCTGCAAAGGCTGAGAAGGAAGTTTCCTTGTGTGCATGATCTTCATCTCGTTTCACAAATCATAAAGGTAAATATTAATGCATATGATTGATAACTTGTTGATAAAAAAATTATATACTCCTTAGATTTTATTTATAAGGCATTTTAATATGTTTCACATAGGTAAAAGAATCTTAGGCTTTGTTAATATTGTCATAAAACTAAGTCAACAAATTTTCATCTTTACCCCTATTTAACTACACACTTTATTTTAAAAAAATAAAAATATATTTAATAATAAATGAAGAATAAAATTGTACATTTATCTAAAAAATTTAATTGCATGCCTTTTAACCAAAAAATAATACACAAGCTCCCTACATTATAAAAATAGAAGAAAAGGAGTAGTATTTTTCTTAAAAAGGTATAGATTCTTACACTTGGTAATGGGCTTGCACTTGTTCTTTTACATAATACTACCTCTGGTTGAAAATATAAAAATTAAATAATTAAATTACGTAATTTGAAAACTTAGTTAAAATTGGTTAAAAATAATAAATATGTAAAAAAATATATTGGTAACTTATTTTCCTAAAATGTCCCTATTTATGGAGAGGGTGCGTAGGAGAGAGAATGAGTGGACATAGATACGAGAGAAAATGAGTGAACAAAATAAATGTGAGAAATATATAATTAATTAGGGGTAAAATTGGAAAAAAATATTAAATGATGAGACAAAAATAAAGTGGCTTTTATATAAAAAACCATATATCCTCACAAGTTTGGCTCTTATATTTTGAACCAAAGGAGTACAAGTATCCTTTTTTAGTGTGTTCCAATAATAAATGCACTTTCATTCATTCTGTCCTCAATTAATGGCATACTACATTAATTACTCTCTCTCTTACATACGTTATCTTTCATCATTCTCACATTATTACTCTCTTTTTCTTATTCATTCATAAATAAGGGAATTTTTGAAAAAAAAAATTATATTTTCTACAAATTTACTACTTTTGTTAGATATGATTAGTTTTGATGATGTCAAATATAGATGTGAAATGATAAGAGCAAAAAGTTTATATAATGTATTTCTTTGACTAATTACTATATTTAATGTTACATATTTTGTAGATTAGTCAAGCAAAGAATGAAGAAGATTGAATTAATGAAAATGAACAAGAGGAAGAAGAAGAAAGAAATTGAAGATAGTCAAGGAGATGCTTACTCGGATTATGAAGAATTATTATCAAGAGGAAAACCAAGAAGAAAGATATTGAAGAATGAAGAACTTGGAAGATCTATCATGAATATCAAGATTCAAGTTGTTAGAAGTGATACTGGAGGTTTCTATGATGATACCGGAGGTTTCTATGATCAAATAATGGTTGGAATAGGTTAATACGAAGCTAAGATGACTTATATGTGAGTTATGGCACTTCTAGGGGAGTTATGCTCGAGCACGAGGTGTTTCACTCGAGCACAGGAAGAACTTACTCGAGCACGGATGAATTCACTCGAGCATGGGATGAACACTCTGCTCTACTCTGCTTTACGTTCAGCCTGAGCGAGGTCTGATATTTTGGTCATATCTCTCAAACCACACATTGGATTGACCCGAAACTGGTGGCATAGGAAAGAGGACTCACAACACGTAAAATCTGCACTAGGATCACATTGAAAGAAGATCAAATGAAGGAGATATGATTCATGGAAAATGAAACGAAAATCACCGTCACTTTTCAAGACAGGTTCGGTATTTTGCACGTAACTTACAAACTACACATCGGATTGAGACTAGACCAGTGCCAAATTAAAGTAGACTCAAAGAGCTTTCCATGGATAGGTAATTTGCCTAATTTGAACGTATATTCTAGGAGCTATGCCTTCTGGAAGTTGACGCTTGTGCAGACTAGCGAAATAGACACTCTTTCGATCATAACTTGCAGAATACAAGGAGTTTGGAGCTGATTCTTTTTGCATTGGAATGCATATGGCAAGATCATTCTTATGATACATCATTAGAATCAAATAAAAATTTTTTTTCTAAAGTGGCCCCACATCACCCGCGAGTGCAAAAATAAACTCTCTGAAAAAGTTGTGCGAGTGATGTCCAGAAGCAGCTGAAACGTGAAGAAAATTGCATCACTCGAGCACTAGGATCCATGCTCGAGCATTGGATGATTTCTCACTCAAGCACATGCAAGTTTTGACATGGAAGTGATAACCCGAGAAGAAGCTTGTACGTGAAAGCATGAAATGCACTCGAGCATGACTGGTTGTGCTCGAGTGATGTCGAGAATTCACTCGAGTAGATGCGAGTGAAGTGCAGCGAGTGCTTGCCCGAGAGGAAGTCAGAACGTGAAAATATGAACTGCACTCGAGTGAGCCATATTGCACTCGAGTGAGCCATATTGCACTCGAGTGAGGTTCTGACAGAAGCAACGTAGAAACACAGAGCCTCACAGCAATCAATCCAAACATGGTTAAATGTTATACAATCATTATGTTTTCACTTGTTATTGTTCCTAAACATTAACTAACATATATTTCAAGTGTAAAACAGGAGATTAAATATTTGGATTGCATCTTCAAGAACGGAGGTCACTTATGGCAAAAGTCTTCAACGTGATGAGTCCCAGAAGCCAGAAATTCAGTTTTTGACCAATGATCCAACATACCCATGACTAATATTTCATCATATTAGTGATTAAGTATTTTGCAGTGTGAAACAAGAAATTTAACGTTGAGATTACATATTCAAATGTAAGAGTCAATTGTGGCGGGCGGCATCATTACACACCGAGTATCAGCTACCTACCACGACAAAAGTTTGACCCACCATGAGAGATTGTCTGGAAACTCAAACATATTCATCCCGCTCCACAACGTTACTACAGCTCAAAATGAATCTTCCTGCTGTTCAACAAAACGCTCCACTTTGTAACGGACAGTAGCTCGTTTTCAAATATGCTCAACGGTCAAAATGACTCCAACGGATAAATGCTCACAACGGTCATCATATTCATCAACTAAAAATGAGAGAGCATTCAACGTCGATGAAAGACAGAAAAAAAGAGCAACGACACCAACATGCGAATAACATGAATCCTCTGCTTCTACCCAAACACTCTCTGTTTTTCTAGTTTCTATATTACTTATCATTAAGAGAGTGATTATTTGTATTGTATTCAGTGAGTATTATATCTACTCTGTGAGAGAGTCTGTAAACACTTTCAATTATATTTCTGAGTTGATCTCAAGGTAGAGGGACCTTGAGAGGGTTGATTTCCTTACGGGAGAAGCTGTAGAGAGAATTGCCAGAAAGACATTCTGCTCGTAAGACTTACAAGGTGCAAGCAGTAGAGAATGTTGCTGCTCATAAGACTTACAGGGGTGTAAGCAGGAGAGAACGTTACTGCTCGTAAGACTTGCATGAGTAAGCAGGAGAGGAAGATCTTCGGGATTGCTCTGCTCGTAAGACTTGCCGTAAGGGGGAGTATTTCAGTGAGAGATTTGTAAAAGGTTTCACAAGTACCCGGTTAAACTTGTGGAATTGTAAAGACTTTTCTTGTGCCCGGATTAAACAAGAAGATAGTGGATTTGAAAATCTCAGGAGGAGCCTGGGGACTGGACGTAGGCCATCACAGATTGGACCGAACCAGGATAAATCACAGTTTGCATATTCTCTTCCCTAAGCTCTTATATTTCCAGCATATATTATTTAATCTAACTGTTGATTTATAAACCTTCATACTTACTGCTTTCGTTAAGATACAAAAAGATTTCTAAAGATTCTTAAGTTTTTATTATACACCAAATTCACCCCCTCTTGGGTGATAACCGGTTCTAACAACTTTTAACTTAGTTTAACTACTCCCTCAAGTCCTTTTTTTTTTAAAAAAAACTTTCTGATTGCTTAAAATGAACTGACGATTAAGATTAATTAAAAATACTAAATGTGTCAAAAATGTTATCTCTCTTCCAAATATGCCCCTATTTATATATGAGAGAGAATGAGTAGAAAATATGAGAGAGAATAGTTAGTAAATGATTAAGAGCCTGTTTGGGAAAGCATTCCAGGCCAAAAAAGTGCTGCAAGAGATGAGAACGCACAGTAGCCGTGATTTTGGACTGTTTGGGAAAGCAGCTGACTCCACTGGGCTTCTCTTACCATCGTGGCTTCTGAAAGAAGCCCACGTGCCTTGTTTTTCTCTCCCGCGATGAACACGGCAGCACCATTCCCAAAAAAATGCTTAAATTAAAAGCATCGGAATGCACAAACGAACAAGTTGCAAGAGTGTTAAGGAGAAATGATAAAGTTCATCATTGTTGTTATAAGGATTTTGAATAACTATTTGCTTGCTATCCAATATCAAAGAGCCTATACCTAGCTATGAGACAAATTATATCGTGAGAGAATGTATAAAGCTCCATAAAATTGTTGTATAGAGGGTCCAAGTGATTTTAAATATTTTGGGTTTATCTGTTTTTTGTCATCAAAATAGAGGTGCAGAGCATGTCTATGTGTGTTTGTGTTGTTTGGATTCCCAAACCCTCCCTACTCTTGAACTATTGACCAACGAACTATAGACTAACGATTAGCACTCCATAAATATATGAATATTTGGTTCTTTCAGCAAGCACGAGAAGAGAAATGGAAGTTATAGCACTTCCAAATCAAGGAGCTACAGTTTTGTTTACTGGAATAGAAATGAGAAAAGAAAAATCTACATGCTGAATGAAAGATTCTTTTTTTTTTTGGGTCAAATTAGAAAGATTCGTCATGGGGTGATAAAAAAACACAGAGAAAGGAAGAAAAATCATGATCACTTCCAACAGAGGCTTCTACTTCATGGTATTTTTGAAGCTTCCCTCTTGTTCTTATTATCTCACTAATACACCTATACATGAGTTTTGCAAAGGAAGAAAAAGCAACCAACACTAGAGAAGGAAGAAAGTTTTGAAGACAACTAGTGTGTGTTAGAGAATTAGAAGCTCTCTGGTGCCGTCTGCGATCTCGGCACGTGTATCCCAATCGTTCTAGCTCTCGCTTTGGTCAACAACCTCAACCTCACCACCACTCTTATCTTCACTGCCCCACTACAACATCATCACCAGTTTGCTCTTTGAGCTTCCCATGCCGTTCTAGCCTATGATGTCTATCACTGCCATTGCCATGTCCAAATCGCCTCCCCTCACTATCCCCTAAATAGCTGTCAGCGAACTCCTGCAAATACATTGTATAATCCGAGTCACGTCCAATGACGCTATCCTTAAGAGCTATTCCGCGACCACTGGATGACTAGAAGCGGCATTCTTCAGGATAAAACGGACCCTTCTTGCAGACACAGGGGGAACAGAACAACAAAATATAACAAGGCAACTAGTAGGCAGAGAGAATCGTAAGAGGAGGAAGAGAGAGCTTGAAGATGTCAGAGTTGGGACCCCTGAACCTTCTGTCAAGCCCTCCTTATATAGGCACGATCTCAGAGACGTTGGGTAGGATTTAATCCACATAAAGGCTATTGAACCATCGGTTACACATCAATAAATCCACATGATGAGGTAGTTTCTGAACGTTGAAGGACCGTGTACGTTTAGCAATTTAAAATGTACATTTGGCAATTTAAAATCTGATTCATGGCCTCTATAACTGAAATGTTCAAGTTTCAAAAATTAAATGCCTCAAAACAGGGTTATTCCAGTAAGCCATTTTCGTAAAAATAAATTTTAGATTTTTCTAAAAAAAAATTGATAAAAAGTGCCTAGTCCATATTTAACTCACGCGCGGGGGGGGGGGGGGGGATTGCTAGATTTCCACTACGTTTGCCTCCTGGTGGCCCTTTGTTGTGCGCGCAAACCCACTCTTCCTCTTAGCCCATTTACTAGCCCAAATTCACAATGTGTAATATATACACTTGCATTCTCTCTTTCCCAAGCAATGTGGGACTTGTTCCATTTGACACACCCACATATAACTTAAAACTCCAACAATCCCCCACATGTGTCAAAAGGAACGCCTTTAGCTTGGTTGCACATACGGGTATAACCATTGTGTCTGGTGATCCTATGAACTTAAAACCAGACCTAGATTGATAACACTTAGTACACAAAGGTGTTGGTGGTCCTATGAACTTAAAACCAACATCTCTTAGATGTATACTAGAGGTATTAAAAGTCAGATTATACCCTCACATTTCGCTGTTAACACGGTTTTGCACGTTAAGACGGCTATGCGGGTGTCTGGTTCATAACGAATGCTCTAGAGATTTTGCCACTATCTCATAGGAGTGGCCCCACTCCACATTCGTAGAGGTGATTTCATTAAATGTACCTGTAATGAGCACACCATTCCGTAGAATTATGAAATCATTAATAGCTTTTGCTCATCCTCACTTAAATGCATTCTAGCACATTCTTGGCATCATAGGAAGGGACTAACAATTTACTTTTAGTGCTAGCAGAACTAATGCATGACTTGTTCCTACCCATTAAACCTCCTTTATGGGATCACAAATCATAGAGGTTGGGTTGTCATCGCTGTTAATTTCGTAATGGCTTAAGTCCCATTCCCCTCGATGAATCAAAGATTTGTTTCCTTCCCAGGGATTTTGTAAACAGATCCATAAGGTTCACCGCTTACCTTACATAATCAATTGAGATTACACCATCTTATAGCAGCTGCCTTATTATGTTATGTCTTAATCGAATATGTCTACTTTTACCATTAAAGGTTTTATTTTTAGCTATAACTATCGCAGATTGGCTATCACAATGTAAAGACATTGATGGTGTTGGTTTTTCACCTAGTGGGATATTCGCCAAGAAGTTTTTCAACCACTCAGCCTCAGTACCAGTCAACTCCATAACAATAAACTCAAAATCCCTTGAGGAACTAGTTCAGATAGTTTGTTTGACTGACTTCCACATTATGGCACCACCACCAAGAGTGAACACATAGCCACTAGTAGATTTGCTCTCCTCTGAATCTGAGATCCAGTTAGCATCACTGTATCCTTCCAATATAGTAGGAAATCCACTATAATGAATACCATAAATCATGGTACCTCTCAAGTATCTAAATATCCTTACCAGAGCCTTCTAATGCTCATTGCTTGGACAATGAGTATATCTGTTCAATCTACACACAACATATGCAATGTCTGACATGGTATAGTTCATTAAATGCAACAAACTCTCAATAATCTATGCATATTTAGATTGATCAATCGGTTCTCCTCCATTTTTCTTTAAATACACATTAGAATCAAAAGGAGTATTCATAAGAGACTCATCAAATTGTTCAAACTTTCTCAGGATTTTCTCAATGTAATGTTCTTGAGAAAGTATGATACCATTATCATTCCTTATAATCTTTGCACCCAAAATCACTTTCGCGTCACCCAAATCTTTCATATCAAAATTAGAAGGCAAAAAATGTTTTGTCTCAAGCACAACACTCATGCTAATACCAAAGATAAGCATGTCATCCACATACAAATAAATAATCACACAATCATTGTTTACAAGTTTTGTATAAACACATCTTTCTACCTCAACAGTAGAGAAACCACCACTTAACAAAACTTGATCCAGTTTTTCATGCCATTGTTTAGGCGCTTGTTTCAAACTATACAAGGATTTAACAAGTTTACAAACTTTATTTTCTTACCCAGGAACAATATACCCTTCAGGTTGCACTATATAAATCTCCTCTTCTAAATCACAATTTAAAAAAGCTGTTTTAACATCCATTTGATGAATGAAAAGCTTATGAATAGAAGCTAAGGCAATTAGGATTCTAACAGAAGAAATTCTAATTACAGGAGAAAAAGTGTCAAAATAATCAACATTTTCTTTTCGAGTATACCCTTTTGCTACCAATCTAGATTTGTATTTATCAATAGTTCTATTAGGAAAATACTTTTTCCTAAAAACCCATTTACAACCAATAGGCTTTACTCCTGGAGGCCAGTCTACCAAAACCCATGTTTTATTTTGATTTAAAGAATCAATTTCAGCTTTTATTGCTTCTTTTCAAAAAGATTCATCCGAAAAAGAAATAGCTTCGTAAAATTTTTTTGGTTCATCTTGTACCAAGTAAGTATAAAAATCATCTCCAAAAGATATTTGTTTTCTTTGTTTTTTACTTCTCCTTAAATCTTCAACCAAAACTTCATTTGAATTTTGTTCAAAAGAAGCAGAGGAATTTCAACTCTTTTAGGAATATGCTCAACCTTCAAAGGAAATATATTTTCAAAAAACTCTACATTTTTTGTTTCAACAATTGTGTTATGATCTAAAACATCACTTTTCAAAACCAGAAAATGATAAGCAGCACTTTGTTAAGCATATTCAATAAGCATGCAATCAGAAGTTTTAGAACCAATTTTTCTCTTTTTAACATCAGGTAGTAAAACTTTAAAAGACACCCCCACACTTTTAAATATTGAAGGTTAGGCACAAAACCTTTCCATAACTCATAAGGTGTCTTTTTAGTTTTCCTGTTAGGTATTCTGTTATGCAAAAAACAAGCAGATAACAAGGCTTCACCCCACAGGTTATTAGGTGCTGCAGAACTTACAAGTAAAACATTCATCATTTCTTTTAAAGTTCTATTTTTTCTTTCTGCAACACTATTAGATTCAGGTGAATAAGGAGGAGTTACTTCATGATTCATCCCTTCTTTTTTGAAAAAAATTATTTAATAATAAATATTCTCCTCCTCTATCCGACCTAACCCTCTTAATCTTTTTATTTAACTGATTTTCTACTTCTGCCTTATACAAAAGAAAATTTTCAAAAGCATCATCTTTATTTCTCATCAAATACACTCTGGTATATTTTGAAAAATCGTCAATAAAGGTAATATAATACATTTTTCCACCTCTAGTCTCAGTTTGTTTTAAATCTCCCAAATCTGTATGAATTAAAGCTAACAACTCAGTTTCTCTTTGAGTAGAAAAATGTGGTTTTTTAGTTTGTTTAGTTTCTATATAAACTTCACACTTTTGAAAATCATCTTTAGTTTCAGAAATAAGCCCAAGATTTTGCAATCTTTTAATATAAGACTTATGAATATGTCCTAATCTAGCATGCCACATATCATAAGAATAATCAAGTAAGCAGAAGAAGATGCATTCTCGTTCATTTCAGAAACACTAAGAACAAATAGACCCTTATTACAATAGCCCTTCCCAATAAGAACATTGTTCTTGGTCATGACAATCTTATTAGATTCAAAGCATACCCTAACCCCAGCTTTCCCAAGCAACGCCACAGAGACTAAGTTAGCTTTGACTTCAGGTACATACAGTACATCATTCAGTGCCAATGTTTTTCCAAATGTGAGCTTCAATACCACCCTCCCTTTTCTATGAACCTTAGCGGTTCGGGAGTCAGCCAGATAAATGTGGTCTTCCCCTTCTTTAAAGGAGGTAAACATCTCTTTGTTTGCACAGATGTGTTTGGTAGCTCCTGAGTCTACCACCCAATTCTTCACATCAGAAACAAGAAGTGCTTGTGACACCACAGCAACAATGATTTCTTCATCACTGCTATCATCTCCTTCATTCAAATTAACATTTGGCTTAGGAGGATTTCCACCCTTTTGGGAGTTATCTCCCTTAGCCCTTTTCCTGCACTGCGCTGCATAATGACCAGGTTTTTCACAGACAAAGCAACTTCCCATCTTCTTCTTGGGGTTAGTATCCTTGGGCATATAGTAAGGTTTCTTGTTTTTATTCTTTTTGTTTTTAGAGTCGTACCTCTTGTTGTGCGGCTTTTCCTTAACTAAGTTTGCTTTAGCAGCCATCTCTTTGCCCTTTGTAGCTTGTATTGCCTTCCTGTTGGTATCTTCAATGATGATATGAGTGATCAGATCATTCAGGGACAATTGTTTCTGTTTGTGTTTCAGCTGTTGCTTGTAGTCATTCCATGAATCTGGCAGCTTTTCGATTAGTACTCCAGCCATAAACTCATCTGGCAAATTAATCTTCTCAGCCCGAAGTTCCTCATTCAGCTTGTGGTACTCGTTGATCTGGAGCTTGATGTCTTTATCATCTGCCATCTCCCAGTTGTAAAAGGTTCCTATCACGAACTTCTGCTTTCCAACATCCTCTGCAGTATACTTAAGGATAAGTGATCCCCATATCTCATTTGCTTCTTTGTAAACATGGTACAAATGAAAACATATTGTTAGATAAAGTAGTGATAATAGTATGTCTGCAAACCTTGTTAGCATAAGCCCAAGCATCCTTCTGGGCTTGGTTAGCATATGGGGATGGTGCAAATTGTGTAAGTGCATCAACAACTCCATGCATGTCAATAATAGTGTAGACACGTTCTTGCCAGCGTCTGAAGTTCTTCCCTTCAAACTGTTCGATCTTGGAAATGTCTGGAAACTGCCTGGACATAAGAACTGCCATTTGAATAGAACCAGAATCAGCATTGTTAGCCTCAGAAGCAGTAGCATTGTTAGCCTGAGCACTAGTTCCCGAACCAGCAGGATGAACAAAAGCCATGTAGCTCTTAAGATTGTTGGCGAACTCCTGCAAATACACTATATAATCCGAGTCACGTCCAAGGATACTGTCCTTAAGAGCTATTCTGTGACCACCGGCTAATTGGAAGCGGCACTCCCCAGGATAAAAAGGACCCTTCCTGCAGACATAGGGGTAACAGAACATCAAAATATAACAAGGCAACCAGCAGGCAGAGAGAACTGTAAGAGGAGGAAGAGAGAGCTTGAGGATGTCAGAGCTGGGACCCCTGAACCTTCTGTCAAGCCCTCCTTATATAGGCACGACCTCAGAGACGTTGGGTAGGATTTAATCCACATAAAGGCCATTGAACCATCGGTTACACAACAATAAATCCACATGATGAGGTAGTTTCTGAACGTTGAAGGACTGTGTACGTTTAGCAATTTAAAATGTACGTTTGGCAATTTAAAACCTGATTCATGGCCTCTGTAACCGAAATGTTCAGGTTTTAAAAATTAGATGCCTCAAAACTGGGTTATTCCAGTAAGCCATTTTCGTAAAAATAAATTTTAGATTTTTCCAAAAAAAACATTTGATAAAAAGTGCCTAGTCCATATTTAACTCACGCACAAGGGGGAGAAATCGCCAGATTTCCACTACGTTTGTCTCCTGGTGGCCCTTTATTGTGCGCGTGAGCCCACTCTTCCTCTTGGCCTACTTATTAGCCCAAATTCACAATGTGTAATTATACACTTGCATTCTCTCTTTCCCAAGCAATGTGGGACTTGTTCCATTTGATATACCCACATATAACTTAAAACTCCAACAATAGCTACCATCGGCCTCTCCGTCGCGGGGGTTCTCCTCCTCGGCCGCATCGGCCTCATGACCTTCCTCTATCGTTACCTCCCCCTCCTCGTAGTTCGTGGCGTCCAACTCTCCCAAGGTCTCCAGTTCGCTTTCCTCGCCGTCAAATACATTCGCTACTATCAAGACATTTTCACCTCTACATTAGTTTGAATTTTAATTTTACCTTTTTTTCATTAATAATTTAACTATTATTATTTTATCAAATTTTAATTTTAATTTTTCACTTCAATAATCACAATATATACAAATAATATATATATATATATGTATGTATGTATGAAGTATTCAATAAGATTCATGTCCTTTTACTACTACAGACAAGGCTTTTAACGTGCCTTTTTTGGCACTTTTAACGTCCAAAAAGAAGGGACGTCTATATGAGCGATATAGTAAAAAAAAGCAATAACGTCTGTAAATAAAGGGACGCTTAAAGGCAAGACTTTAGACGTCCATATTTTAAAAAAGGGACATCTAAAGTGTCAGTGTAACACTTTAGACGTCTCTTTTTAAAATAGGGACGTCTAAAGTTGAGACTTTCGACGTCCCTTTTTTAAAAAAGGGACGTCTAAAGTCATTTGAATTTCAAATTTTCTATAGATGATAAGGTCTTCAATTACGGAAGCAAACACAAATTCCAGATGAGAATCCTTTGTAATAGTTTTATTGAACACAAATGCTAGCTTTGTCCATTCTCTTTTTGGCTCCAGAATTTTCTTTTCTAGCATTACGACACTTCCACCACTTTGCTAGCTTTATTCAAACTTTTTTTAGTTAAACTTTAAAATTCAAAAATCCATTTTTAATCTCCAGATGCACTGTACCAGATATGATTGTGAAAAAAGAGAAGAAATTATATAATAATAATAATAAACAGACAAGCATGTTAGATTTGAGAAGTGATGAAGAGAGAGTTACCGTCGCAGATAGGGGCACTGAAGGGTATGATGAGAGCGGGGAGGATGGTGAGAACACCGAAGGAAGAAGTCGTTTGAATCTATAATATGTGGGTATTTCTTTGCAACTCCTCTCAGAGAAATTGAAAAATATTGTGGGGTGGGGGAGAGAGAGAGAGGAAGGAAAGTGTCCCTTATATTTAATATAAGGGATGGGCGTTCCTTATATTCAATACAACTAGTGAGTAAAATTTTAAATTACTATGGATGTCCCAAATTAAAAAAAAGGGACTTCTAAAGTGAGACTTTAGACGTCCCAAATAGAATTTGGGACATCTAAAGTAAAAAAGGGTGACTTTAGGCGTCCTAATTTGCATTTGGGACGTTTAAAGCTACTTAGTCCCCACCCACAATTACAAAAATGTCACCGCCTATGTTTTGTACTTCCTTTTTTTAAAATGAATGTCTTTTGGGGTAGTAGAATCTTTATTCTATAGTAGTATTTTCAGTCATTTTTCATCTAAATTGACTTTTCAAAAAAACAATCCAAATAAGTTTAAGATTAGAAAAAAAAAGAAGCCACTTTTGCCACCGCCAATCCAAACACAAATCACATTTATAATTTGAATTTTTTCCTATATTACTTTTGTAAAAGTTAGATTGTAAAAAAGCCACTTCTGCTATCATCAATCCAAACATGCACTAAATGAAAGAGAATTAGTAGTGAGTGGAGATAATTAATATAAATTTATGTATTTAATAAGGGTAGAAAAGAAAAAAGTAGTTTAAATTTTAAAACACAAAAAGAGAATTATTTATATTAAGGATCAGTCTTAGAAGAGAGAAATTACTTATAAAACCAACAAGAGAAAGTATTTTTTTTTAGAGCAAAGGACTTTCTACTCTCAAATATAGAGACGAAGATAGTAAAGCAAAGCATAAATAAGTCTAGAAGCTTTCTAAGATTCCAAAAACCGATAGAGGAGCCATTGAGCGAAAGAGCATAGCAACTCACTCCCCGACCACTCGAAATGGATGGCCGCCCAATCTCCATTCCGATTTAAGAGTCGACGTCTTAGGCGCCTCCTTTACAGTCAGCAGTCAACCAACTAGAGTCGGTAATTTGGGTCGGGCTGGCGTGTTGGTTCGCCATCCCTCCCAAAATAAACGGGCTCGAGCCGCCATTTAAAAAAGGGCTAAACGAGCTGAGCTGGTTTAGCCCGCGGGCTGGCCCGCATAATTAATTTTTTTGTTAGTTTTTCTCAAATACACTTAGTTTTTCCCTTATCTTCTTTCCTTTGATAATGTGTTTAATTAATTCCTCATATTTTTTATTTGACATTTATTTTCATATTATATTTATTTATTCTACTATTATTAAATTTAATATGTGTTTATATAGTTTTGTGATATGAATAGATTAAAAAAAAGGAAAGTAAGAATGAAATTGACTTCATAACATAAATATATAAAAGAAAAGAAGTGTGATATGAGAGGGTGAAAGAGAAAGAGAGTAAAAATTTTAAAAAAATGTGAAATTAAAAAAAAAATTGGTGGGCTGGCTAGGGGCGGGCTACACCAGCCTGCCCCGCCACTGCCCATAGCCCGCGCTGGCTATCCCACAACTTGCAGGCCAGCCCTCATTACCACCTCTACAACCAACTGATGCCATAAATACTAGGGGTTGACCGATGCAGATGCCATAGTTATAGTATAATACTCCCTCCGGTCTTATTTATAAATAATTTTTCCTTTTGATTGCACAAAACAAACTAGTAGTTGAAAGAAGTAAATGTGTAAAAAATGTCATATTTTTTCTATATATGCCCCTATTTATGAAAAGAGTATTGAAGAGAAAATAGATAAAAAGTATGAGAGATAATAAGTATAAGATATGAGAAAAAATGAGTATTTAATAAGGGTAAAATAGAAAAAAAAAGCTTACATTTTCAGACAAAAAGTGAAAGTTGTTTATAAAAAGGACTAGCTCCATAAGAGAGAAAGTTACTTATAAATAGGACCGAAGGGAATACATATTTGCAATTTTTCAAACAATATTTTAACTTCTCGTTACTTTCATAATTTTAATTTGGAAAAATGACAAATAAATACCATTTCAACTTCCCAAATTCAGAAAAGTCCCTTAACACTTGCAAAGGACAATTAGGTCATCTAGGAGGAATATGGAATTTTGAAGTTTTGAAGTTTATGTATTTTTACTAAAATGCCCTCCTCTTTCTATTCTCTCTTCCCTCTCTGCCTCCCTTTCTCGCCTCTCTCCTTCTGCGATCAAATACTCCCTCCTCTCACCTGTGATCGAACTCATCCCCACCGATCTGCCTCTCCCTTTGGCATCTGATGGCCGGATTGATGAGACCAAACAAGGAGCCTTTTGCCTTTGATGCTTTTAACAACAGAAGTAGAAGTGAGAGTTTGACATCCCCTTCCATGCTTTCCCCTTCTATGCTTATCATCGTCGTTGATAGGGACATTGTCGCCACCGGAGCTTTCATTGTGAGTTCGAATCTAGCTTCATTCGTGAGTTTGAAGCCTGATCTAGCTTCCAGTGCGAGTTCAAAGTCCGATCTATATGCTGGATTTGAAGGGCTACAGTCGTAAAGAAGGGACGGTTTTTTTTATAAAAGAAATCTGGGCTACATATGCAAAGGATTCATTGTTCTTCCCCTCTCTACTAATTTTTGTATTTGGTTCTTTGGAATTTCTATCAATGATTCTAATATTTGGTTCTCTGGAAGCAAAGAAAATCTTTTTGGTATTTGGTTTTGAAATTGAATTATTTCTTATAGGATTGAATAAAAGAATAATGGTTTTGACAAAATCAATAAACACTAACAATATGGTTAAAGAATTGACAAAGAGTTTTGGATTGTGATCAATAGAGTAATGTGATTGACGAAATGAATTGTAATGTTGACGAAATCCATAATTGTTTTGACAAAATCAATCAGTATTGTCAAAATGTGCAAAAGGATTCACAAAAAGTTTTGGATTGTGACCATTTGAGTAATGATATTAACTGAAAGATTAATGATTTTGATAAAATGCGTAATGGTTTTGACAAAATTAATAAGTATGAGATTGACGAAATAAATAGTAGTTTTGACGAAATCTGTAATGGTGTTAACAAAATCAATAAGTACTGACAAAATATATAAAATGATTGACAAAAAGTTTTTGATTGTGACTAATTGAGTAATAAGGGGCTTTTTGGTCTTTTCTCCCAAACATGGAAAACCCAGATTCCTACCTCATCCCCTCTTTATTCTTTGCATGTGTTAAAGGACTATTTTAGGTTTGAGAAGTTGAAAATGGTATTTATTTGTCATTTTCCCTTTTAATTTTAATTCTTTTTCTTAAATTCAACTAATTCACTAGGACCAAGAAATGATACCTGGCAGAAAAAGAACAAAGAAATGGTAGTTAACTTATTAAATTTATTTTAAATTCAAAGAAATTTCTAACTTTACCCATATTAAATAAGGTTTTGAAGGAAAGGAAAAAAAAAATACAATGAGACATATTTAAATATTAATTACATAGGAAAAAATAACAAAATAATATTAATTTCTCTCAAAGTAACTTATATTGTGGATCAAGTCATTTTTTAAAAATGACTTATATTATGGACTGGATGGAGTTCATACAAATAATATACTCCCAATCCCTATGGCACAACCGCACCAGTAAGTCATTTTTAAAGAATTCATTGGGTTTTTTTTTTCTAACCATTGGTTTATAATATACTCCTTCTGTCCCTAAATAAAAGCTTGAAATATGAAAATATCTTCATCCCAAAATATAAATTTCGTTTTAGTTTTGTTCGATATTTGTTGCTTCTTTTTTTTTTCAACTTTTTCCTTTGATTGCATTTGTTACATTTATTATCTTTCTCACTTATCTCTTTTACAAATAAAGGTATAGTTGGAAAAAAAATACATATTTATTGCTCTTAACTAGTTTTAACTGCTTTCTTAATAAACGGTTAAACACAAACCTTTATTTGACACTTATATTTAAGGATGGATGAAATAATTTAGTTGAAGAGAAATTAATGCTTATATATCAATATTGCACATGTCAAATTATTTATGACTTTGTTGTTGGCCAAAAAAAATTAATTAAGACTTTCTGGTATTATCATTTGTGGACATTCGCAGCGAGGTGGGATGACATCCATCACGACTAAAGTTGTTTTGGGTAATGTCTCACAAAAAGAGTTTTTTGGGTATTATTTATCTATTTTTAAATGAAGCTAATTAGGTCTGGAAAACTCGAGTATATATTAATAAAATTGGAAAGAAAAACTAGAGTTAATTATATGATAAATCAGCTTGGAAGACAGAAGAATTAACACACAACCATGGATTTCATACCTTACAATCACAGAAGACAGCAATACATCGCAATACATAATTAAGAACAAGAAACTACATCACAAGCATTATTACAACAACTACGTACTCCATACACACACTATATGGAGTTTATATAACATCCACAAAGACACACTGGAGTTGAGGATTTGGATCTCCCAATTTCTTAAGAATTTAACAGTGTTGATTTCAATAAAATTAAGAAAGAGATACAATATAATGTGATAGGCTCACCATCTCACACATATTGTACTTTTCTTCTCTGAAAAATCAACACCTTTATTTGATGCTCTTAGAAATTAACGAGACTCAAATCCCATGCACGACACAAATATCTAAAAATACAAATATAAGATCAATAGTAGCGAAATATAATAAGCTTGATAAAGATATACATGGCTACTACTAGACAAGGGTATGTTTGGGAACACATTGGCAGTCAAAAAAAGCCCATTTGGAACCCAAAAACCCAGTTGGGTGGAAAGAAAGTGTTTGGCAAAACGTTTCAACCGTGATAAGTTTCAACTCAAGAAGCTCTCTTTTTTAGAAGCTAGCTGAGAGAGCTTCTGCTGCCATCCCGCGCATCACCAGTCATGAAAAGAAAAAAAAAATTTAAAGCAGCAATTATAATTATTATTAGAAAGGATGGTCTAATAAATGGGGCCCACCAAAAAACAAGGTAACCCAATTACATAACTTAAGAAATTAATTAAAAATAATAAAATTGTTGGAAATAAATTTGTTCAAACATACGCTTGTTTATAATAAGGTAAACAAAACATAAAGAAATAGAATAATAATAAAAAAAAAGTATAAAATAATTGAACTTTCTTTATTTTATCAAATTTTTTTATATTTTTCACTTCAATTATCATAATATATACAAATAATATATATATATATATATATATATATATATGTAGTATTCAATAAGATTCATGCTCTTTTCAATCATTTTCATGTAAACGGGCTTTTCAAATATGAATCCAAACATGTTTAAGGTTAGAAAAAAAGTCATTTCTGTTACTGTCAATCTAAACACAAATCATATTTACAATATAACTTTTCCAAAAATCTATCTACAAAAAAAAAAAACTCATTCTCCACCGCTAATCCAAATATGCACTAACAATATGAGCATCAATGTCTCTGGCAACTTCAGCAACCAAGTCCATGTGAGTGTGAGGGTCAGGAATGTGACCTTATAGCTTCTCATATTCCATAGTCACGTGCACCAAAACTCCCTTTATCCTTTGGAATTGCGTGAAAGGTAAGATTCAACGTCTTGTAATCCTTGAGGACATTTCCCTCTTAAAGTGATCAAATTCTTGTTTGCATCTATGTCTTCAATCATCTCTTTAATTAGCCACGCAGTTTTTCCCTTCTGCACAATTCATACACCACAATTTTGTTCTTGAAAATCAGCATCATGTTCAATGTAAAACAGATTCAATTCTTGGATCTTATATATCCTTGGTTCTTTTGCTATGAATAAACAGACTGAAGAGAAGGCACCTATTTTGCCCCCAGTAACATGTAATTAACTTAACTAATTGTGAGTGTTTGAGAGAGAGAGTTGAGAAGTTACCATGAAGGTAATACCTGGTGATAACAGAACCGACCTTGCCCCAACTTCCTTCAACAATAGCATGTTTAATTCTACCAGGAGAAACATTGGGAACATGGTGTGGCTTACTACTGAGTATTTCATGAAACTTGTCAGCAAAAGCATTAATGTGGACATCAACTTCCACCTTCCCCATTAACTAAACGCCATCAAATAGATTTCAAATCTGAGATAGAGATGATATCGGAGAGATTTCTCGCAAAATGCTTTACCTAAACACACCCTAAATTGGAAGGTCCAAAGCGGTGGAAGCGGAACTTTGGATGTTGGAAAAGGGTATGGTGGCGGTGTATAAAGAATTCATATTACTACAAAACACAATCTCGGCCAGGCCAGAAATGGGATCTCTTAATTAACCTTGAACTCAACATTTTTTTTTTTTTGGCCAGGACTGAGTTTTCAGCAATTAAAGGACATTGTGGTGGTCAACTGAGCTTCAATCTTCGTGTAAGACAGTAATATGATGAAGGGAGGAAGGAGAGAGTAGATGGATCAAAGGGATAAGAGAAGGACATAAAAGGAAAATTTAAAGTATAGGCTTTTTTATTTTTTAAATGGTGTGATGAGTCCCACTAACGGAAGTTAGCTTCTTTTAACGGTATTGTTATATTTGCTCCAATTTCACAAGTTCAGGTATTTTTGCACTTTCGAAAAGCATTTGATGTTGGACGCAATTTAAGTAAAAGCTTATGGATATTTTTGTATATTTACCCTTTTTTTTTTTAATTTTATCATCTTTGAATTGCAGGGTAAGTGAAGGACTTAATTGTATGCTCATTTTGTAACAAGAGGATGAAGGTAATTGCACAGAATATAAACAATGGTAAGACCTTTCAATCTGGTAATCTTGCCTATGACTCTTTTTTTCTGAGTGAAATGAAGTATGTTAATTAAAGGGTTAATACTATATTTGGTTCCTCAAATTTGCTCTTAATTTGGTTTTAGTCCTTCTAAGAGCAAAATGATCCATGTCTTTATTAAGTTATAAGGACTAATGTTTTAAACCACATAAAACTTGAAGAACCAAAATCTATGATGTGAAATTTGAGTGACCAAAACTAAAATGAGGGTAAACTTGATGGTTCAAAGATTATATTAATCATTAACTAAATATGTAAGAAATTACAAAACATTACTCCCCCAGTCCTTAATATAAGACACTTTTGAGGAGTTGATCTTGATCCTAAATATAATACACATTTTTTATATTTGTTAATCTTTTTCTATTTTACTCTTATTGATGCTCCATCAACTATAATAAAGGAGGAGAGGGAATGAGGGAATTAAAGAAGATAACTTATGCATTTTAAAAAATACATGTTATATTCACTAATTCAATTGATTTTCTTAATCTAATCAAATTTAGTAGATATATCTTATATCAAAGACAAGAAGATAAGCCTATGGATCTACAATATTCTAAGGAGACCATTGGCTTTAGTGTTGTAATTAACCAAAGTACAAACAGCGATGATAATGCTCTCTGGCGACAAATACTCAAGCATGAAAATGTACTTATTCCTATGGTTCCAGAGTGCCCAAAAAAAAAAGTGGGAAAATATCAGCTAGGTCCCAAGCTAGGGAAAAAAATGCTAAAAAAGTCCCTTTGAAAAGTCAACTGTCAGAAAAGTCCCTAGGGACTTTTCTGACATGAATTCCTAATGACCATTTACCAAAATACCCCCAAGCAATTTAACCACTGTCATTTGTTACAACATGTTATGCTATATTTACAACATCGTAAGTCATATTAACAACATAATCAGTTACGTTTACAACATGTTACGTTATATTTAATGAGTTGTAAACATAACTGAAGAGGTTGTAAACGCAACACAATCACGTATTTTATATACATGTTGTAAATGTAACTTACGATGTTGTTAATATGACTTATGAAGTTGTAAATATAGCATAACATGTTGTAACCAATGACAGTGGTTAAATTGCTTGGGGGTATTTTGGTAAATGGTCATTGGGAATCCATGTCAGAAAAGTCCCTAGGTATTTTTCTGACAATTGACTTTTCAAAGGGACTTTTTTGACATTTTTTTCCTAACTTGGGACCTAGCTGACATTTTTCCAAAAAAATACACAGGCTAGTGGATGCCCATGCATCTCGGATGTTGCATATGACTTCAGTGATGAAGAGGTAATTAAGAGAACAGGAACACTTTCGGTGCTCATCATAATGATGAGTAGCAAGAGCTAATATATGTGGCGCCTTGTTTGTCAACAAAATACTTTCCTTTGACATTATTATAAAGCACCAATCAATAATTCTCATAAACTAATAAAAAATTTAAAGCCATTAAATTTTTCCTAAAATTTAGATAATTTTCAATATTATCATTACTAATTACACTAAATTCTAATATCATATTAATTATTACTCTCTTCCATTATCCTTATTAAATGTGGGCATACATGAAAAAAAATATTTAATGCTCTTTAGAAACAAGCAAATGTATTATAAAAATGACTAAGAACATTTATTAGTTGGTGTCTTCTAATAAAAACAAGAGGGATTATCTATAATAAAAAAAAAACTCTAATTCTATGGCCCTTGATTTTTTAGAAAGAAAATATTGACTCACATTTTGATAATTAAGCCGTAGTTACTACGATAACAAATGTAACATTTTGCCTCACATTATCATGCATCTTCCTTTTTTGGCACCAAACCTCACAATATTCAATCATCAGTGTCCACATCAACGTCAATAACTCTGTATCAATGTATATATAATATATATATATATATATATATATATATATATATATATATATATATATATATGGTTAAGAAAAATAAAGTTTCAAAAAGTTAAATGACGTAGTAATGAGTTCATTAGTTTACATACTAATAATATATTTAGAGAAAATCCCTCAAAAAGAACTTTTAAATTAGTAAAAGACGGAAAGGTGTTCCGAAATTCCATATTTCCACAAAAGTGCGAGTACCTGATCTGGGATATTGATATTGTAGACAAAATGACGTGCGTAACCCTGGAAGTTTTAAAATTGAAAAACTTGAGGAAATAAGAAGGGCGAAATTGCGCGAAAACTTTGTCGGGACTCTTCATCTTCTTCCGGCGTCGTCGTTGTCGTTGGTGGAGCGTGGTTCCGTGGCGTTGAGAGAGGATAGTAGCAGCGACATTGTGCGGCGAATTTGGGGTGGATTTGAGGAGGAGCGAAGGCGAGAAGAGGTTGTGGTGAAAGGCATTGGACAGTTGCAGAGGCACCAGTTTGCGGCTGCGAATTTGAGCTCCGGTGTTGAAGTTGGGTAAGTGGTTGTGTTTAAAATTGTATTTCATTTTAACTTATCCACTTGATTAGAATGGGGGTTCAATGTCGTTGGGTTAAAATTAGTTTGGGAAATGTGGATAAAAGCTATGAAGTGGTGCGAAGTTGGGAATCGTTGAGGGGAAGTTGTGAAAATAAGTTGTTAAGTTGGGAAGTTTGAATTGCAACTTTTGAAATTTCTAAACCGTTGAAACAGCATATGAACGCGTCAATTTGTGAAGTTGTGACAAGGTGTTCAGACCTAGGGAATTGTGATTTTATTGTTGTGAAAATGTTATACATACAGTTACGAATGACTTAAGTGAAGTTGTGAAAAAAAACCTCTGAAAACTGCATGTTAAGTTGTGAACACAAAAGAAGAATCTGTGAAAACGGTAATGACACGTTGGTAACTTGTGAAATAGCATATGAAGTTGTGGATGTGAGTAGAAGTTGTGAAAGGGTTTGTAGATATAGGAATCGCCAATTTCACAGGAGTGAAAATGTTATGGATAGTGTGGATTGTTTTAAGTGAAGTGCTGAATCCCTAAGATAACATTTGAAAATCGAATGTTATCTTGTGAAAACATTATCGGAGTTTGTGAAAGTGTAATGAAAAGTTGGTAAATATGTGTAGAGGTCAATTTAGGCGAGGAAATTGTGAAATTCGTAGACGAACTTGTGAATCCTTATGCAGAAAATGTGAATTTTTCTCCATAAGTTGTGAGGCCTTATTTAACTGTGGGGAAATAGATATTTCCAATAGTTGTTGTGGTTGTGATGGGAAGGTTGTAAAATGGTATGAGAAGTTGCGATGACATAGCTTAGATGTGTTAACTTGTCATGTACGAATAAAAATGTTATTAAATGTGCTGAAATCCATAGTTGATGAGTGTAAACTGAATTTGTGCAGGTAAAAGGAGATGGGGGGACACAAGGTGAGACATCAAAGGTAGAACAAGTAAAGGCAAAAAGTGTCAAGAGTAGAGAAGTAACGAGAGAAATTGAAAAGTCTGAGGCAGTAAAGGGCGATGGTGAACAGATTAAACCAGTGATGAGTGGGTTTATGGTGTTTAGAAATGAGTATGTGGCCAAGTTAGGGGAGAAGAAGAAAATGATGGCAGATGAAAGTAGGTCGGCAGGGAAGGCATGGCGTGAGTTGCTAGAGGCGAAGAAGAAGGAGTACAATGATAAAGCTATGGAAGGACGGCCGAAAAGGAAGATGAGAAAAAAGGAACTGCCATTTCATACCCGCTGCTCACTGGGAGGATTTACATCATTGGTGCAGTTTGTGAACGGTAAAGAACATTTGAAGGAAAGGGTTAAGAGAATAGGATTTGGAAATCTATTGAAGGTGCAATTGGACAGACTCCCCCGTGACCTGATTGTGTCCATGCTGACAGCATATGACCTAGCAACACATCAATTCAGGATTAGGGGGAAGACAAAAGAAATAGAAGCATCATATGTGCACAAGTTGCTCGGTATACCTGATTCAGGAGAGGAGGTGAAGGTGGATGTGGAGGATTCGAATAGAAGATATCAGTGGTTGAAGAGGGAGTATGTGAGGAAGAAATATACGGACATTCTGAAGCACATAAAATCTGGGATAGCTGGTGATAAATTTGAGTTTATGTTTGTGCTGTACAGTTTAGGGACTTTGTTATGCCCTACCTCGAGTGGGCTCATAAGTGACCAGATGTTGAGGGTTATGTTCTGCACAATGGACCGTTTTGAACATTATGACTGGGCAACATACATGATGAAAGACTTGTGGAAGGAAATGAGTGATTATGTGAAAGAGTACAGGGAGAAGAAGAAAAGGGAAGGGAGCAGCAACGTGGGTGGTTGCCTGTACTTACTCCTGGTATGTCACTGTTTACATTAAATGTGTAGCTATCATTCAAGCTGAAAATAATGATCCATATATTTTCTATGGTGCAGTTGTTCTTTGGGGAAAATTTCCCTTTGAAATAAAGTGTTCGCGAACAGTCCACCACACCGATTGAATTCTAGACAAAGGAAAAGATCAACGAAATGGTGAAGACTGAGAGGATGAGCAATATGGGCATTTTGTATCAAGGAAAAGGCTTTGAAGTTAGGGCAGGGAATGAGGACACAGATAATGTCCCATATTTAGACCCGGTATTTGTCTGTGGAAGCTAATTTAAAATGCAAAAACGATTTAATCATGTAATTGACAAATTAAGTTGTGCTGTCATTGTAGGAATTGAAGGAGGTCTATGCGCGGTTGGTGAAAGTTATCGATGAAAACCGAAACAGACTTGTAAACGTGGTGGTGCAGGAGCTACTTAATGTCCAGCTCGCACGAGAGGCCAGGGACAAAGCACAACAAGACAGCCCTGGTGTGACAGTAGATGAGGAACATACAGATGAGGATGATGATGATGCAACAGATGCTTCTCACGACTCAGATTCTGATGATGCAGACGCAGAACATTATCATGTTGATGACGATGAAGATGATGATGCAGAGGGAACTGAGGTGGCGGAAAAAGTCCCCACGGATGACCATGCAATTCAGAGGCCTCAACAGCTGCGGAGATCAAAGAGGCAGCCACTGCAAGCGATGACATGTCCATTTATACAGTTGGATGGGAGTCGAAAAAGGAAGACGCCAACGCATGATCAGAAAACGTTGTTCAACATAATTTCCACAATGGCCAGAGGTACTGAGGCTGAAGTGTAAGTATCAACGTCATGTGATTGAATGACTGTTATGTAGTTAGTATATTACCACAACACGGGAAGCGATGAACTAACTGGCATTGCATTTGAAATGTTTTTGTAGGCCGTTGGTTCAAATTTTGGATGAAGAACTGTGTCCAGACCAGTTGTATACGCTAGGGGGAATTCAAAGACTAAGTAATACGGTATGTATGGCTTACGTGGAGAATGGTTTCATTAAGTTATGGTGAATATTAATTGTAGTTGATGCAATGGTTTCTTTGCTACTGTAGGTGATGTCGGTTGTGTGTAAGGCTTTAATATACCACTTCAAGGTGGAGGGAGGACAGCCGAAGCGCCATATTTTTGATGCATGGTTCATGGTAATTACTTATTTGTTGTGTAGTGGAACAACATTTAATTTGACAATATTATGTGCACATTAGTCAGGACTATGTGTTTTTATGCAGACAAAGTTGGTAGGTCACCCAATAGGGTGGAAAGTGTCTTCCGCGAGTAAAGAATTCTCTCCCAAAACCGTCGGTTACAATATAGGTGAGTGTGAGTTGATAATAGGTCCGACACTTGTCCGTGGCCACTGGTTCTGTGTTGCGTTAGAGACAAAGACTATGACCTTCTACGTGCTGAACTCAATGAAGCCTGATCTAGGCAGCAAGAAGACTACGAGGAAGGGTGGCGTGACAGATGATTACATATTTGTGTTAAACTTAATTGTAAGTTCACCTGACTCCACTGCTGTAGTTAAGGTGGTTTACTTCAGTTGACCCACATCGTAAGACGCATAAATGTTGTTTTTTCAGAGAGATAGGTTTGTTGACATCATGCACATTGTTAACCCGCATCTGGCTGGGAAGAAGAAGATGTCAGATATTGTGTGGCCTCCTGTTGTGCAACAGAATAATCTGTAAGCTTCTTCACATTTGCCTCTTACAATTTAGCTTGCATTGTTTCGTTAAGTAACACAACGTTTTCATGTGGGTGAGAGTACAGGAGGGACTGTGGTGATCATGTTATTATTTGGTTGAGCCAGTGGACCCCGGAAGGTGATTTCCATTATGAAAATGTAAGTGGTTCAGATTTCCCTCTGTACGCATTCTTATTTACTTGTGATTTCTATTATGGTTTCCATTGAACTTGACACTGAGGGAATTACTTATTTGCAGGAACAAATTCAGCAATTACGGAGCGACATTATGTGGTGGTTAGTTAATCATCCGCTGAATTTAAAGCGGGACACAGCTCTGGCCCTCATTGCCTCTGGACAAAAGTCCAGCAAAAGACGTGCTTAGGTTATGTTCCCGCGATATAGTAATGTCAACACTTGTCCATGTAAAGTATTGTTAATGTCATAGAGTAATGTACGGTAGAGTGCACTGACAACAGAACATGCAATTTAAGGTACATTAATGACATATATGTTGTAATTGCGGGATGCAATGTTTCCTAGTTCACTCCTCTATCATGACCTTCTAAAACGTACTTGTATGCCACCAACAATATCTCTGTTCCCCTTTCGCAATGTAACTATGTCCTTGCCATGAGAGGCAGGTTACAAAATTTTTTAAGAGAACTAATATCCCTAACAAAAAGGGCTGATGTAATGAGGCACAATGAATAATATGCTATTTAGGGTTGAATGATGCACACATTACATAAGGATACTACGCACGTGCGCCACTTCCATTTCCAACTGCCAATAATCTGATTAGCACTGCTAACAATCCATAGTGAACAATGATGATGCACACATTACATAATGATTGTGTCCAGTCAATACACCCTGCTAACCAAGTGTGGCGCTTCCATTTCCAACTGCCATTACTCTGATTAATACTGGCGGCAACAAATCCATAGGCATATACACTATAGCGCGGTCATAACTTGATGTTACCTAGACAGTGCTTTGGTGTCTCAGTCAGGATGGCCATTGAGCAGTCGAGTTGATATCACTATTGGACGGTAACAAGCGAGTTATTGTTTAGAGCCTTGCGTTTCTTTCTGCATCTCCACTTGACTTAAGGATTACAACTCGAGTTACTTGCATAATTGGACGGTTTCCAGACAGTGCTTGCGTCAAGACTTATGAGTACGGACTCGAGTTATCCGATTACCAACTCGAGTTGTCATCATCACTGGAGGGTAACCCGATGGTGATTGCGAGAAGCGGCACCGAACTCGAGTTGCGTAGAAGGTCACTCGTCGCCATTCTTGGATGACTTACGAAGCTCACTCAAGTTATCCGATTACCAACTCGAGTTGTCGTCATCACTGTAGGGTAACCCGATGGTGATTGCGAGAAGCAGCACCGAACTCAAGTTACGTAGAAGGTCACTCGCCGCCGTTCTTGGATGACTTACGAAGCTCACTCGAGTTGTCTGATGACCAACTCAAGTTGTCGTCATCACTGCAGGGTAACCCGATGGTGATTGCGAGAAGCGGCACCGAACTCGAGTTGTGTAGAAGGTCACTCGCCGCCGTTCATGGATGACTTACGAAGCTCACTCGAGTTATCCGATTACCAACTCGAGTGTCGTCATCACTACAGGGTAACCCGATGGTGATTGCGAGAAGCGGCACCGAACTCGAGTTGCGTAGAAGGTCACTCGCCGCCATTCTTGGATGACTTACGAAGCTCACTCAAGTTATCCGATTACCAACTCGAGTTGTCGTCATCACTGTAGGGTAACCCGATGGTGATTGCGAGAAGCGGCACCGAACTCAAGTTGCGTAGAAGGTCACTCGCCGCCGTTCTTGGATGACTTATGAAGCTCACTCGAGTTGTCCGATGACCAACTCAAGTTGTCGTCATCACTGCAGGGTAACCCGATGGTGATTGCGAGAAGCGGCACCGAACTCGAGTTGTGTAGAAGGTCACTCGCCGCCGTTCTTGGATGACTTACGAAGCTCACTCGAGTTGTCCGATGACCAACTCGAGTTGTCATCATCACTACAGGGTAACCCGATAGTGATTGCGAGAAGCGGCACCGAACTCGAGTTGCGTAGAAGGTCATTCGCTGCCATTCTTGGATGACTTACGAAGCTCACTCGAGTTGTCCGATGACCAACTCGAGTTGTCGTCATCACTGCAGGGTAACCCGATGGTGATTGCGAGAAGCGGCACCGAACTCGAGTTGCGTAGAAGGTCACTCACCGCCATTCTTGGATGACTTACGAAGCTCACTCAAGTTATCCGATTACCAACTCGAGTTGTCGTCATCACTGCAGGGTAACCCGATGGTGATTGCGAGAAGAGACACCAAACTCAAGTTGCGTAGAAGGTCACTCGCCGCCGTTCTTGGATAACTTACGAAGCTCACTCGAGTTGTCCGATGACCAACTCGAGTTGTCGTCATCACTGCTGGGTAACCTGATGGTCATTGTGTTTGTTGTTAAATGTGCATAAGTAATGTGCAAAAAGCAACACGTAATTGGTCATACTTGGAGTCTGTAGCAAAAAAAAAAGATAAACCATATGCACGTTAACCTGACGCATGGACGAAGTCTTTGAAACATTTACTCTAAAATTATTTCTTTGCTGAACTGCATGTTACGAGAATTAAAAAAAAACGTGGGGACTATGGTCGTCTAAGCATCTGGATTAATGTCTTTATCGTTGTCGACTCCCTCATTCATTTCTTCCTCCTCTCATGCGTCAATTCCTTCAATCGCCTGTGGTTGAACATTCGGTTCTTCTGGTTCGTTCGTAATGTGGTACAGCCAGCTTACTTCTGTGTCGTATATGCAATTTCTGCATCCGGCCTGGCATGGTTGGTTCTCACAGAATCTATGTTTAGGACGATCGAATATGTTCCTGTTTAGTCCCCAGTTCATTGATTGTAGGTGTCGTGTCAGTCGCTCTTTAATTGACGATATTTGGCCTGAGTCGATAATGGCTTCAAGTCTGTGTATTGCTTCGTTCCCTTCTGGTGTGTCCTTAAACTTACTCCATTTTGCAAGCACTAATATGGCAAATGAGAAACTTGCATCATAGTTGTTTAGGACTGCAGCCTCCCGTATTTGTGACAGTCCTTTATCTCCTGTATCTGCTGTTCTGGTGTAGTATTTAAGCCCTCTAATGAATAGACTAAATGGATTACTGTTATGGAAACATGTCATTAGGAAATGAATCTGTTGCTCACTTCTTGTCCATCCTAGATGATCATAGTTCTCCAGTGGCACGTTCTTAGAGAATTCTGTTGAATTTCTTGCTATCCTTAGGATGCGGCATGAATTCTTGAAGTGATAATAGTCTTTCAAACTTGATGATGCTATGTAGCACATCAGTTCTATTAATATTGTTTGCGGAAGCTTCAGAAGCGGTGAGTCATCGTTGCTGGTCGTTCTTCTATGTCTGGATTGGTCTGGTGGGAAGTCAGCCATGTTCGTGCGTGTTTGTTCCTGCAAGACTATTTTGTTGCCTGCACCCTAAATAATTGGGTGTGTGGACTATTTGTAGTTTTTAGTGCACGACCAAGCATAGCCGTTTTATTTTATCGTGTGTTTTAGTTTTGTTGGTGGAGGTGGGTGGAACGTGGCGATTGGGCTAATTGGTTGATTGTGGTGTACGCCTTTTGATGTCGTGGGTTCATTGGCGGTTACCAGAGTGCTTCGCATTCGTAACTGAAAATAGTAATGTGAGTCTGTTCTGTTGCATGTAATGTTTATGTGGTATTGCATGTCTTTTTTCCTTCTGTTTTGTGTTTGAACTGTGTTTTGTTTTACAATTCAATGTGTTTGTGATGGCCACGCGTATATATTTTGTAATTACTAATTTATGCACATTAATGAACTGAAGTTCATATTATATCCAGAGCACCTATGGTGTCAAGATGCACCGAGCCTGAGATTAAAATAACACGCTCCAGTTAAGTAGTCACATAATGAGAGGTACAACATGCAATTACATGACCTTCTAAACATACTTGACCACAGCACCTATGCCACTAAAAAGATCTGTATTCATGATGACAAAACTTATACAATTTCCACAGACTAAGGTTTGTGTTACTTAATTACAGAAATATCAAACCACAAATATATTCATCAGGCACCATGCAACACATTCAGCCATGAAACAGAATAAACATTGTCATTGCAATTATAGGCCATCACACCATAATCATTATGTACCAGACAACATGAGTTAATAAATCCTTTGCACAGCTTGAACCAATATTGCCATCCATTTTTTTACGCATCCTGCAACAAATAAATAACACACTGTTAGTTGACAAACACAAAACTACATGGGTACTTCAATCTTTCACAAATCTATATTAGGGTTTTTCAACTTCATATTAATCGTTTTTTACAAAATCCACCCCATTTATTCTCTTCAACCACAACCTTGAAACTAACCATCCCAACCTCCTCCCCGATTCAGGCAGCATCTACATTTTTCCCATACCACTCTTCAACATTCACGTCCTTCAAACCCAAATACCCCGCAAAGTTTCCCACCCAAATGAAGACGAAAATGGTTTTGCTTCACCTCGACCACGCGGGGAAAAACATTGTCGACTAATAAAGTACATACCTCACTGCTATTTGTATCGCCTCCCACTTACGTTCCCGCGCGATACGCTCTCCCTGTTTCGCGTCACCTTCTTTTGTCATCAACTTCTTTTCTTTCATCAGAGGACAAATTTGTCATTTTACATTCAATTCTAATATTCCAGTTAACGTACTCGCACTGATCCGGGATATTATATTTCCGCGCACGTCTGCGTCTTTTAATAATTTAAAGGCTCTTTTTGAGGGATTTTCCCATATATTTATGTCATAACTAATTAAAAGTAGTATGAACACAATTTTTTTAAAAAAATTTCAATTACCTAACAATTACAGTCTTAATATATATATATATATATATATTATAAATTTAGAATTAACTTCTCTTCAAAGAATTAGAATTAATCTGTAGTTGAGCATTTTTAATTGTAAATTTCAAAATTTCAAAAATAGGGCAGTACTTTGCTTCTTAGATACACCACGTGATGCTTACCACTACTAGGCATAATTACTACCCCTTTCAATCCTTAATATAAAACATATTAATCTAATTTGATTAAATTAAGGAAGTTACTTGAGTTAATTAATATGACATATATTTTCTAAAACACCTTAGTCATCTTTCTCAAATATGCCATTCCATCTAGGGTTGAGCATTCGGTTTTTGGCAAAAACCGAACAAACCAAATTAAAGGAAAATTTGAAACCGAACCGAAACTGAATAATGGACAATAACCGAACCGAAATTATTCGGTTTGGTTTCGGTTTTTTAAGCAAAAACCGAAATTTTTTGGGCCTTCATAATTGACTTAAAATATTTAAATTTTCAACCAGTAAAAATTAATACAAATGATAAAATTGAATAGCCTCATTAAGATCCAAAGAAAGAATGAAAGATGATATAAAACAAAGTATAAACAACATATTACATATATGATCAATATAGTTTGGAGTATCCACACTACAAAAAAACATTGAATTTCCGATAGAATTCAAAGTTTCTGACGGAATGAATTTCATCGCTAATAATAGCGTGACAAACAAATTTCTGACGGAATTCAGATTCCGTCGCAAACTTCCAACGGAATTAATTTCGTCTCATTTTTCCTATGGAAATTTGCGACGGAATGTCGCAATTTTGAATTCCGTTGGAAAATTATTTTTTATTTTTTAAACTTTTAAAAGGCACGTGGCAACTTCGGCGATCACCACCTCATTACCGGCGGCCGCCCATGGCAGCTTTGGCGGCGTCCCCCTGTCGTCGGCGCCCAGTCAGCCACGTGTCACAACCTCCTTTTTCCTGGAAATGCAACCCAACTTGCCTTCCTTTGGTTTGAACCCACGACCTCGTCTGTACGCACGCGATGCCATACTGGATGGGCTCGACTGCTTTGGCTTCTATTATTACACAATTATATATATATATAATCTTATTATACATAATCAACTAATAAATAATTATTAAATAATATTTTTTTTACTAATATTAATTAATAACTAATAAATTTTATTTTTTATAAATAAATTTTTATATGATCATTTTGCCCCTACAGGAGGGACCAAAACCTATGATTGGAAATAAAAAATATTTTATAAATTTAAAAATAATAATTAAAAATATGAATTAATAAATAATAAATTTTATAAAAATAATTTTTTAAAATTAAATTTAATTAAAAAAATATTATTAATTAATTAATAATCATTTTTAAATTTTACCACAAAATTTTCAATAGAATTGAATTCCGTCGGAAATTCTCTCGTAATTTTCGACGGAATTCAATTTCATTACAAAATTCGGACGGAATTTTTTCATCGAAAATTCTGTAGCAAAAAACGGAATTTGCCACGAAATATTTTCCGAGGCTAATTTGCCACGGAAAAAATTCTGTCGGAAATGTTTCCAACCTGAATTTTCGATGGATTTCCATTAGAAATTTCATGTTTTTTTGTAATGCCAATATTCTATTAATGGACCTAAAAATAGGAAGGTTTATGAATGATGCAGAATAATTGTATTCAACATTACTTAATCCAAAGAAAGTATAATAAAAGTTCAAAAAGATGAATATCCAATTATATATCATATATCATTCTTTGCCTTGCATCCGGTTTTTCAGTGGTGGTATACTCTTTTAATATTTTTGGTTTAAACCGAACCGAATCAAAAAACCGAACAAAAAAATTGAATATACACCGAACATCGAAAAAATTGAACCGAAAAGACTGAAATTCATTTGATTCGATTTGGTTTTCAGTTTCGGTTTGATTTTGCTCACCCCTAATTCAATCTTCTTCTTGATTATTATCAAAAGAGCATTAATAAGGGTAAATTAGGAAAATGTTGACAAATATAAAAAAATTATCTTATATTTAAGATAAAGATCAACTCCTCAAATATTTCTTATTTTTAAGACTGGAGAGAGTATTACTAGTCTCCACAATAATCAATAATACACATACATACATACATACATACATACATACATACATACATACATACATACATACATACATACATACATACATACATACATACATACATACATACATTTGTTTTTGCCAGAACTCATAATGATCAATATGCCAGCTTGCAGATACACAATAATATCAACTCTTTTCTTGTCGTCGCTCTCTAGTAAATAGCTGTATTAATTTCTTCTTTCTGTGATGCTCAGGAGTCAGAAGCCCTGTCCACACGAAACTCTCTGCAAGCAAGTATGCTCGAGAAACATTAATATATATTCCATTTTCATGCAACGTTCAGAGAGCAGAACAAAAAGTAGCATCAGTGGTAATAACATGAAAGTGGCAAGGCGACGGAGACTTGTCTCTGCCTCATTATTATTGCCCCACTCAGTCACATAATGCATCAGTCCATATAACATAAAACTTGAAAGTCAAATGCGTGGGCTCAAGCAGATATTGTCCTCGTTGCTCTACCTTCATAGATAAGCTGTAATTTTTTGTTCCTGGTTCGTTACAAGCATAAGACGGAGCTTGGTGAGAAATAGGAAAGGGCACTTCACAAACAGCTTGAGTTTCCTTTTGGTCAAAACTGAAAGGTGTGTTCTTTACGTCTTTTAGTGTCTTGTGTATTATGAGTAGCATTTGGTAACAATTAAATATGTTGTCGTTTTCTTCTAAGTCTATATTTTAGGGGTACTTATCCGTGTTGAGAAACAGTGCATAGTCAAAGTGTCAGTACAACTGTACAAGCTTAAGCTTATGAGGCTAATGCTGGGGAGTAGAGAGTCATATCTCAAAAGTTTTAGAGATCAACAATCACTTCTTTCAGTCAGATCCATTTGTGGGTATCTCTTCTCTGTTCTTTTCTTTGTTAAAGTATCAAAGTAATTTTCTCTAAACTCTATGGAGTTTATTGGTACTTTCTGTTTATGGATCTTGTGACTTGCAAGTCTTCCAGGGGACATAATTTTCTATTTTTTATGTTAATATCATGCATGGACTCGTGGGAAATCTTGTAGAGAGTTTGCTGTTTCTTCTGAGTCCATAGTCTTTGAAAGGTATAATAAAGACAAGATTGTTGCCAAATGATGATGGGAGTGGGGCAAGTTGGTCTGTTACAATACACCAGATAAATGTGGTTTCACCACTTTAATCATTATTTTATTATGATCTCTCTTAGATAGCCAATAAAAGCGAGTTTGATATCCTTTTATCTTTCTTTCTTTTTTTTAAATGATGTGATCTACATTCGAAGTCTTATCATTCTTTGCAAGTTGAAGCCATTCTTTAATTTCTCACGTTGTGTTTGGACCTTATAAATTTTTTCCTCTGTTGCTTTAATGGGTGAGGTTGGCTTTTTACTAATTTTTGTATATATATCGATGATTCCTTAAGATTTTTCTTCTTAAAATCTTAGATTTTACTAATTGAACTTTGTTAGCAATTTGTACCAGGTTAATTTTGATAAATCTTGACAAATAATATGGTGCATGTATGATATATTTATTGTTTTGCATGAATGACATTCGTATGACTTTTGTGCTTGTTGTGTCTATTAGAATTGTTATTAGAGTTGGATGTCTTTGCTATCCACGGTCAGCCTGAGATGATCAGTGGAATTAAGGGTTGACTAGAGGTGGATTATTGAGATTATGAACCTTTTTAGTTGTATATAATTTCATTAAAATATTAATATCATTGTCTTGTATGCTCTAAAACCCACCCTATAGCCAATGGCTTATTAGCCCACTGACATGAAAGCTCTCTTATAAATGAGAGGTAGCGGGTTTGATCCCATTTATAACCTCAAGTCTATACTCTATGAGCATTCTTGGGATAGATGATGAGGCAAATGGATTCATTTTTCATAACAATATTTAGAGGGCAAAGGAAAGTAGCATCAGATGATAACGTGAAAGAAGCAAGGCAGCAGAATCGACTACTTTATGAAGGAGATTTCTCTCTGCCTCGTTGCCCCACGACATCACAGAATGCATCAGTCTAAGTTCTATAGCTACTCAAATTGGAAGAAATTTGTTATATTCTAAAAGCTACCATAAGAAATAACATACTTCATGAAGAACACTTGTCCATGTTTCCCCTTCATTAACTCTAATCACAAGTAGAAACTCACATCCCTTTCTCACAACTTTTGTACTACTCAAGACAGTAGAATAATCCCTCTTTTTTTTTTTTCACTCGAGGTGCTTTTTTAAAACTTTGAATGTGGAGTTTGAAAGAGGCAACCTTCACTCAAGAGGGAGGTGAATTGAGTGATGTGATAAATTTTTCGTTTGATGTGGTGATATGACAATAGTTGTAGATAGAGTAGAGTTGAGAAGATTAGTACATAGAGAGTTATACTGGTTCGGCCCAAAAACCAGGCCTACGTCCAGTCCTCAGAGATCAAGACCTACTGAGATTTTCACTATGCTTCCAAGATTCAATGGGCTCTCAGAATGCCACAAAACAACAATAGTCCTCGAATGGACTACGAGTAGAAATATTCTAACACTCAGAAATTTCTCTCCCCCTTACGACAAGTCTTACGTGCAGAAAAACAACCTATGACCTTTCTCACTTGCTTACGTATACAACTCTTATGAGCAGCAACGTTTTCTCCTGCTTACACCACTGTAAGTCTTACGAGCAGCAACGTTCTCTACTGCTTGTATCTTATAAGTCTTATGAATAGAAAGTTTTACTAGGAATTCTCCCAACTACTTCTCTCGTAAGGATATCTACCCTCTCAAGGTCCCAATACCTTGAGGTCAAATGAAAATAGAATTTAAAGTGTATACAGACTCTCTTACAGAGCAAATATGATAAACACTGAAGAACGATATGAATACAGAGAAAATGTGAATAACAGAGACTTGTGAATTTGCTTGTGTGAATTCTTGCACTTCGTTATGTTTGATGATCTCTGGAATTCTGTATTTATAGACATTTGTTTTTTCCCATTTGAATAATGATCATTGTGCAGAGGGGCATGTTACTGTGGAACAGCATGCGTACGTTTGAAATCTTTGAACGCGGTAGGTACGTGCTTGGATGGTCGTAATGATGCTGTCTGTCGTTGTTTGACTTCCTCTGTGTCTGTTTAATTCAAACGTTCAAACTCCTGTATCACACTTATAATACATGTTAAATGATGTTATATAATAATAATAAGTGAAAATATAATTAAGAAATATCATTAAGCCATATTCGGATTGAACGTTCTAAGACTGGTGCGTTTTGGCTTCTGGTATAGTCTCACTCGAGCACTGAGGGGCTCACTCGAGTGCAATACCATATTTTCACCTTTTTCTTCAGTTTTGCACTTGCACTTCCACAGATTTTGAGAGAGTGCATTTTCACACTTGCAAGTGATGTGGGACCTCACTTGAGCACAACTCCTCCTACTCAAGTGTCCTTATATTTTACACTAAGAGCTGCGTCTTTGGACAACACTCACATACCATTTTAACAAGAGTGTGATTTTGCACTTGTAGGTGATGTGGCCCCTCACTCGAGCATACATACTCCTACTCGAGTGATAAGAATATTCTTCTATAATATACTCTTATCTTCAGCACTTGCATCAGAATTAAGAGTTAGATTTCTCACTCGCTAGTGCTGATGTATCACTCGGGCATATGAACTCTCACTCGGGCATGCTTGTGCTTTTCTGTTCTGCATGACTCTCGGCCAAACACTCACAGTCCCTCACTTGCTAGTGCTCGAGTGCAAAACAGCTTCATGCTCAAGTGTTGGTTATAGTGCTCGAGTGCATCAGTAAGATTGACAGTAATTGCTCTCGACCAAACACTTCTTGTCCAACACTTGCATGTGCTTGAGTGTAAAAGAGGTTTATGCTCTAGTGCTAGCTCCAGTGCTCAAGTGCATCAGTAGAACTGACAGCAATTTGCTCTCGGGCAAACACTTTTTGTCCAACACTCGCATCTGCTCGAGTGCAAAATAGCTTCATGCTCGAGTGCATCAGCAAAAACTTATAGCAGACATCTCCAAACTTTGCCATATGCATTTGGTAACTTTGCAATCATTGTCTAAACTTGTAAAAACATACTTTGCACACAATTACCTTTTGTTATCATCAAAACTTGGAATCTAACAGAGTTATCCATAGCTTGAATAATATTACCATAAAGTAATGTAACATAGATTGCCAACGAACTACCACAACTATTGGCTTGTCAATAATCCCTCATTCATTCCAATATCTTGCCTATTTGTTCATGATATATTTCTGACGACCCAATTGGACTCAATCCAAACTTTTCAAAACTTGCTCTAAACCTTTTATAATGGCATACTACTACAAAAAACACTTTTTACGTCCGTTTTTAGACTCTTTCTACGTCCTTTTACTTGAAGACGCCTATGTGAGCCACATTGCAAAATTCAGGAACAAATTTAGTTAAGAAAGGGACGCCGTAAGAGATTTATCATTACAAAAAAAAAGGGCATTTCGTAGCAGTTAGTTATGACCGCTACAAATATGACTATTTGTAGCGGTTTTAACCTAAACCAAGCCAAGTGACACGCTGGTAAGCAAATGTTATTTGTAGCGGTTGAAAAAAACAAACAGCTACAAATTTGGCACCAATAACCCGTCATAAGTTGTAGCGGCTAATTTGTAGTGTTTATATCATGTAAACTGTGACAAATGTGGCATGCAGCAGGTGCAAAAATTGTGGAGGTTATTTTGTAGCGGTTACGTGTACTGCTATGGAATGCAAGTGGTCTCCTTCTTGTAGCGGTTTTGATGCACTAAGCAAGTATACGGATCATGCTAAGTAATAAAATTATAAGTAGAGTATCGTCCCACGAGGAATCAATCAATTAAATTTTATGTATTAAAATTTCAATTTCTTTTAAGTTAAATGAATCTAGTTATGAGTAAATTCAAAGGAAATTAATTAACGGAAACTATCAATGTCAAATACAACCTAGAGTTACTAATCCCTCACTAGCTCTCCAAATCTTAAATCCATTTAATTTGTTAATCTCAAATGTTAATTTTTGTTAATCTCGAGTATAAATAGTTATAAGTGCTTGTTAGTCCACTCACAACTCTCTCTTAAATATAACTGTTATGTCTAACCTAATTGCTCAAGAGGCAAGATAATTTAAATGCACTCTTCAACAATTATATGTGGCTATTAGATATATGTCTATCCTAATCACAAATTAAATCATAATTTAATCCCATATTACTTAATCTCTGAGCCTAATTTAAATTCCCTTTGTCAAGATAAATCCTAATACTCAAATTCACATCTAATGGTGGCCAATCATCAAACGGATATAACAAAGCAAGATTAAGTAACCAAAATTAACATAAATCATAACTAATAAATCATGGAAATAAAATCTAGTTCACTAGTGAGTTCATAGTTTCTCTAGGTCTAAAAAGAAAATTAGCCACCCATGGCTAAAATAAAATCCATAATGAAATAAAGAAATTTAGATTCAAAGAATAAATAGAAAGAAGAAAAAGAAATCAAATATGAAAAAAATATCTGCAACAAAGGTCGCCTAAGGAGGAGAACTTCATTGTTGCCTCTTGTGCTTCTCCGACTTTCTTTCTCTCTTTGGATGGTTTGCACGGTGCCAAATCTTATCTCTTTTATTATGTATGTATGTATGTATGTTTTTAGATTAATAGAGATATCTAATCCTTTTACCACTGTGCAAATCTTTAGCAACAACTGCTTCTATCCTTTTCCCCTCATGGACCCCACGTCTTTATTCACACACAATATCCTTATATTAGATCATGATTCAACGTTGCTTCTCCTTCAATTCCCGTGGGCCCTATGGATTGCTTATGCCTTATGCTCTTTTCGTTGCAACCATTTTTTTCTTTAATTTGATTTTATCTTTTTCTTCGTATAATATCTCGTGCACCATGAAATAGAATATGAATAGATTTTATATCAAAATCTCTTTTTATCTGAACTTAATTAAAAGATATAATATATAAAAGATAATTAAATAGGTATAAAATATTAATAAATTTAATCAATTATGTCCTAAAATCTATACTAATTTAATTATAAAATATATATTTATTAGGTTCTACATAACCGCTACAAATGTAAATGACATTTGTAGCGGTTTGTGGTTAAGAACCACTACAAAACCCAAGAGTCCTTATGTTTGTAGCCGTTATCAATAACCGCTACAATGTGTTCCGTTACCTGAGGTGTTTTGTAGTGGTTTATATAGCGGTTTTACCAATAACCGCTATAAATTTCAGCCCTATAAATATCAAACGACCCTTCAGTTGTCTCATTTGGCTATTTTGTTTCCTGACGGTTTCTCTGAGAGTTTTTCTTTAAATATGAGCGTTCTGACGTCTCTCTAAGAGTTTTGCTATAGTATTTCACTTTTTTTTTCACTTGAAGTACGAAAGTTACATTTTTTTTTCTCGTTATTATTATTATTATATTTTTATATATAAATGTGACTATTTTTTTATTTTTACAGTTGATATGGCTTCAGGGAGGGACAAGGGGAAGGAGCTCGAGATTCCTAGATTGATTCTGAGGGGTGACAGCAATAGGGGAGGGGACAATGTGGTGGGAGGGTAACTGCTGCATTGCAGATGGCCCCACAGCGGCCACAAGAGTTGGCGCCACAGCAGCCACAGCAGACGGCCCTATAGGAGGCGACCGTTCAATAGGTGCCTGAGGCCATTCTGGGAGAGGGAGGTGACCTCAGTGTCAGCGACTATTAATAGAACGAGGAGTTTGAGATCCCGATTATAAGGTGTTGTCAGCTTTGTGCCTTGGTAACCTTCTTCAAAATTAAACCAAGGATTGCAATATAGGGTGCAATCCCGGATTGTCTCTCAAAGAGCCTTTTATTAATAACCTAGGAACTAAGTACAATGATTGACATGAAATGATTAAAAATGGAAAAATTTGGTCTTTTTAACTATCAACTACTTTTTGCAATTAAAAATTAAATTGTTCTAAACTAATTCTTTTTGGGATTTTTCTTGAAACTATGAAATGGAATGACAATGGTTTTAATGAAACAAAAGAAAACAATGGAATAAACAATCCCTCATAGCAATGGCGCAAGTAATCCTCACTTCAAATGTTTATGGGAGAATTAATCATGCTAGTTCCAAAATAACTCTAAGGGCCACCCCTTAGACTAGGCCTAACTTAGATTGATTAATACCAAGCCACCTTACATATTAATCTCTCTTAATTAGGTTGATTAAGCACTCTAGCAATTAAATGAACTTAAAAATTATATTTAGCTTTTAATCCAATAACCAAGCTACCTCGCATTACCACTTAATTTTCTCATTAATCTTAATTTAACAATGACCACCCATATGAAAAATCAAGATTAATGATGTTAAAGCCCAATGCTAAATATAATTGATAAATTCATATTCAATTAACCAATGCAAACGTAAGACACCATTGATCCACTAAACAAGCCACCTTGAAATTAGAACCAAATGTTCACAAAATTATCAATTAAATGACTAACAAACACAAAGAAATGATAATTAAGCTAATTAACCACAATGTCAAGTGTCTAATAAAGCTTCAAGCCATTACAAATCTCTAAATACATCAAAATAAATCAATTCAACATTATAAAATTCATTCTAAAACCTAGGAATCACAAATATAATATAGAAATAGAGAATTGAAATAACAAAAACTCCCCTATTAAAGCTCCTAGCTCATGCCATTACCTCTTGCTACAACTGATTGAGAAGCTTAGACACAAACACCTATGGAATCAGCCTCAGAAAGAAACACAATCACTGTCTGAATTAAATGCCCAACCATAGAAAAACTACCAATTAAGTGCCCGTTTGGATTAGCGGTAGAAAAGTAGCTTTTTTTGCTAACTGACTTTAAAAAAAGTCAGATAAGAAAAAAGTCAAAATGTAGATGTGATTTGTGTTTGGAATTGCGGTAGAAAAAGTGACTTTTTTCCTAACCTTAAAAGTGTTTGGATTGATATTTCAAAAGCTCGTTAAGATGGAAAATGACTAAAAAGGGCATGAATCTTATTGAAAACTCCATATATATATTAGTTGTATTTTTTGTGATAATTAAAGTGAAAAAATATAAATAAAATTTGGTAAAATAATAAAAGTTCAATTATTATTGAAAAAAAAAACACTAAAGCCACTTCAATTAAAATTGGATAAATTTATATCTAAATTATAATGCATACATTAAATGTTTCATCAGTGGATCATCTACCCCTAACAATTTGATCTCTGATCGTGTCACGAACATCATTCATTTGTGTTGACGACAATCTACGGATAGTTGATGTGGATGCGACATCACTCGGATCATTAGTATCTTGAGTAGGTATATTTCCTCGTTCAGCTTCTTGAAAATCCATATCTTGAGTATGTAAAACCCTCTTTTGTTGTCTTTCTCTATTCCTCCATTTACAACAAACATATGAGGAAAAAAAAGGGCTGCGTGCAGCTGAACTCCCAGGAATACAGAGTAACCAAAAGAGCTAGAGAGAATGTGAAAACAAAATGAGACTATCAGAGAAATTAACTCGAATGCACCTAAAGAAGAACATGAAAGAAAATTCTCGGATAAAAGAAAACACAAAAAAGAAAGATATGGAAGAACTTTGAACAAAACCTCTAAACGGAACCTTCAGGCTTCAGTGACTATCGTATTTAGAACTTGGAACACACACACACAGCTGAACAATATTATTACTATAAATGTATATGATTAGTACGTTTTCATAAAAGAAAAAACATGTTTCCATGCGTTCAATGGAAAAACCAGCAGCAATAAGAGCTAAAATGGCCAAAACTGTTTGCGTATCAGAACCTATAGCTGTTGCACAGAAAAACTGATTATACTGACGTTGATGATATTTTATTCATTATTTATCTTAAAAAAAATGTTTGTTTCATTTTCGCTTCTTCATTGGTAACCTTATTACTAATGAAAATAATATTAAAAAAAAAAGAGGAGTGAATAAGCAGAAAAATTAGACAGGGGAATGCCGTAACTCTCAGACAGCGATTAACAGAGGAGGTGCATTTTCGGAGGCGACTCTTGTCTAGTTGCCATGGCATACGAGTTAATAGTTTCAAACTTGAGAATGATTCGATGCAAACACAAAAATGTAAAAATCATATAGCCAGCGAATGAGATGAACAAAACACTCAAATCAATTCGAAACTCCAGATCAGTAAATGAGATGAACAGAGATGAACAAAACACTCAAATCAATTCGAAAATCCAGATCAGTAAATGAGATGAACAGAGATGAACAAAACACTCAAAATCCAGATCAGTAAATGAGAAATCCGACTCACATCGGGCAACCACAAAGCAGAGCAAACCAATGAACACAAGTACAAAAACCAGTCATACCCGAGAAGCTCCGGCAACCGGACGACGGCCTCGACCTCAGATCTGAACGCCCACCGACGGATTTGGCCACCAAACAGCACGAACAAGCCACAGATCGCAACAAGCCACCGAACAGGGGACGGCTCGGAGCAGGACGATCGATCAACGGAAAATGAGTCACCGACGGCGATGAGCTTCGCGCCCTCCCACCACGCCGAAATCGAACGCCGACGACAGAACCACAACCACAACGGACAGCCAAATGACGGAGAACAGAGATATTGAGGGAGGCGTAGGTGAGGAAATGAGAAGAGGAAATGAGAAGAATGAGAATAATTATGAGAATTTGATATACCGGTGGAGTTCGTTGAGCATTAACTGATTGTAATGAATGCCTAATAATAACTCTAACGCACCGAAAAAGCTTCAGCACAGAGCTTCTTTATTATCCCACGTTAAGGTAAAAAGCCCAATAATTATCATCGTGAACCCAAACACATCATTTTAACATCACCGGGCTTTTCTCTCTTTATCGGGCTTTTTCTCTTGTTAACGCTGTGCCAAACAGGTCCTAAACTTGATAGATTAACCATGGATTCAAATAAATTAGTAATTCCAATTGTAACCACAACAGTACAGAGTGCCACAACTACAATGAATCAGAACAGAGGAAGATGCTACGGTCTGTGAAGGTTGGAGGAAAGAAATCAGTGAAGGTCGCTGGTAGCTTGAGGGAAGTATGACAGTGGTGTATGGTTGAGGCTTGCGGTTAGCTCCTCCCCTCTCTGGTTCGACTCTCAGCTCCCTCCGTTCTGTTCTGTCTCCCACTACAACTCTCTTCTTAGCTCTTTTCTGGCTGTGGAGAGATGAAAATGATGGTGAATATGAGGCGGGAAGGAAGGATGGTGACAGTGATGTGGATGACGATGGAGGCTTGCCCTTTTCGTTGCAGCTGATTCTCTGTTCTGGTCTAGCACTCTGCGATTTTCCTCTCAGCTTCTGTTCTGCCGCTGTTGTGGATGATGCTCTCCGGCGGCTGTGGTAGTGGAAGGGGCCGCCGGGGAGGATGAAGAAGAAGGTGAAAGTAGTTAAATGAAGAAAAGCTGAAGGTCCAGAGGCGTTACGGCCGTCTTCCTGGTTCTTTGCCTTCACCTCTGTTTTAATCTCCCAGCTAACCTGAAGAAAGATGCCCAAAACGTTGTGTTTCAAACTGTGGACCAAAATGGCATTTTCAACATTCATGAGACCAAATTGACATTTTTCAAATTTGAGCCCCTAAACTGTCATTTTCAATTTTAATCCCAAGTACCTACAATTAAAAATAATTAACCCAACATCAAATCTTCTTAAAAATAAATGATTAAGAGTAATTACTTTTTTGTAACAATTTTGCCCTTTTTACTCATAATTCAATGTATTTACTTTTAATACCAATTTAATCACATAGAATGCATTTTAAGCTCTATAAATATGACAGAATCCTCAAATAAAGTATAAAAAATATATAATAAAATTGGGATTTGTCATTACACTTAGAGACATGGAGCAATTTCTAGATGAGGAGGACGAGCGGGACTAAAACAACTCAAGACGGTCGTCATCCCGGTCTACTGGGTTTGAGGTGCAGGTCTAAGGTAAATATATTTTGTTTATTTAATAAATTAAATATTTAAATTTGACATGTTAAATGTGAATTTAAATTTATCCAACGTATGTGGTAAATTGTATAGATGAGCAGGGGAGCGTGTCTATAAGGAGGTTGGATGTGGCTAGCTTGAACAGCCTAGACCGGATAGTATGAATTGTAGTTCCATGGAATGGGGCCATAGACTAGCCTATCGAGAATGGGGGTCACCTGTTCAACCTCTTCCTGAACGAGCTGGGCTCGAATTGGATGTGGTTCCCCCTTCAGTTTAGAATGTGGAGGAACGTTCCCAAAGGGCTGAAGGACATGGAGTGGGACGAGGCGGTGAAGGTAATTAATAGTATTTAATTATACTATATATTTTGTAATTAATTTTAATAAATTAATATTTATTAATTGTATCATTTGTAATTAGTCGTATTTAATTCTTTTTTGTTCAATTGTGTTACAGCTTAGGTTTGCCATCTGGGACAACCAGAAGAGGTACACTCTGATGAAGATGGGCGATGACAGGAAGAACAGGAGGAATCATCTCTTCCACAATATGAATAAGGATGGGACGATTCCTTTACAGCAGTTGATCGAGAAAGTCCTGGACAGCATGCCACCAAATGATTGAGCGAGTTTTGTCCAATTCAGGAGGAGCACAGAGGGGCACGTGATTTATTTATAATTTTAATTTTAAATTAAATTTCATAAATTGTATTTTTTTAATAATTAAAAATTTTTTATATTGTTTTAATACTTTTAATATTATTTTTTTGTAGGCACTTTCTTAGAGGAATACAAGGTGCCAGGGCAGAAGGCGATCCACCACACGGCATGATCAAAGACCTTTGCTATCACTTACAGCGAGCTAGTAACTTTTCACAATGTCAATTACTTTTAGCTAGTTATTTCATACTATAAATTTAGTATTTTGTTGTTCATAATATTAATTTAATTTTGTAATTGATTTAGGAGAGTAAGGCACAGCAAGAGAACTGTCAAACAGACTACGGGGAGTTATTCGCTATCACCCACAGACACCATGATGGGACTCCGACCTCTCAGCAGGAAGAGGAGGCCATTGTATCCTATTGAGAGATACTCATTTTATATATGTGCGCCATTGTTAGTTCATATGTTTTCTAGTCGCCCTTTTCAGCTTTAGTATCATTTTTCCCTTCTTTACTTCGTGTGTTTCTTGGGAAATTGAAATCTTACGTAAGGAATAAGACGTGGCCAAAAGGTTCTATAGCTAAAGGTTATATAGTGCATGAAGTGATGTATTTCTATTCAAGGTACTTTGATGACATTGAGACGGCTTTCAACTGCTCACATTGTGTAGACAATTGTCTTGAACTTGCTCCAACATCAGGAGAATTTATCCCTCATGTTGGTAAACCAGTTGGAGGAACTGAGAAGTTCAAACTAATGGCAACTGAGAAGTTGCAAGCACATAAACATGTTTTGATTAATTACACTCAAGTTAAACCCTTCCTTCAGAAAGAATTTTATACTTATATGTTATTCTATATCTTTCATAACATTTTTTACTTACATTTCATGATCACCTTCCCATGATTAAGTGCAGGGAATTCAAAACTCATGTTAAGCATCAACTCAGGATCTATACACAAATATCCTCCGAAGTTAACAAAAATGTCCATAGAGAATTTCCAAGCTGATTTGTGCGCAGAATACTAAATGACCACACCCACACTCACCAGATTTCAAAGCTCTCGCAATCGGCCCTCTTAACCATGCAAAAAGGTTTACAACATACAATGTTAATGGTTTCAAATTTTGCATGGTTTCACAAGCTTAAGGATTGCAAACTCAAAATTCAGGTGTTTATGGCACCTTTGGGACAAGGAGTCATGTGAGCAGCAGTGACACTAACATGTAGTTTAGAGGCATCCCTTACTATGGAAAGCTTCTTGATATTGTCGAACTGATTGAACCATATTTTTATATGAATTTTCCATGATTAATTTGGGATTTTAATGTATTTCCTAGGACATTATTGCATTATTAAGCACTAATTTGAGTTAAGGACATTTGTACTAAATTAAGTGTAATTAAGGGTAAAATAGTTAAAAATTTGTTTAATTATTCATACAAATGATCCATTGAATTTTTGATGCTACATTGTGTTTAATATTGCATTTCATGTGTTTTGGAAGGAAATTTGCAAAATTTGGAAGTCAAAATTGATATTTTAAAGGCTGGGAAAAATTACAGAAAAGGGGCCCTTGATTTCTAGAATTTAAAATTTAATGAAGAAAAAGGCCAGGTAAATTACAAGACAAGGGCCAGATTGTTTAAAAATTGTAGTCAGCTCCCAAACATTTCAAAATGTTGCATTTTGGTCCTCTTTCAAACTTTTCATGTCTTCAATTAGGTCCCTGGTCAAAACTTGCGTTTTGACCAAGGACCTAGGCTACTATTCATGGTCTTCTTCAGCAAAAGAAACAAATCGGAGAATGGAGTGTTAGGCCCAGCTGAATAATGTGATTCGGATTTGGGCAAAAGCTAAGAGCTGAGATGAGGCTGCTGGACATGCTTCGGACATGGTGAGATCCGAACAAGGAACGGAGATCCGAGAGTGAGCTGAGAGTGATATTTAGAGCTGAGCGCCGCACAAGCACGGGATCACCAGCGGGGACCTGGATCGCAGATCATCACTCTTCATTCCCTTCCTTTCTTCCTTGTCGCCGGCGGCATTCTTCATCCTCACTGCCATCGCCACCAGCGACCAGAGAGACAGAACCCAGAGAGCTGGGAGTTGGGTCTGTATATAGTTCACCTTCACCGCCAGCGACCTCTCCTCTGTTCTCCGTCCTCACCATCACTCCGTCACCACCTGGCCCACAACCACACCACCATCACTCCGTCACCACCTTCCTTCTTCACTGCCGGCAGCCTCCTTTATTTCCAACATCCTCTGTTCTGTTTGGTTTTTGATTCAAATCCAGCTCATGAATTAAATTGATTTAGGCTGATTGGTTAATTTATTCTGAGATTTTATGGCTGGGTGTTTGAATCAAAATGGGATTATATTTTTTGAAGTTATTCTCATGATTGGTTAGGCAATTTTGTGCTCTTGGGGATGAATTGGAGATGACTTGAGCTCATATATGTTTCAAAGGGGAGTTTATTTTATCTATAGCTCATTATATTTTTTATTTCTTAGGTTTAAGAATTCATTTATATATTGAGACTATAATTTTAGTTATGTTTTATTCTATGGATTGAGTTGTTGTGATTTGGAATTTGTAATGAGGATTTGTACTCATCAATATATATGGTTATATATATATATATATATATATATATATATATATATATATATATATATATATATATATATATATATATATATATATATATATATATATATATATATGTTTCCTATGATTCTATTGCTTTCTATCTATTTAACATGGTATTGTTGGATAGTTTGATTGAATTGGAATTGCAGTCGAACCTAAATGCATTGCTTATTCCATAGTCACTCTCTAAGGGGTTTTAATAATGCTTAAATAAATGGGTTCATGAGTTTAAGCATTAGACTCAATGGTAATTGGGGTTTGATATATTAGAAAACTTAGAGAAATTCATTGCACTAAAAGGGCTTAATAGCATTTCAAGGGTAGGGGTTCCTCTCTTGTGATGCTAGACTCAATGGTAATTGAAGTTTGGTATATTAGAAGCTTAGTGAATTAACTCCCCAAATATCTTAATTGAGTAAGAATAGTCATTGAAAACCATTTCCAAGAGCATCTTCATCATTTGCATTTCTAACCCATTCCATTCCATAGCAGTTTTATTCCAAAAATCCAAAAATATTAGTTTTAAAAGCATTTTAGTTTAATTGCAATTTAGTTGTTACATAAAAAGCTCAAAGATCATTTTTAACTCATTTCATGTCAATCATTGCACTTAGTTTCTAGGTAATTAATAAAAGACTCTTCGAGAGACGATCCGGGATTGTACCCTATATTGCAATCCTTGGTTTAAATTTTGAAGAGGTTACCAAGGCATAAAAGCCGACAACGCCTTATTTCTTCAAGAACTTAATTGCCAAAGCCATTTCACTGTGACACTATTCAAGTGTTTGTGGGCAAATACCACTACTTTCCGGGGACTCACAACTGATGACTTAGGATCACATCGATAAATTTCTCAAAGCCAATTCACACTAGTCATTCTCAAGATGATGAGCCGTATATTCTTGCCTCAGAGACACGCTAAGTTTATTATGTCGAGGACAAGAGGCACAAAGATTGACACATGGTTGTTCATTTAAAGCCTCAACACCTTTACAACATGGGTGATGGCGATAACATCGTCTACGAGAATGAGCCATTTCAACCTGCTAATTTTGAAAACTTCTTCCCTAAAGGCCATGATAATTTACCTCTACTTCGGTGCATTTTTTTAAGTTCATATCAATTAAATTTAATTCTTTTACAAAATAATATCATACTAACAATTTCTTCATAAAATTTCTATAGGGATGATGAAGATGAATGATTAAACAAATTATGCTTTTGTTTCTGTAACCCTTGTGTATATTTTTTTAAAAGAATTCAAGACATTATTTGTAACCGCTACAATATTAAACAACCGCTATAAAGAATGTCACAATAACTGCTACAAACATAAACCACTACAACACTGGTCACACTAACTGCTACAAGTGCTACGTAGATCCTTATAAATACCCTCACCATACCTCATTTCAAACACTCCCCCATTTCTTTCAACCCTTCCTCTTTTTCAATGGTGGGAGTTTTAGCCTCGCCGCTGACGTAGGAGAGACAGGGGATGAGGCTGATGAGTTAATCGGAACACTCTTGGCGGTCCTTAGCTAAATCAGAGGAAGCCAAATGAGGAATGATGAGAAGAAAGAGGAGGAAGAAGCTGGAAGGGAGTAGTAAGTCCATGGGGGAAGGTTTCAGAGTTGAGATGCAGAAGAAGACAGAATCCAATAAATAGCGACTTGTGTGAATGTGAAGCGAAGGAGTGAGTGAGTTAGGCTTTTATGCTTTGCTTTGCCCTTTTACCCTTTAGGCGTCCCTTTTTTGTTTGGGATACCTAAAGTACCATTTTAGGCGTGCCAAACAAAAAAGGGACACCAAAAGCCCTTCTTTTAGAGTCCCTTTTAGATTGAGACACCTAAATGGTCTTTTAGACATCTTTGTTTTTTTTAGACTTTTGGTGTCCTTTTTTATTAAATGGATGCCTAATATGTCAAAATTCCTGCCATAATTATAAAAATTTCATCATCTTTATTTTTTTAGTTCCCTTTTTGAAAAACGGACGCTTTTTTGGGAAGTAAAATATATGTCTTATAGTTATGGCAACACTACAACTTGAAAAGTATGTGTTGCTACTGTAAAGTATTTGTGCTAACCTTGGATAATCAATTAAATCATGTAGTAATCCTGCAATTTCTCTTTTCTCACCTCTTATCGTTGTTGTTCAACTTTATCAAACTTTTTGAGGGGCTCCTTGAAAGGGTTTTATAAAATTGAACATCAACAAACGACAATGTCTTAAGAGTTGGGAAAGGTGGGATTGGTGGTTTTCTACGTGATTCAAATGGAGAATTGTTTGAAGGTTATTATAGACACTTTAGAGCACAATAAATATTTATTTTATAGGGAGGTGTTGGCCATAATGGAAAGTGCAGAGCAAGTTTCAAGTTATGGATTTAGACAAGTTGAGTTTAGGATATAACATGAGTAAATAGTCAGCATATAGTAATTAAAAGAAGAAAAAAAATATTATCATGACCTTGAAAATATTAAGAACATGATAGAAAAATTTATCAATGTTGTGCCAATGTATCATGTGTTTCAACATGCAAATAGATGTGTTGATTTATTAACAACCTATGATATATGACTTTATAGCATTGAAATATAAATTCATTATATCGACCCTCTCACATTTGAACTGGATGTCCGGCCAATCTCCATTACAATTTATGAGGACATGGTTTTGGTGCCAACCCCTCCCATCTCCATTGCTAGTGTTTTTCTAAAATCAGAGGGTGCGTTAACTTTCCTCCTCCTCTTTTTTTTTTTTTAATAAGTGACTTCACTTCTTTGTCATAGATATATCTGTCCGATCCAGTAGTGATATGGGTTGGGCGTAGGGTCCAACCCAACTGGCAGGTTGTGGTGGCTTTAGATTGGCCTGCTTTTTTATAAAAAAAATTTCTGTTTTTCTTTTAACAAAAAATTATTGTTTTGCATTTCATTTAAACAGCCTTGTTATGTATTTATTATTTATATAATAATAAAATAATAATGTAAACTAATTCTATATTTATATTTTTGGGAGTTAATTTAACTATATTGTTAGACTCGACATGTTTTGATAATAACAAAGATTGGGATGATCTTAAAAAAGGTTTTGATAATAAACAAAAAAGTTTTTGAATAAAGAAACAAAGTAGTTGGTGGTTGTTAACTTCATGAAATTCTTGTTAGAACTTCACATTTCATCCTGTTTTTACCTCACTTTGGGTATATTAGTGGGTTTTCGAGAGTGTTAAAGTGATGAAATGTGTTTTTCTCATGCTAGGCACAGCAGATTGCAAATGTGGAGGACATTATTCACTAACTGCTATGAATGTTTAACTGTGTTTGTGAGTCCTTTGTGTGAAATGATACAGATTCAGTCATAGCTGGTCCAGAGACAGCTAATTGCAGTAAGAAGGAGGTGAAGGAAGTTGAAGCCATCAACCATGCCATGGAAAGGCAAGCTGGGAGGAGAACAGAGCAGAAAAGAGAAGGAGATGAACTCTGGAAGGTTCTTAGCCACGGCCAAGCATCTATGGGCCGCGGCCAAGAGGGGCCAACAGCAGAACAGAAAGTCATGGGCCGCGGCCAGGCATGCATGGGCCGCAGCCAAGCACTCATGGGCCGTGGCACAAAGAGGAACAGAAGCTTGTTGGCTGCGGCCCACAGAGTGGCTAGCTGCGGCCAACCCCCGCAAATGATGATGTGAGTTCTGTCATTTGAGGAGCTATAAAAAGCAAAACCCAAGGTTTCAAAGGGGCAGCCCGATTAGGAAAAGACCGAGAAGGCGGCTGAAACATCCTGGGAGCTTGGGTTTGCAATAAATCAAGGAGAATCAAGTGGGATTGAAGATTGAAAGAGATTTCAGCTCCATTTATCTTGATCTTTCTGTAATCATTCCCTTTCTCCACTGTGATTCTGATATGGCTACATTGAACGCTGATATCTATAATTTGTTTTTGAACATGAGTAGCTAGGTTTTTTCATTCTAGGATTGTTCTAAACCTTTGTATGGATTAAACTTTACTCCTTCTTCCTTTTAATAGCTAATGGTATATATGTGTTAATTCTCCCCTGTTTTCACTGATATCTGTGACTGGCCAGCACTTTGGATAATCTGTTCAATTAGATTAAGCTTGAGAAAGTTAGTTTAATTGAAGAACTTAGGTAGAATTATTCTAGACTTGAAGTTTAAAGAGTTAAATGGATGGTTTGTTAATAACATAGAGATATAGTTATTAACTTAGCATTGTCAAATTAAGGAGGCTATGTAATGATTATTTTCCCTTAACTATAGCAAGAGATTGTGTATGTTAATGGAGGGTATACATTTGGTTATGACTTGAGAGAGCTTAATCAATTGATAGTGAACCTTAGACTGACATATATATATCCCATGAAAGTATTCTTAGAGAGGAAGGAAATTAAGTTTATGAAGTGCAAAGGGGATGAACAATCCTAGGTTTATTAAAATTGATTGAATTCACCAGAAATAGATTATTGTTCAGTAATTTTTAGTCTTTATCAAAATATCTTTTGAAAGTTCTTTTTCCACACTCAACACTTTGTTTTGGGGCAACTTAATCAAACTCACTAAGACTATTGCTCAACTAATTTGTTACTCAAATCCTCGAGGGAACGATCTTACTTATCACTTTATTACTTGACGCGATCCGTGCACTTGCGGTAGCGAACAAGTTTTTGGCGCCATTGCCAGGGATTTGGTTTAACAAATCTTTTAGTTGACCTTAGGATTATGTTAGTAGATTTCGCTTGGGTCTGTAGTTAGATTTATAATTTTTCTTTCAATATTTTCTACATTAAATTTTAGTTGTTTTAGCTTGATACTTGCTGGTTGGTGTCTTTTTGCAGGTATCAGCTCAGTTCATGCAACATTTGCAAGGGAACGAATTGATAGTAGTACTTGACGAATTACCGCGCATTGAGGAAGAAACTGAATCAGCAGCAGAATCAGAGTCAGAGATAACTGAAACAAAATCTGAATTGGAGTCTGATATTGAAACTAAAGCTGAAACAATGGCGGATGAATATGATAAAGCCACTGTCAATGACTTCGCCACCCGGAATATGAGAGGAACTCAATCTTGCATTCGAATGCTGGAGATGCAAGCACACACTTTTAAGATCAAACCGGTGATGATCACGATGTTGCAAATGCATGGGTTGTACCATGGCCTTTATAATGAAGACGCTAATAAGCATTTGATGTATTTCTTGGAGGTGTGTGATTCCTTCAAGCAGAATGGCGTCCCCCAAGATGTGCTGAGGTTGCGGCTATTCCCTCTCTCTCTACAAGTCCCAGAAGGATCCATAACTTCTTGGGCTGATATTGAAGCAAAATTTAGAGCTCGATTTTTCTCCAATGATAAGTCAGTGGAAGCAAGGGACGAGTTTCTAAGTTTTAGACAACAGCCGGATGAGCATTTGTATGCCGCTTGGGAAAGGTACAAGATGTTAATGAAATAATGCCCTAATCATGGGGTGGACAAGTGGGTAGTGATTCAAATTTTCTGCACTCGCTTGAATCCTCAATCTAAGGCCATGGTGGACTCAATGACTAATGGATGTTACCGGAATGTGCCTGTCAATGAGGTGTTTAGACTTTTGGATCAATTATCTGCAAACAACACTCAAGGCAATGATAGAAGAACTACCCCAGCCCTGCTTAATACAAAAGAAGACTCTTCATCACAAATTGCCACAATTTTATCTACACTGAACAAACGTTTTGATGTCTTATAGAGTCTCAAATACATAAGGGCACTTCTCGTGGTGTGCACTTTGTTCAATCTACTCCGGTTGTATGAGCAATGCAATGACGTCCACATGCCTGATAATTGCTCCCTCTACATGGGCACTGAATCTGTCAACTATATAGGCAAATTTCAACCTTCTCAAGGTAATCCATACTCACAAACTTACAACCATGCTTGGAGAGCTCATCCTATTTTTTCTTGGAGTCAAGGAAACACCTTGAACCCACCTCATGAGTCTACTTCTGGCACCAAGCTGGTTCCTCCACCAGGTTTTCCAATGCCATCAAGGCAAGCCCCTGCAAAAGAAGAAGAATCCAAGACGGACAAGATGTTGGCCCGTATCTTATCAAAAGTGGAATCTTCAAGGGGTGAGAGTAAGGCTACCTTTTCTCTTCATGAATCTGCTATTAAGAACCTTGAAGTTCAAGTGGGACAATTAGCAATACAAGTAAATGCCATGGCTCGAAATGGTCTTCCAAGTGACACCATCCCTAATCCAAAGCGGGGTGGAAAAGAAGAATGCAAGGCCATTCATTTGAGAAGTGGTAAGGTGCTTCCGAGCATGCCTAATGCGAGCACAACTGGACCAAAGCAAGATGAGCAAGGGGACATTGAGATTGAAGAGGAAGAAGTCATGACTCTAAAAAATATGGTGGAAGATGAAGAAACTAAGAAGAAAAAGCAAACTGAGGGAGGTTTGGATAATGTTGGCAAGAGTAAGAAGAGGGAACAAGAGTTGATTAATGACAAGAAGAGCAAACCAACCACCTCCACTATCATGCCTCCTCTCCCATTTCCTCAAAGATTCAAGAAGAAGGAGGAAGATGCACAATTCAAAAAGTTTGTGAATATGTTTAAGCAACTACATGTCAACATTCCATTTGCCGAAGCTCTAGAGGGTATGCCTAAATATGCCAAGTTCCTAAAGGATGTGTTGTCCAAGAAGAGGCGATTGAATGAATTTGAAACTGTGGCATTAACTGAAGAATGTAGTGCTGTGATCCAAAGGAAGTTACCCACCAAGTTGAAAGATCCGGGGAGTTTCTATATTCCTTGCAATATTGGAACGAACTTCAATGGTAAAGCTCTATGTGACTTAGGTGCTAGCATCAACTTGATGCCTTTAGCTGTTTTTAACCAATTGGGGTTAGGAGAGCCAAGGCCTACCACCGTAACCCTTCTATTTACTGATCGGAGTATTTCTAAACCTAGAGGAGTCATTGAAGATGTTTTAGTGAAAGTAGATAAGTTCATCTTCCCATCAGACTTTGTGGTGCTTGATTGCAAGGTTGATTAGAAGATCCCACTCATTCTAGGCCGTCCGTTCTTAGCTACAACAAGAACTCTTATTGATGTAGAGAAGGGTGAAATCACTTTGAGGGTGGACGACGAAAAAGTGATCTTTAACATACCGAAAGCTTTGAAGTTCCATGATGATTCAGCTCAATGTTCATTTGTTGATATATTGGACTCACCTGTTCCTCAAGAGTCATATGCTCCGATGATCAAGGACCCCTTAGAGGCATTTCTAATTGGGAAGAAGAGTTTGGATGAATTTAATGAAGAAGCTATTGCAAACCTTTTTCGTATGGAAGCATTCCCTCACTCAAGACAAAGGAATTTTGAGCCACTTGAGGTGGATGAGGCATTGAGTACTCCTTTGAAGCCCTCAATTGAAGCCCCACCATCTCTTGAGTTGAAGCCTTTACCATCTCATCTTAAGTATGCTTACTTGGGGGATGCCAACACTCTCCCAGTGATTGTGTCTTCCGATCTTTTGAATTTGCAAGAAGAGAAGCTCCTACGAGTTTTGAAAGAACACAAGTGAGCCATAGGTTGGACAATAGCGGATATTAAGGGAATCAGTCCTTCGATATGTATGCACAAAATCTTGTTAGAAGATGATCATAAAACTTCTATTGAGCATCAAAGGTGATTGAATCCAATCATGAAAGAAGTGGTCAAGAAAGAAATCCTTAAATGGCTCTCCGCTGGAATTGTGTACCCTATTTCTGATAGTTCATGGGTAAGCCCAGTCCAATGTGTCCCTAAGAAGGGTAGCATGACTGTAGTGGCTAACACCCAAAATGAACTAATTCCTACTCGCACAGTGACTGGTTAGCGGGTGTGTATGGATTATCGGAAGCTCAACACAACTACAAGAAAGGATCATTTTCCTTTACCATTCATATATCAAATATTGGGCAAGCTAGCAGGTCAGGATTTCTTTTGTTTCCTTGATGGATATTCCGGTTACAACCAAATTGCCATAGCCCCAGAAGACCAAGAGAAGACCACCTTCACTTGTCCATATAGCACTTTTGCTTTCAGAAGAATGCCCTTTGGATTATGCAATGCACCAGCCACTTTTCAACGGTGCATGATGTCCATTTTTGTTGATATGATTGAGAAGACCATTGAAGTATTCATGGATGATTTTTCTGTCTTTGGTCCATCTTTTGACTCGTGCTTGGAGAATTTAGACACAATGCTTAAAAGATGTGAAGAGGAAAACTTAATTCTCAATTGGGAAAAATGTCACTTCATAGTGTAAGAAGGCATTGTACTTGGCCATAGAGTCCAAGAATGGGTTGGAAGTAGATAGGGCTAAAATTTCTATTATTGAGCAATTACCACCTCCTACTAATGTAAAGGGTATCCGAAGCTTTCTTGGACATGCCGGGTTCTACCGGAGGTTTATCAAAGATTTCTCAAAAATTGCCAAACCCCTTTCTAAGCTATTGGAGAAAGATATGGAATTCAAGTTTGATGATGAGTGTCTACGAGCTTTTGAAGACTTAAAGAAGCGTCTCATTTTAGCTCCTATCTTAGTAGCTCCGGATTGGGTTTTACCTTTTATTATCATGGCTGATGCGAGTGATTACACCGTTGGTGCTGTTCTTAGGCAAAAGGCAGAGAAACTCTTTCACCCTATATATTATGCGAGTAAAACTCTTGATGGTGCCCAACTCAATTATACCACCACTGAAAAAGAGTTACTTGCCATAGTTTATGCATGTGAGAAGTTCAGACCGTATATAGTGGGTACTAAGGTTACTGTTTACATTGATCATTCAGCTCTAAAGTACCTACTCACCAAAAAGGATTCTAAGGCTAGACTCATTCGCTAGGTGCTCCTACTTCAAGAGTTTGACCTGAACATAATTAACAAAAAAGGTATAGAGAATTAAGTAGCCGACCACCTATCAAGGCTGAGCACCGAGACTCAACTTGATGATTCTAACATGATCCAAGCATCATTTCCGGATGAATAGCTGTTCTTTGTTGATCATTCATCAACACCATGGTTTGCCGATTTTGTAAATTATTTGGTTTGTGGAGTGTTACCTTCGGAGTTCAACTCTCATCAAAAGTGTAAGTTTCTGCATGAAGTGAAGAAGTACTTTTGGGATGAACCTTACTTATTCAAGCGGTGCCCCGACCAACTCATTCGAAGGTGTGTTCCAGAAAATGAACAAGAGTGCATTCTGCATTGTTGTCATTCGTCTGAGTATGGTGGTTATTTTGGAGGAGAGAAAACTGCTGTGAAAGTCATTCAGAGTGGGTTTTATTGGCCTTCTCTATTTAAAGATGTTTATGCTTTTGTCCTCCAATGTGATTGGTGCCAGAGAGTGGGGAACATATCTAGGAGGAATGAGATGCCAGTGAATAGCATGCTAGAAGTTGAACTCTTTGATGTTTGGGGGATTGATTTCATGGTTCCGTTTCTTAAGTCTTTTAACAATGAATACATTTTGGTTGGAGTGGACTATGTATCAAAATGGGTAGAAGCCATGGCATGTGTGACTAATGATGCCAAGACGGTACTAAAATTCCTCAAGAAACACATCTTCACAAGGTTTGGCACACCAAGAGCAATTATCAGTGATGGCGGATCACACTTCTGCAATCATCAATTTCAAGCTTTGATGAAGAAATATGGTGTTAGGCACAAAGTAGCATTGCCCTACCATCCCCAAACAAATGGCCAAGCTAAGATTTCCAACCGGGAAATCAAGAACATTCTTGAGAAGATGGTGAACACTACTAGGAAAGACTGGTCTTCCAAGTTAGATGATGCTTTATGGGTTATCGAACGGCTTATAAAACGCCTATTGGTATGTCTCTATATCGATTAGTGTTTGGAAAAGCATGCCATTTGCCGGTAGAATTGGAACATGGGGCTTATTGGGCTATCAAGAAGCTAAATTTTGATCCGCAAGCTGTGAGAGAAAAGAGGCTACTTCAACTCAATGAGTTGGATGAAATCCGCTTAAATGCTTATGAGAGTGCAAGGATTTACAAAGAGAAGACGAAGAGGGACCATGACAGAAAAATCATTCCTAAGAGTTTTGAACTTGGTCAAACTGTTCTTCTTTATAACTCCAAACTGAGGCTCTTTCCTGGAAAGCTTAAGTCTTGCTAGTCTGGGCCATTCAAGGTGATTCAAGCATCAACATATGGTGATGTGGAGCTGGAGAATGATAAGGGCGAGAAATTCAAGGCTAATGGTCAACGGTTGAAGCACTATTGGGGAGGAGATGTAGATAGGCTAGTATCCACCGTCTACTTATCAAATGAAGAGTGACCAAAGTGAAAAGTCAGGCTAAGGACTATAAACTAAGCGCTTCTTGGGAGGCAACCCAAGTTCTGAACTTAAACTCTTTAGTTTCTTCGATTTTAGTATAATTTGGTAGGTTTATGTTTGGTCTTTTAACTTTTGTTAGGCAGAATGGGATTTCAAACTGACAGTTGTTGAGAGCAAGAGGATTGCAAGGCAAGGGTTGGCATCTGGATTGGAGTGGCATATTCCAGGGAAGTTCTTCAATTCTTATGATTACTTGTGTATTTTGATGCCTATGATGTGATATGAGGGTTGTAAGGGATGTTAGAGATGCATTATGCATTGTAATTTGCTTCATTTTGTCAAATTGCTGATCACACCGAGGAAATTCTGTATTAGGGAGGCATCTTGATCATAGAAAATGTGTGGACAAGGGGTGTTGATTGTGTGAGAGTCAATGTGAAAGTGTGGCACAGATGATTCCATTTCTGGCATGCTTATTTGAATGTTCAATGGTTCTGTATACTGTGTTGTCACAAATGATTCCAGTTCTGGTATGAAAGTGTTGTCACTGATAAGGCTGGAAATTGCACTCTGGCCCCAGCCAAGAAGATCTTGGGCCGCGGCCCAAAGGAGCACAGAAGGTCCTGGGCCGCGGCCAGCAATTTGTTGGCCACAGCCAACCAAATCCAGAAATTTTTGGGCCGCGGCCAGCACTGCGTGGGCTGCAGCTAATTGAGCTCCAGAAGGTTGTGGGCCGCGGCCAATGAGATCATAGAAAGTGGTGGACCGCGGCCAGTGACTGGTTGGCCGCGGCCCAAACCCGATAACTCTGTTTTAAAACCTAACCACCCTCGTTTCTCATTCTTCATCTCTCTTCTCACAGCAACAGCCGTTTCCTCTGTCTCTCACTCTCTCAGTGCCGAAACCTAATCCATAACTCCCTCCCTCAATTTTCGCCCTAAATCTCTCACCCACATTCCACTCTCCCTTAAATCCCTCTCGTCTTAGTCTCGTTTCTCAGCGTTTTCTGTCTCGGATCTGCTTCTCGGCCCCCACCGTCTGATTTTGCTACAATCTAGGGCATTGGACGAGACTCCGCTCCTCTGATTTTCTGAGACTGTGGTTGGTTTTCTCCTCTCATAGGTAATTAAACTCATCCTTGACTCTTTTAATGTGCATTGTGGGGTAGTATAGTTTCATTTGAAGTTAGGGATTTGGGCATAAGCTTGAATAATCGGTGGTTAAGGCTGAAGATTAGGTTACTGAACATGATTATAAAGCTTTCCTGTCCTTTGCTGCATTGATTTCATATGGATAGTGCTCCCCATTGTAGTTGGCCCTTGTGCAGTGCTTTAGACTCTGTTCTGTCATGAACAATGCATTATGCTTTGCTATCAGTGCCTGTTTTGCTATCAATATGCATTGCCTAAAATTTATTCATACCTATTTTGGCCACCAAGCTTTTCATCGACTCTCAAACGAACAACAAATTATTCTATGTTTACGTTTGAACATTGCAAGCTGGTTTAGATAGGGGATTATTGTGTCATTCACTTTGTAGCCAAACTGCATTTTAACTCAGTTTTATGGATATAAGTCAAGTTTTTAATGGAGTCAGGATAGGGGCTAGGTTGGAATTGGGAATGGTGGGTTGTAACTAGTTAGGTCATAAGTTTGGGGGAAGTCCTTGTTGAACTTTTTGATTCTGGTGCAAATGTTGAGTATCTGTTTGAGTCTTCATTTGTTTTGGCTTTGTATTGTCTTCTCTCATAGCTACTATGCCGGCCAAGCGTGTTGTTGACCACACGGGTCCCAGGGTCGTCGCTGAGGCCAAAGCCAAAATCATTACCTGACCCTTGCTGCAAGAGCGGGAATTCTCGTTCACCGCCTCGTACAAGTTTTACGAGCTAGCCACCCGTACCTACCGCTTGCAGAGGCTCATGGAGCCTAAGGTTGACGAGAATCTGCAGATTATCCAGGAATTCTATGCTACTGCCAGTGTGAGACCCATTTGGTGATTTCCTCTTCGTGGAGTCGACGTTGACTTTACGTTGGATAGCTTTCAGCAATTTGTAGCACTCCCCGCTGTTGCTGATTACAAATACAAGCAGCTATTGGACAATGACGATGACATCCCTGAGGATGAGATTTCAGAGTTGCTAGTGTAAAACCACTTGGTGGCGTGGCAGAGTCGCGGAGGGGCTCAGAAATATTTACCCCGGGCTCAGTTATCAGTGGAGGCTCGAGTGTGGTTGCATTTTGGTAAGGACTACTTTTGGCCTTCGTCAAATCGGAATCGCCTCACTAGAGACCAGGCTCTCTTGATTTACCTTCTTGTGAAGAAGGAGCCTGTTGATCTTGGCGCATTGATTTATCAGACTCTTCGCGACCATACACGAGATCATTCGGTGGGTTTGATGTTGCTGTACCTATTTCCTCCTTCTGCTCCTCTGTGGGTGTTGCTGCTGTGGCTACTGATATTCTGTTCAAGCCTATTAAGACATTCAACTACTTGAGTATCAAGCTGAAACCGGACGAGCAGGTCCCAGCTTCCTAGCGTACACCGAACGACCCTATCTTTCAGCAGGGAGGACCTTCTCATCCTCCTCATGACCTTCCATCTCACCTGGAGCAGGGTGAACCGTCCGGTGCCCCTTCCTCTTCCGATTCTGCTGTCACATTGGATGTGATCTTTGCGGCCATTCAGCGCACTGAGGCTACTGCAGCCCAATGCCTCACATATCTGCAGGACCATGGTGTTCGCCTGACCCGGTTGAAGGAGTTATTTACTGCCCACATGCCTGCTGCGGCTCAGGCCGGTGACGGTGCTGATGGCGAGGATGCTGGTGCTGATGGCGGGGATGATGATGATGACGGTGATGGTGCCGATGTAGCTGACAGTAATGATGGCGACGAGGATTAGCGCTCAGTTAGTTGTGGTTGCATTTTTACTGTTGTTTTCTATTGCCTCTGGATATTGCTCATACATTGTGTTTCAGTACTACTGTTTCCATTTCTTTCATTAATGACTGATATTGGATTTCACTGGATATTGTGCTTTTTAATGGACTTGTTACTATTTATATGGGGATCGGTGTATGTTTTCTTTTATTGCTGGTGCTATTTGTCACAAATTGTGCCCTGTGACAGTGAGGACACTGTCGCCCTCAAGTTTGAGGGTACTGGAATATTCATGCATGTTTTTAAAAGCTGTTTTGTACCCTATCTTGGAGTTTGATTAAGCATATATGAAGTAGGTAGTTGATTTGCAGACTTTTTGAGAAAATAAGATTGGATATTCATGAATGCTTGGTTCTTATTTTAAAAGCTAATTCTTAATACTTATCTGATTAAACACTGTGCACAAGGGTTGAGAATAATTCGAATGCTTTGTCAGGGGATTTTATAGCAAATTGACATGTATGAACTGTTTTCATTGAAATACTTTTGAATTTGTAGTTGAATTTCTGGGAAGAGATTAGTATTTCACACACGTTGAGAGCATGATTGACATTATCTTTGAGCTAAATTTTTATGGAACTGCTTATGCTCTTGGGTGATTTGTAAAGAATTGGCTGATTATGGCGCGTAGAGTTAGCATATGGAACAGTTAAGTTTATGCATTCGGCTTAGGCTAAGGTTGAATTAATCTTGGGGATTGTGCACGAGAGAGGAAACCCTCTGTTGGAAGGATTTTGAGCCTGAGTTTCATTCATTAGAGTGTTCGTGCCATTTATGCTAGTGTACCTCTAGAACTTGTTTAAATTCTTTTCAAAATCACATATGCATGTGGATTAATGAAAATGATAGGGGCATTCATTTCTGAACCCATTAACCTAAACACAAACCTTTCACACTCACCCATTGATGACCCCCTTTGAGCAATTCACTTTTTCAAAAATCTAACATTTAACAAGTCATGCATGTCTTTGCTCTGCAATTGATTGACACTTAGAAAATCAATGAAATAGCATTTGATTTACTCTTTGTTTCAATAAGCACTTAGTTATGCAGTTTACAAAAGAGAAGAAGGAATGGGTAAAAAGAAAATCAATATATATGTTGAACTCAAAAAAAAAACAAGAAGAAGAGAAAAAGAAAAAGAAAAAGAAAAGAGAGAAGAAGAAGAAAGAGATGTCATTATATACGCTTATGCATGCATAGAACTTGTTTCATTAGTCCTTCCCATTAGATAATTTCCAACATTACAACCCTATTAAAAAGCCCCCTTGATTCATAAATCTAGGTGTACAAGTAGTGGAGAGAGTAGAATTTCTACAAGCCTATGGCAGGACCTGCTATAAGTGGTACTGAGCGAAATTACCCCTATTTGTGAGAGTTAAACACATAAATCCGTGAGTGTTCTCTTGTACACATAACTTTGATTGATTGAGCTTTAGTCTAATTCCTTTACATTGCCTCATACTGAACTTTGTGTTAGTTTCAAGCGATGACAAGGAACAATTCCATGCAACCCTAAAGTGCCATTGGCACTGAAAGTGTGTGGATTGAGTTATAAGTACAAGAAAAGAGAATGCAAAAGGATTAAGTCTAGATATTGAGGCCGAATCATACATGTTGAAGTGTTGTTTCTAATCTTGATAAATGTAGGACGATTGTTAGTCAACTCCTGTCGAACATACACTCAGTTGAAAATTACTCTGGAATTAGTTTTTAAACTATGAACCAAGCATGCATGTATATTTGGTGACATGAGTACCTTAAGAAAAGAGAGGGTCATGTATGAGCACTATGTCTGGGATTAATTTAATCTTACTTCTGGCAAATGACTGAGTTTACTCGAGGACGAGCAAAAGTTCAAGTTTGGGGGTGTGTTAACTTCATGAAATTCTTGTTAGAATTTCACATTTTATCCTGTTTTTACCTCACTTTGGGTATATTAGTGGGTGTTCAAGAGTGTTAAAGTGATGAAATGTGTTTTTCTCATGCTAGGCACAGCAGACTGCAAATGTAGAGGACATTATTCACTAACTGCTATGAATGTTTAACTGTGTTTGTGAGTCCTTTGTGTGAAATGATACAGATTCAGTCATAGCTGGTCCAGAGACAGCTAATTGTAGTAAGAAGGAGGTGAAGGAAGTTGAAGCCATCAACATGCCAAGGAAAGGCAAGCTGGTAGGAGAACAGAGCAGAAAAGAGAAGGAGATGAACTCTAGAAGGTTCTTGGCCGCGGCCAACAGAGGAACAGAAAGATAAGGGCCGCAGCCAAGCATCTATAGGCCGCGGCAAGGCATGCATGGGCTGTGACCAAGAGGAGTCAGGAGAAGGTCAGTTGCTTACTGGCCGTGACCAAGCACTCATGGGCTGCGGCCCAAAGAGGAATAGAAGCTTGTTGGCCGCGGCCAACCCCTACAAATGATGCTGTGCGTTCTGTCATTTGAGGAGCTATAAAAAGCAAAACCCAGGGTTTCAAAGGGGGAGCCCAATTAGGAAAAGACTGAGAAGGCGGCTGAAACATCCTGGGAGCTTGGGTTTGCACTAAATCAAGGAGAATCAAGTGGGATTGAAGATTGAAAGAGATTTCAGCTCCATTTATCTTGATCTTTCTGTATTCATTCCCTTTCTCCACTGTGATTCTGATATGGCTACATTGAACGCTGATATCTGTAATTTGTTTTTGAACATGAGTAGCTAGGTTTTTTCATTCTAGGATTGTTCTAAACCTTTGTATGGATTAAACTTTACTCCTTCTTCCTTTTAATAGTTAATGGTATATATGTGTTAATTCTCCCCTATTTTCACTGATATCTGTGACTGGCCAGCACTTTGGATAATCTGTTCAATTAGATTAAGCTTGAGAAAGTTAGTTTAATTGAAGAACTTGGGTAGAATTATGCTAGACTTGAAGTTTAAAGAGTTAAATGGATGGTTTGTTAATAACATAGAGATATAGTTATTAACCTAGTATTATCAAATTAAGGAGGCTATGTAATGATTATTTTCCCTTAACTATAGTAAGAGATTGTGTATGTTAATGGAGGGTATAAATTTGGTTATGATTTGAGAGAGCTTAATCAATTGATAGTGAACCTTAGACTGACATATATATATCCCATGAAAGTATTCTTAGACAGGAAGGAAATTAAGTTTATGAAGTGTAAAGGGGATGAACAATCCTAGGTTTATTAAAATTGATTAAATTCACCATAAATAGATTATTGTTCAGTAATTTTTAGTCTTTATCAAAATATCTTTTGAAAGTTCTTTTTCCATACTCAACACTTTGTTTTGGCGCAACTTAATCAAACTCACTAAGACTATTGCTCAACTAATTTGTTACTCAAATCCTCGAGGGAACGATCTTACTTATCACTTTATTACTTGACGCGATCCGTGCACTTGCGGTAGCGAACAGTGGTATGCAGAGCCATCACTCGAGTGGGCACTCAAGTGATAAAGAAGGAGAGGAAAAAAATAAAACAAGAGAATGAGCCTCTGGCAGAATTCAAAAGGGATCACTCGATTGACTACTTAAGTAATGTGTGTTTAAAAGACCAAGAAACGCTCTCCCAATATTTGGAAGGTGTCACTCGAGTGATCACTCAAGTGATGAGCAAGAATAACTCAAGTGACCACTAGATTAATCAAGTAAGAAATAAGCCAGTGACTCTTTGTCAAGATTTTGAAGGGATCACTCAAGTGACAACTCGAGTGATGTCCTTGAATCACTCGAGTGACAACTCGAGTAATGGAGTCAGAATAACTGCTTCAACTCTCTGCCAAGTTTTGAAAGGGATCACTCGAGTGATGGCCCTGGATCACTCAAGTGACTACTCAAGTGGTAAAGCCCAGAATGCATGATTATTGATTTTTTATCTATATAATTGACCCTTCATTGTATTAGTATTCTAAGTTTATTTTAAGGGAAACAATGAAGATATCATGTTAAAGAGAGAGATACCGAACGTAAAATTCATAATGCTTACCTACCGTAATAACTATTTTTCAAATACGAAGCATGGTCAAAAGAAGCTGCATAGCTCTAACGGATATGTTGAAATGCTTCCAACGGCTATCACGACTCAACTATAAATATGGGAATATTCAACAAAGAACAGACACGACTGATAACACTCAAATATACATTGATCAACACAATCATAGTGCTCCGTTTCTCATATTCATTCCTTGTGTAACCCCCTACCTTAATAGCCAAAATTATAGTTTGAAAATGCGTTGTTATGTTGAATTAGAGACCAACAGAAAATTTAAAATTCATTGGAAGTCCCAACTTTAAGATATGATGTAGTCTCGTGTTAAAGTAGGTTTTTCAAAAACTTTTCCAAAACCTATCTGATGCGGTCTCACATTCACATTTTGAATACATTTAACCTGTTCAATTTGGCTTTATTCATACATATCAGAGTGTAACAAAAATTCCCGACAATACTCAGGTTTCATTCATTTAGTAAAGGGTTTATAGGGCATAATTGCCCATTCTATTCCTATACTGGGGATTACATAATACTATTCAAAATTTACAACATATACAATAATCCCAAAATATTGATAACCAACTACCAAAACTAAAACTCCTAGCTAGGAGCTCTTGCCGCCCTTCATCACTTGCTTCTCCTTTGAACTTCTTGCCTTGGTTGTAGGTTAGCCAATGGAAAGAATGAGAGAATCCCAGTAGTAACAAGTTACTCATACCATATATAATAACATAGCATGCAAGCAAATCACAAAGCAGCAACAGCAACAATAATCACAGTGATGCATGACTTTCATCATAAATGACAACTCTCACAGCTCTAACCGCATGATTCGTGACTTATGTCACAAATGATAGCTTGCGTAGTATCCACATGATGCGTGACTTGCATCACAAATGACAGCTTGTGCTGTATTCACATGATGCATGACTTGCATCACAAATGACAGCTCTCACAACTGTATACATAGCTTTTATCATAACACACATTGCAGCATTAGCAATCAATACAATTCAATGATGAGACATACATACAATACATTAGACATAGTATAAGAGAAAGAGTCATTACCTTATTCTTTCTACTCGTGCTCTGGCACCTGTTTATCATGCACAAGGCAAATGTCAAATCCTATAAACCATAATCAAGGATGAAGAGTTATTCCCTATTCCAATGTTTAACTCCAAAACACTTAGGGTTGGTTATCATTTGAAACCTTTAGGTGGCTACTAGAAGCGCAAACAAATATCTATAGGGTTGGGAAAGACTTGACTAAAGACCATTTTTCAAAAACTCAAAATGCAATTTTCAAGTGGTTGGTTGTGGCCAACCATCCACTGGCCGCAGCCCATAGATAGTAAGAAAGATTTAGGTTGCGGCCAAGATCCACTAACCGCGGCCAAAATTAGGTCAGAAGCTTTTGGGCCACGGCCAATAATAGGTCAGAGAGTTTTAGGCTGCAGCTAGAACCCTGTTGGCCACGACCAAGAACTGGTCAGAAGGTTTTGGGTTGCAGCCAATCATTGGCCTGTTTCCTTGTTGATTTTCAAAAGACTATAACTTCTTGTATACTTATCAAAATGACATAAACTTTATACCATTGGAAAGCTTGTAATGTGTACTACAAAACTAGAGAGTTTCATAACATTTTGACACCATTTGCTATTTCAAAACACTACACAAATTTGCTCCCTTGCATAGAATTTTAACTTAACCATTTTCAAAAATTTCCAGTTTTTCACCTGGTGTTTCCAAAGGTCTGATTTTCACAACCAATACTATTTCCACACAATTTTCACAAGGAATCCAATTGAAGCATCAAAATGGACAAATTCCTATTACATTGACATGTTCTGTTTTGAGACACATTTCAACACAAAACAACAAAATTGCCACACCTCACATTCAAACTCTAAACCAATTTCATTTTCCAAATGACACAACAAGACACCATTTCCATGACAAAACACCATACAATTCACAAGACCCTAATGTGCACAAAAATCAGGGAAAATTCCACAAACTACAACACTCAACTAATAATCAAAACATATATGTCAAATGGTAGCTCTTACTCACCTTTTGCACTATCCCTTGTTGCTTGTTCCTTGATTCTTCAACCTCCAATTTTTCTTAAGCACTCAAACACCTCCTCTTGAAAATCTAAAGCCATAGAAATAAAGCCCTCATTAAGGTGGTCAAGATTAAAAAAGAGGATTTTCGCATTTGAGACCATCTACTAGGTTAAAATGCAAGAGATTATCTTGGTTTTCTTCTTTCTCTTCCCTTCTTTCTTGGACGATAATAGCTGCTTGAGAGAGAGAAAATAAGATGATGATGAAAATCAGATTTCTCATCCCTCTTAGCCCATGCCTAGCCTACCTTAAAGAGAGAGGGAAGAGAAAAAGTGAGTTTGAAAGTTTGACTTTGATTAATGGTCTCCATAGTGCTACTTGTCATAACTCCCAACTCCTTCCTTATGCATACAACCATATGATTCTTCTCTCTTATTCACATGGCAATTAGTCACACCAATTAAGCTTTAAGTTGTTAGTGGATTCCCTCTTCAGTTGCTGACTAATTGTCCGGTAACTTTCCTTTCTTCCTATTTTGCCCCTAGCTATGGGAATTCCTTTTGGTTCACCACTTAGCATATTTTATAACTCCATTGCTTCATTCATACACCCTCCCCTTCTCTTTAAATTTGTTTTAAGCATAAACAACACAATAAATCTTAAATATAGGGTTTGGGTACTGACTACTACTCATTCATCTCCTAATTCACATTATATTCTCTAAAAGTGTTTGTTTAACAACAATTACATTCACTTTTAAAGTGATTAGTTCTTAATCATATTTTGGGGCATTACACCTTGTACTTCAGTTATCATATATTCACTCTCTGAGAGAGATTTTCATTACAAACTCAATATCTGTTATTGAGACAACTTAAGGTTGTGGAACTTTGAGTTGGGGATTTCTTTACAATGTGTAAAGGGGAGCGAATGTCCAATAAAGGAACTTGCTATGTATTGAGGTGCCAAGAACCTATTGAATCTTAGAAGATATAGTGAAAATCTTAGAGGAACTCTGAGGACTGGACGTAGGTTAAAGTGGTTTTGACCAAACCAGTATAACTCCCGGTGTACACTTCGGTGATATCTTTCCTAGCTTTAACTACTTTAAATCCTGACAATTTTTATATACGGTTTGAATTTTCTGTGGTCACCCAATTTACCTCCTCTTGGGTGAAACACTTGTACTAACATTTGGAAGCAGAGCCTAGGTCTTCTTATTCAGGTATAACAACTTAAGAAGGATCCAATGGCAAGAATGGGTAAAGGAAAACTTTCTGACGGAGCTTCTATCACCAGACCACCAGGTTTCAACGGTGAACACTTCTCTTTCTGGAAAGAGAATTTCAAAGTATTCATAATGGCTCTGAATACATATTGTGGGAGGTAATTGAAGATGGGAACCATATACCTGTAAAGATTGAAGATTTACAAAAAGTTCTTAAGACACCAGCAGAGTACGATGAGAATGACAAGAAACTCATTGCTCTTAATAGCAAGGCAATTATGATGATCCAAAGTACTTTAAGTCAAAACGAGTACTTTTAGATTTGCACACTTCGAACGACCAAAGAAATGTGGCAAGCTTTAGAGATAGCTGACAAAAGAACTTCAGGAATAAAAGAAAACTGGATCAATACTCTAGTCACTGAATTTGATCTATTTCAAATGAAGTCAGGTAAGTCAATAGCTGAATTTGAACTTAGATATACTCATCTTGTTAATCAACTTGCAGTACTTAGGAAATTCTACAATCAAAATATCCAAGAAAGAAAAATACTAAATATCCTCTCTAAAGAATGAGAGGCCAAAGTCACTAAGATAGAGGAGGCGAAAGGCAAATCAATGTGATCGGTCGCTTCTCTACTCAGAAGTCTCTCTGAATATGAAAGTCAAGAAGATGATGAAGATTTTGACGATGATGAAATAGGCTTGATAATAAAACGGTTCAAGAAGTTTTACAAAAAGGGCCAAGGATTTAGAAATCTTTAGAAAGGAGGAACTAGTAGTAGAAGGGAAACTAAAGAACACATTATTTGTTATGAATGTGGAAAGCCAAGACATATTAAAGCAAAATGTCCATATTTGATTCAGAAGAACAAAAAAAAGAGAAAAGAAAGATTCTTCAACAAAAAGAAACTAAAGAACACATTATTTATTATGAATATGGAAAGCCAAGACATATTAAAGCAAAATGTCATATTTGATTCAGAAGAACAAAAAAAAAAGAGAAAAGAAAGATTCTTCACCAAAAAGAAAGCTTTTGTATCTGCTATATGGGGAGACAGCTCGTCTGACGAAGATAGCGATGAAGAAGTAGCTAATATCTATCTGGTCGCTCAAGAAAAGACAGAAGAAGATGAGGTAACTGATTCTGATCCTACCTATGGTGAATTAATTTCTGAATATAATGTTTTATACTCTGAATTCATCAAAGTAGTTAAACAATTAGTTGTTTTCAAAAAGAAGAATAAAAATCTTAAAGAAAAAACTCAAAGAAGTTTCAAAAAAAGATTGTGAAAATTGTACTTCTTTGAAAAAGAAAAATATTGCTCTCACTAGAACTCTTGAAAAATTATCCAAAGGTAGTGAGATGTTAAATATGATTTTAAAAGCCCAATGATTTGTAAATGACTGATATGGTGTTGGATATAATCCAAAATTAGACAGAAAGAAAGGAAGAAAGAAAACAGGAGGTAAGACATACTTAAGTCATTTTCAACATTTTGTGTATACATAAAATCCTTCTGCATATTGTAATTACTGTAATAGAAAGGGTCACTATACTTCGTCATGCATCAATAAAAAGAGAGGAGAAATAGAAACCTACAAATGGGACTTAAAGGCTCATATGTTCAGGAAATAATCTGTACTAACCCAAAAGGACCCAAAAAGATATGGGTACTTAAGACTTAATTGTATTTGATTGCATATATGTCTTAAAGCATCTAAAGGCAACAAATGGTATATAGACATGGATGCTCCAAACATATGACCAATGATTCCGAAAGTTTTACCATGTTACAACCTAAGGAAGTTATAAAGGTAAAATTTGGAGGAAATCAATCCAGAAATATAGTAGGAATTGGTGAAATAAAAAACTATAAACGTACACGAGTCAAAGATGTATATTACTTTGAAGGCTTATGCCACAATCTGTTAAGCTTGAGTCAAAGTACAGATAAAGACAACTGGGTGATATTTGACTCAGTGGAATGTCTAATTGTAAACAAAAAAGATTTACAATTAGATAAGAAGAAAATCAAAGCAAAGCTTAGAGCAAAAAGGGAAGGTAACTGCTATACTCTTGATATAACCAAAAATATTTCTGAAAACTGTTTTCTTAGTAATGCCGATGAAAGTTGGTTATGGCATAAAATACTAGCTTATGTCAATATGCTCTAACTAGGCAAGTTACTCCAAAAGGATTTAGTAATTGGTTTACCTAAAGTGAATTTCAAAAACGATTTGATTTGTGATGCATGTCAGAAGGGTAAACAAAAAAAAATCATCTTTCAAATCTTGGTTGGACCAGCAAGAGTTAAAAGTCTTGGTGGTAACTTATATTTATTGGTCATTATTAATAATTTCTCTAGATTTACATGGACTATTTTCTTATCGTCGACAGATGAAACCTTCAGTGAATTTATTATTTTTTCCAAGAAAGTGCAAAATGAGAAAGGTATGCCCATTACAAGTATCAGGATAGATCACGTTGGAGAATTTGAGAATCAAGCCTTTGGAGAATACTGTGACACCAATGGCATTGATCACAACTTCTCTACTCCAAGGACACCTCAACAAAATTAAGTTGTGGAGAAAAAGTACAGAGTACTCATTAAAATGGCTAGAGCCATGTTGAATGAAAAGAACGTGTCTCAAGTTTCTAAGCTGATGCAATGAGCACAACATGCTACCTTTCGAATAAGGCCTACATCAGAACAAAACTTGGAAAGACACCGTACGAACTATACAAAGGAAGAAAGCCAAACTTTACTCATCTACATATCTTCAGTTGTAAGTGTTTTATTCATAATAATGGTAAAGATAACCTAGGAAAGTTTGATTCTAAAACTGATGAAGGAATATTCCTAGGCTATTCTAACCGAAGAAAAGCATACAAAATTTTCAATAAACGAAAATGTGTTGTTGAAGAATCAATTCATGTTGTATTTGATGAATTTGAATCCTTTGACAAAATTATTGACGATGAGCGAGAACTAGTATTAAATCAAGAGAATAAACAACCTATTCCTAAACCTTTTAATCATGAGGTTAACCAAACTGATAAAGAAGAACAACCACAACCTAGAGCCTAGAAATATAACAAAAGTCACCCCCTAGAACAAGTTATAGGAGATGTAAATGAGGGAGTTAGAACTATAAACAAAATCTTAATGAAGTTATTGTCTCTGCATTTATTTCTGAGATTGAACCTTCTAATATTGACGAAGCCCTAGTAGACAATAATTGTGTTATAGCAATACAAGAAGAACTCAATCAATTTGAAAGAAATCAAGTTTGGGATTTGGTTTCTCAGCCTAAGGATCATTGATCATTGGCACAAAATAGGTAATCAAGAAGAGTTATTGATTATGAGGAAATGTATGCTCTGGTGGCTAGATTGGAAGCTATACAAGTACTCTTAGCCTTTATGTGCATTAAGGGATTCAAACTATATTAGATGAATGTAAAGAGTATATTTTTAAATGGATATATCATGGAGGAAGATTATGTAAAACAACCTCCAGGATTTGAGGATGTAACCAAACCCAATCATGTTTTCAAACTAAAGAAAGCTTTATATAGTTTGAAACAAGCCCCTTGAGCATGGTATAAAAGACTTAGTAAATTTCCCATCGATCAAGGTTTTATAAGAGGAAAATTTGATACAACACTTTTTATTAAATGAAAATGAAATAATATTTTAATAGTTCAAATATACGTTGATGACATTGTTTTCGGTGCTATTAATGAAAGCCGATGCAAAGAATTTTCTGAGATAATGCAGTAGGAGTCTAAGATGTCAATGATGGGAGAATTGAATTTCTTTCTTGGGGTTTGCAAATCAAACAAAAAAAGAATGAAATTTTTGTATCTCAAATGAAATATTTAATGGAGCTATTGAAAAAATATGGGATGGATGAAGCAAAATGGAGTTAACACGCCTATGAGCTCAACTACGTTGCTTGATACTGATGTCAAAGGAAAAGATTATAACATTACAAAATATAGAGGAATGATTGGATCATTACTCTATCTCACTGCAAGCAGATCTAACATCTAATTCAGTGTTGGTATGTGTAAAAGATATCAATCAGCACCAAAGGAATCACATGCTCAAACTGTCAAACGAATCTTTAGATATCTTGTTGACACAGTAGAACTAGGTATCTGGTATCATAAAGGAGGAAATAAATACCTAGTTGCATACTCAGACTTTGATCATGGAGGCTATAAGACTAATTGAAAGAGTACCAGTGGGCAATGCTAGTTTCTTGGAGGCTCACTAGTATCATGGTTCAGTAAGAAATACAATATAGTGTCTCTATCATCAACGGAAGCTAAGTATGTTGAAGTATCAAGTTGTTGTGCACAAGTACTATGCCTAAAGCCATTACAACAAGACCTTGGTATACACTTGAAAGAGATACCAACACTAGCATAATAAGCTTGACAAAGAATTTAGTCCAACACTCCAGAACCAAGCATATTGATGTCAAAAATCACTTCATTAGGGATCATGTTCAAAAGAAAGATGTGAAAGTGATATTCATCTCAAATTATCTTTAAACAACCTATATCTTCACAGAACCGCTCGCCAAAGATCAATTCCTATTTATAGGAAGATAATTAGGAATGGTAAATCCCAACTAATTGTAAGTTTTTTTATGTTAGAAAATGTAATTTGATCATGTTTTGAACATTACTGACTTAAGCATCGGAGTATTTAGTAATTTTTTTTTGCAGGACTTTGATACTCTGTTATGTGGTAAGTAAAGCAAAGGTTAACAGAGTACCACATCACTCGAGTGGAAACTTCAAGTAATCACCATATCACTCGAGTGATAACTGGAAGTGATGGTCAACATCACTCAAGTAAAGGCTTAAAAATCAAGGCAGAGTGCAATTAATTCAAATAAATTCAAATGAAATGGCATAACTGTTGAATATGAATAGTCAGAAGTTGAAGAGACTGCTTACTCGAGTGAGCACTCGAGTGATGTCTTAGAATCACTCAAGTGATCATTGATGCAGATTACAAAACAACCAAGTTTCAATTTAAATCTACCTTCAAGTGTCATTAAATCACAAAGGGAACATGGGTAATTACAATATTACCCATGTCAGGTACGCATTTAAAATACACTTATTTAATTTTCTGGTATGATCACTCGAGTGATTCCCCAGAATCACTTGAGTGACCACTCAAGTGATGTCGGGCATAGGGGCTACATCTCTCGGCACTAGTTCATTTCTCACCACTTCACTCTTAGCGATTCTCTTTGACCTTTGTCCAAAATTTTTCACAACATCTTACCCACTCCATTACTGTCAAAACCCATTGATTTTCACATCCAAAAACTTCCTACTCTCCCAGATTTCCTAGCCCTAACCTATGACTGTCGGTGCTCAAAAAAAGAAAAACTCAGATTTTATGCTTCAATCACAATGGTAAGGACCAAGGTGCCTCAAACCATTTCTTCAAAATCTCCTGAGTCCCCAGAAGAATCTAATCCTACAGAGCCCTCTGAATCTACTCCATCTCCTCCACCTCCAAAGAAGCAAAAGACATCGACAACAAGGAAATCCAAACTGAAGGCTAAAGAGATTGAAAATAAAGAGCCTATGACAACTAGAGCAAAGTTCAGGACTACACCACAAGGAAGAGGAAAGAAATCAGCCCCTCCGATTCCTCCTTCTACCAATTTCTCTGACACTCCAACTTGGTCAGAGTAAGGACAAAAGAAATCAAAGTATGACAAGAACCTTGCCAAGGCTATGTCAACAATATTGGATGAAGTATTCCAGTCCAAAGGAGTCAAGCAAGGAACCTCCTCGAAGTCCACCAAGTTTCATCCATAGACTTCAAAGGGGAGAAGTTGAGGAAGTAGATGACACCATTCCTCCTAAGGCCTTCAACACCCATAAACTCGAGGAATCAAAGAAGTACAATGAATTCTTCTCCCGATGAAAAATGTGTAAGATGTAATTTATTGACCCCCAAGTCCTTTTTGAAGCAATTAAGTTTGACTTAAATGAGTACCTTGAGGGATATATGCCTTGGTTGTCTGTGAGTCTTCCCTACTGTACTAAGGTTGTCAAATACTTTTATTGTAACCTTGAACCTATAGAGGATGCCATGAGCCAAGCTATAGAGGAAGAATTAGAAGCCCGAGTGAGAGGGAAAAGATTTACTATCTTTGCCTCTAAGATCAATCAATCGTTAGGGATTGAGAATCCACCTATAAACAATCCAACCAAACTCAATCCCAATCAAATCTTTAGCATTCTCAGGCACGGTGAAGGAGTTGGACCTTTAACCTTCAATCCCAGTGAGATGTGTGATTTGCATAGATACTTTGGTACATTTTGTAATAACCCAAATTTTGATTAAGGGTTAATGAAAATTATTGAGAATGATTTTGTGAATTTAAGTTGATTTAAGACCTAAATTAATTATTGAAAATGCCCAACACCTTGTATTTTAACATAATTATGTGACAAAGTAATTTATAGGCTAAAATAGAGGGAAATGATGCACAGAGAAGAAGAAAAGAATTAAAATATGCGTTATATGGCAATTCTTGTGAATGTGTCATAATCAGGGGAAATTTTGGAAAAATGAAACATCTATTGGCCAATTAGTAAATGATTAATGAAGAAATTAATTACTAACTAAAAGAAATGAGAAGTGGGACTAAATGGCTAATGAAGTAGTTAGAGTAACTAATTAGTTACTTACTTTATGAGAACCAATACGAGTTGGACACTTAGCTTGATTAGAGGATGAGATAGGGTGTTGGAAAAGTCAAATTGCATATTTTATTTGTTTTCTCTTTCCTCCCTACCTCCCATTTTTTGCTGACAAGGAGGCATGGAGAAGGATGAGTGTTCATTTCATCTTCTTCATCACTCTTCATCTCTCATTCCTCTCTCTAGTTCGACAGCTATTGGAGACCAAAGAGGAGAAGAAAAGCTTGTGAAAAAGGTAAGTATTTGACCCTCTAGATGAACTCCTATGCCAAAACTCTCTTCTTTAATCTTGTTCCTTAGGTTGAGGGCTTCATTTCTATGGTTTTATATTTTCCATTGGTGGTGGTTTCTGCCCTCAAGAAAATCTAGAGGTTGGAGAAGCAAGGAACAAGCTTGGGAAAGTTGTTGAGGTGAGTAAGATGAACCTTTCTATATAAGTCTTGGGGCATTTGGTTGAGCCTTGAATTTTTGGGATGTTTGACCTATTCATTAAAAATTAGGGTCTTAATGAGTTTGGCATAATGTGGTCATGGAAATGGTACCTTATAGTGTGTCTTGTATAGATAGAATTGAATTGAACTTAAAATGTGAAGTTTGAATTTTTGGGGTTTTGTGTTAATTGTAGCTCCAAAATAGAACATATAAATGGAGTGAGAATTTGGTTGTTTTGATTTTTCCATTAGATTCTTTATGAAAATTTGTGTGGGAGCAGTGTTGGATGTGAATTTTGAACCATTGGAAACTTAGGTTTAAAAGTTGCAAATTTTGGTTAGTGAGAACTGTATGCTGGTAGTTGTTTTGCATGAACGTTTTGAAATAGCAAATGGTGTCAAAAAATTCTGAAATTCTCTAGTTTTGTAGTAGACATTTCAATATTTCCAATGACATAAAGTTTGTGTCATTTTGATGTGTGTGCTAAAAGTTATGCATTTCCAAAGTTTGATGTTAAATTTGGGATAAAATCTTGAACAACAAGGAGATTGGTGCAATTCTGTATTTTTGTGATTATAGTCAGTGATGATTCATATTTTTCTTGGAAAGATGACTTATAAAGATTTAAGTAGGACTTAGGATCACCTCATTTCAATTTTTTTAGAATTATTTATGATTTTTGGAAGTTCAACCAAGAAACTGAAAGTTTCTTGGCCGCAGCCAAAAGTCTTGGTCACAGCCCAAAAGCTTCTGACCTACTTTTGGCCATAGCCCAAAACTCTCTGACTTGATTTTAGCTACAACCAAAAGTCCTTAGCCGTAGCCCAAAAGTTTCTGACCTGTTTTTGGCCTCAGCCAAAGATTCTTGGCCACTGCCAACACCTAAAAATCAGAACTTTTCACTATCGTAAGGTGGTCTTTGAGATAGTACTTTCCAACTCTTTAGGCATTTGTTTGGGCTTCTAGCAGCCACCTAAGGGACTTTAATGATAACCAAATCTAAGTGTTTTGAAGTCATTTGAGTATTGAGATAAGTGATAACCTGTCGTCCTTAATTATGATTATAGGATTTGATATTTGCCTGGAACGCAGAAGGCCTACGCCTGAACAAGAATGGAAAGAACAAGGTAGTGACACTTTCTCCCATATCATGTTTAATGCATTGCTTATTTATATTTATCATTGAATGATCAATTAGGTCGTGGCGAGTAGCCTGACCTTGAATGCTGCTGTTACTGATTGGGTCTGTGGAAGTTAGCCCGACCTTAAATGTAGCTGATTGGGATGTGGCGGTTAGCTCAGCCTTGAATGAATGATTGAGTCATGGCGAGTAGCCTGACTTTGAATGCTGATGTTGTTGAATTGTGATATATATATATATACTTACATGCTTTGTTTAATTATGCATCATATATGTGGAATGTTACTACTGGGATTCTTTTGAATCTCACTCTTTCCAATTAACTATTTTAGCTAGGGCAAGAGGATCAAGGATAATCAAGTGAATAAGGGCGACAAGGATTGTCGGTAGTAGTCTTAGCTTTTTGGTTTTTGGTTATCATTCTAGATAAATGTAAATATATATTGACCTTAGAATAGTATTGTTGTGTAATCCCCGATATGGGAAACTGAGATGGACAATGAAGCCCTATAAAACCTTTTGGTTAATGATTATATCCTGGGTGAATGTTGGGAATTTTGCTAGCACTCTGATATTGTGTACGTGTCAAACCAAATAGGCCAATTGACTTACTTTATAATAAATAGAGATCGTATTATACAAATTTTGTAAAAAAATTTTTAATTATCCTTGATCTCTTATTCAATTACAAAACGTGTTTTAAACACTAATCACGGCCTTGATGATGACAGGGGTTACACATTTACTCTTGTCCAATTGTCAACAAGTCCAACAACTTCATACATTTCATTGATCATGATTATAGGAATATGGCCTTATTGTTGATGAAGGAGAAGAGAAATTTGGGAGAATTGATCTATTCTGAGATCAAGAGATATAGATTCTTTGAAACTCGCACCACTCCAATGCCTTTTCCCCAATTGGTCCCCTTATTTCTAAAGAAAACCAAGATATGGTATTTGGAGGCTAATGAACCAGTTGAAAGGCTTTTGCCAATTAGGAGAAATTAGATAAGCAACCATAGGATTGAGCTTCCTCTGAAAAAGTCTATGGAATCCACTCCCAAGAAAAAGAAGAAAGGTTTTGAGGCCTAGACTAGCAAGACAGAAGACACTCAATCCTCTACTCCCGCCATTCCTTTATCACCATCATTCTTTGGATCTACGATAAAGAATTACTTGAAGGAGGTTCTCCAAGAATTCCATGTGGACATAACAACACCAATGCCAAACTCATAACCTATATGAAGCATAAGATGGGAGATCTGGTTGAGCATGTGAATCAATAGAATCAGGCTGTATTGGATTAGACGCGTGCACTTCACGAGTATAATCAGGCCATGTTAGCACAACAGCAAGCTCAAACTAGTGCTATACAAGAGATTAGGAATCTCCTAAGGTATTTGCATGAGAAGGTGGATGCCCTGACACATAGTACATCTATTTCTGGTCCATCTATCCTAGTCTCAGATTCAATCACACATATACTCCTATATCCGATCCACCTCATACCATCCCTCACACCACACCAAGCATTGTCCTCTTTACCATGACTGAACCATCGACATTTGCTCCAGTCCATATCACCCTAGATGAGTAGGATACTATCCAGCCTAGCTCAATGGCCACTCCTGTAGCTTTACCCACTAAGACTGAGCCTTTACCTCAGACTGCATCTCATCATTCCCAGCATTCTGAGGATACACAGGAGTTAATGGTCTCATCCCAGCCTTCATCACCACCACCTCAGTATCCTCTTCTATATGTGCCTCATCCACAAGACCACTTCAGATCCCTCCTTTTAATCTTCAAGATCCTATATCATCACCTATCTTTGCTCAACGAGGAGGAGATACTCTTAATTATGCATCCTCACCTATTCGAGCCATTCCTATCATAGCCCGAGATCCTACTCATACTAGCTCCAGTTCCAGTATCTCTGCTTAGGTCACCCCTCATGATGATGTCAAAAAAGGGGGGAGAAGAACTGGTGATTTTGGTGGACTGAACTGACTATGTCGCTTCATTGATATAACTTGGGGGATATATGGGTATATAGGGAATTAGGGTGCTTTATGTCTAATAATTATGTTATTTTGAATTCTAATGTTTTGAATTGTAAAGCTGCTTATATGATATTTTAAATTTTTATGATCTGTTGTTAAATTCTACTATTCTAAATTCTGAATGCTAAAGTTTGTTTAATATCATAATTCTGGACTAATGGATCTTGAGTTTTTGAATACAAATATATTTTAATTTTTCAAAGCATATGATTTCAAACTGCTTTTCAAATGATTTGTTCAAAAATCACCAAAGTTTTTTCATCATCAAAAAGGGGGAGAATGTTAGACTCGAAATGTTTTGATGATAACAAAGATTGGGATGATCTTACAACAGGTTTTGATAATAAACAAAAGATTTTTTGAACAAAGAAACAAAGTAGTTGGTGGCATACAGAGCCATCACTCAAGTGATGAAGAAGGACAAGAAAAAAATAGACCAAGAGAAGGAGCCTTTAGTAGAATTCAGAAGGGATTACTCAAGTGATGACCCTTCATCACTCGAGTGACCACTCGAGTGATGAGTGCTAAAAAGACCAAGAAACTCTCTGCCAAGATTTGGAAGGTGTCACTCAAGTGATGACCAATAATCACTCGAATGACCACTTGAGTGATCAAGTAAGAAATAAGTAAGTGACTCTCTGCCAAGATTTTAAAGGCATCACTCGAGTAATGTCCCTGAATCACTCGAGTGACCACTCGAGTGATGGAGTCAGAATAACTGCTTCAACTCTAAGCCAAGTTTTGAAAGGGATCACTCGAGTGATGGCCCTGGGTCATTTGAGTGACTACTCAAGTGATAAAGTCCATAATGCATATTATAATCTGTTGATTATTGATTTGTTATCTATATGATTAATCCTTTATTGTATTAGTATTCTAAGTTTATTTTCAGGGAAACAATTAAGAGATCATACTAAAGAGAGAGAAACTGAATGTAACGTTCGTAACGCTCACCTACCGCAACGACTATTTTTCAAATACTAAGAATGGTCAAAAGAAGTTGTGTAACTCTAACAAATATGTTGAAATGCTTCCAACGGCTATCACGACTCAACTATAAATATGAAAACATTCTATAAAGAACAGACACGACTGATAATACACGAACATATATTGATCAACACATTCATAGTGCTCTGTTTCTCATATTCATTTCTTATACTTCAGTGATTATATATTTACTCTATGAGAGAGATTTTCATTACTAACTCAATATCTGTTATTGAGACAACTTAAGGTTATGGAACCTTAAGTTGTGGATTTGTTTACAACGTGTAAGGGGGAGCTAGTGTCCAGTAAAGGAACTTGCTGTGTATTGAGGTGGCAAGAACCCACTGAATCTCAAAAAATATAGTCAAACTCTCTTAGGACTGGACGTAGGTCAAAGTGGTTGTAACCGAACTAGTATAACTCCCGATGTACACTTCGATGATATCTTTCCTAGCTCTTAATTGCTTTAAATCCTGTCAATTTTTATATATGGTTTGAGTTTTCCGTGGTCACCCAATTCATACCCCTCTTGGTTGAAACGCTTGCACTAATATATATAACTTTAATAAAATATAAAAACAATTTGACTTTAGTCTAGAAAAGCCTGTAATTTTATTTGAAAAATTAAAATTAAAAATACTAAAAATAATCTAAATTTTTTTCATCCAGCCTCGAGTTGGCAAAATGTCAAGCCTCCTTGAGTTGGGCTTCTTTAGTTAAACCCACCACTACCCCAACCCACCAAGGCCCAACTCAACCGTGGTTGATCCTCTCTACCACCTCTTTCTCGGGTACATTTGTAATATAGTTCTTATAGAAATTGATCTCCATTTTTTTGGTTGCATATTAATCTTGAGGAATGCCACTCACATTACCCATATTGTTATCTTTCTTACTAACAATTTATGTTATACACACTAATGTCCTAATATCAATGTCTTAAAAGCCGAACTGGACGTCAAATAGGAGAGGCTAAAGGGTCATGAGTCGCATGGTCAAACCGACGGTCGGACTGATGACATAATAATTAAATAAAAATAACATTATATGTATATATAATTATATAAATATAAAAAATAAATATGAAATTTTAACATTTCCTAAACATAAACATATACAAAAGCTTATATGTATCATCTTTCCCAAATCCCAAGTTCTAATACATTGAAATCATTAAAAACAACACAATAACATGTCAATAATACCAATAGCCGGTTCCCAATTCCCGGTTCCCTGTTCAACCCCGACTCCTGTCCTAACAGCCATTCTGAAGTGGCTTGAAACGATATAAATGATGAAATGGTTGAACCATGCTGAACGAGCCAAAGCCCTCCTAGACTATGGTCCGACCATCTGGTCCCATTTTCACAACATTCCCTAATATTGATATTGATGTTCATTCAATCAATTGCCCTATGTAATGCCCTAAAATGGTTATAAGGGATCATGACTCCAAAAGTTAATATAATTAATGTTAGACAAACACTTTCGAAGAATGTAATGTGAATTATGACCTGAATTAGCAGTGAAAAATGCCCAAACCAATTATCTAAAATTTAATTGTGATAACAAAGTCTAATATGGATATTTAAAGAGATCATAATCCTCTTCCAATGGGCCATAAATGTCGTCCAACATGAGGCAAGAGAGAGAAAATGAGTATGTGAACACAAATGGTGACCTTGGGAAGCCATTAAAATCAAGTGGAAAAGATAAGAAGAAAAGTCAAAAATTGTAGGCTAAAGTTGTGACATTTGAAGAGCTAATTGGTGTAACATATTTTCTTATTGGAAGGAGCTCATTTACCTTATTTTAGGGGCATAAGGCAAAGGAAATAATGATTGAATTCCAAATGCCAAAAGATTAAGTATTATAGTCAAGTAAGAGGGGAATTTTGAAAAGTCAAAGGTGAGTGTAATACAAGTAGCCCTTACATGGCAATTTCAAAGAGATGGATGAGGTCAAATTAGGAGACTCCTTTGGTCTCTTTGTGCAGCCATCTATACCTCAAGGTTGGAGGGAGGAAAGAGAGAACATTTATGATCAAATAAAAGTAGATAAGGATTGGGAAATTGGCATATGTTGAAAGGCAATAAAATATTATTGGGGGAAGAATTTGGACCACACCTTTTGCCTTTTCTTTAAGGCCACATTCGGCCAAGTACTTAGGTCAAGGAGGGATGAAAAATCTAAACCTAATACACTCTCTCTTGTTCTTCAAAAACGTGGCCAAGCTTAAGAAAAGAAAGAGAAAAGAAGGCAAGTCTCAAGGTAACTCTTCTAGCTCAAATTTCACCTTCTTAATCACTTCTTTGGCTCAAAAGCTCTTCATGAATCTTGTTCTCCTCTTCAAGAGCTTCATTTCTATGGTTTTAGAATTTCAAGAGGATGTGTTTTGAGGTATCATCCAAGAACAAAAGCTGAAAAACCAAAGAAAGGAGTTAAGGGAAGCAAGAGGTGAGTATTGGCTTCAATTTGAGCTAATGGCTGTGTTAGTTGAATGAGTATTTTGACATATATAATTCTATCCTGATTTTGTCTAAGTTAGGGTTTGGAGAAGTCATCATGTTTTAGTTATGTATTTGTTGTTTTATGATGATTCGAAACCATATAACATAAGTTTGATGCTCAATTTGGCAGTTTGGGAATTTCTGGAATTCTGTTAATTTTTTTGCCAAAATAAGACGTGGGGAATGAGTGAGAATTTGTTCATTTTGATATACCATTGTGTTCTATATGAAAAATTATGTGGGTATAGCCCCGAGTTGTGAATTTTGGGTCATTGAAACTTAAAATGCAAAAATGGATTTTCTGCTTAACAGGATTCCAGCGAGGTATCCTAATTGTGTGGTATTTTTGGATAACCATTGATCTCTAAAAATTCTAAAAATTTCCAATTAAATATTAGACATATCAAGCTTTAATTTTATATGTCATTTGCATCATTTTGATTTGTACACTGGGAGTTATGAATTTTTGAAGTTAAGTCATGAAAACTAGGTTGAATTCTGATAGTGTGCAATCAATGAAAATTCTAGGAATATTGTGTATCCAACTGGATGTGGTTGATATTTTTCCTTGAAAATAGACTAGATAAGGGTCACATAGCCTTTAGAATCACCCCATTTTGATTTTTATAAATTTAGTTACAATTTTTCAAATTTGATGAAAAATTCTGGTAGATTTGGTCACTTATACAAAAATTGAAGATGTAATGGTATAATGTAATATTGTTAAACTCTGAGATTAGAAATTGGTCTTTTAGGTTAATTGACCATTTTAACTCTTTAGTTGACTTGATTAAATATCCATAATGATAACCAACTTGAGTGTTTGAATTAAAGAAGAATTGGATTAAATAATAACCTGTCGCCCGTAATTCTAATAATAGGATTTGATATTTTCCCTGCACGTGATTAACCAGTGCTAGTGTACAAGCAGAAAGAACAAGGTAGTGACTCTTTCTCTTATATTGTGTATCATTCATTGTATGCATGCCTTATTATTGAATGACGATGAACAGAAATGCCGTTGTGAAACATTGCCGTTGTGAAACAATGCCGTTGTGTAACATTGCCATTGTGAAACATGCTGATGTGGAATATGTTGTTATGAACTATGCCGTTGTTGTGCTACGGTATTGTAATTTGCTTACATGTTTTGTGATCGTACATGTTATAAGTGACCTGTTACTACTGGGATTCTTTTGAATCTCATTTTTTCCATTGACTAACCTACAGTCAAGGCAAGTTGTTCAAAGGAAAAACAAGTAATGAAGGGCGGTTAGAGCTCCTAGCTAGGAGTTTTAATTTTGGTAGTTGGTTGTCATATTTTTTTGGGGATTAGTTGCACATGCTATATATATTGAATAGTGTTGTGTTATCTCCTATATGGGAAACTGAGAATAGACAATGTACCCTGTAAACCCTTCATTAAATGAATAAAACCCGAGTGTTGTTGAGAATTTTTATTACACTCTGATATGTATGAATGAAACCGAACTGCACTGGCCAAATATAGATTCAAAATGTGAATGTAAGACCACATCAAACAGGTTTTGAAAAAGTTTTTGAAAACCCTTTCTTGAAGATGGGATTTTTAATAAGTTTTACATTTTTCATTGGTCTCTATTTCAACTTAATAACGCATTTTCGAACTATAATTTTGGTTATTAAGGTAAGGGTTATACCCTACCTTTGAAGTGGCTACTCCTAAGAACATAAGCATGCCAATCACGAATATCATGTGCAGTTAAAATATAAATATGTACCAATAACCTGATGAAAATTTGAACAATTAATTTAGTCAATAAGAGTGACTAAATAACTAAAATTCTCCCACTTTGATTAAATTAACTAATCATTGAATGGAGTTGATGTTGTAAAATATGCAACATGGAGGATGCTGTGGCAACTTCTCAAAATATATGCTAATCATAAATATCAACTATGTGCATTTAAATTCCAGATATACACAAATCTTTAAAGAGAATTTAATTGGTTAATTTAATCAATAAAATGTGATTAAATAATCATTATAGATAAATTCTCCCACTATTTTGTGCATCCAAAACAAATATAATATATGCACATCTTAATGGAGGGATTAACTAATTAATTTGATCAACAAAAATTAAATTAAAAAACCTCCCACTATTTTATGTATCCAAAAATTATTTAAGAAATCAATTTCAGCGTATTTTAAGTCAAATATAATTTTGTGAAATTCAAGCAGTTGAAAATTTGTTCAAAATTAATTATATACATATATATTAAGGTAATTAAATGATATGCCAAAACAAAATTTTGCAAATTACCATAATGCGAAAATAGCTAAAATTAATTTTCCCATATTGAACAATCAAAATGACATAAAAATAAATCAGCATTCAAATATTTTGATCAAATAAACCATTTATGGGATGAAATAGAAATTAAACCCAAACAATTAATCAAATGTTTAATTTCTTAAAAAAAGAAGGGAAATTGCCAAAGAATTGAGCATAAAATGCAGTTAAAGAAACTTAATTGAACCAAAATAATATTTAAAAATCAAACTTGAAGGCCTCAATATTAATAATCTAATACATTGAGTAACAAAGAATTAAAATAAAAACATACCTAAACAAAAAATGTGAATGAAAATGTGACTGGGAGAATATATCCTCTCCTTTTTTTGTCAACTTAATGGCCCAAAAAAATTGTGAATAAAATACGCACAGAAACTAGCCCAATGTATTTTAGAGTTATTGGAAAAATAATTAAACTAAAAAAATCGAGGCCCAAACAGAATGGACCATAGAGTTAACAACATAACAAAATGAATTGAATTCTAAATCCAAGAAACTATACCCAAAAACACTCCAAGCTGATGGAAACAATTTAAATTTCAATAAGCCCACAAAAACATTGCTTATAAAAAAATATTAAACCTAAAACAAAATTAACATTAGGGAGAACAAAGGGCACACAATGCCTAGCCCAGTTCGCCTCATTATTCTTCAGCGGATTTTTTGACGTAAATGACTTAAACCAAAAAGGCCCAGGTTGTGGAAAAAGAAACAAAAGGCAGAAAACAGTTAATCCTGAAAGAAGAGGCCCAGTTTGAAAACAGAAAATAAAATAAGGCAAGATAAAAGGAAAAAAATAAAACAAAAGTCTAAATGGTCAAGCCCAATCCAACAACCCAATATGTAATCACAATGATCGCAGTCATGATTATCATCCTATTGGCTGGGACCATATGCTGAAGCCTAAATTGCATGGGGGTCTCGGATTTAAGAGGCTATCTTCTTTTAATAGTGCTTGTGAAGCTAAATTGGCATGGAAATTAGTTAGTGGAACTAAAGGGCTCTTGGGTGGATGTATTCACTCATAAGTATATCTTAAGGAATGAGGGGGATATATTTATTTCCGTTACTGGTGATTCATCATTATGGAAATTTGTGACCCAACAGAAGAACATTGTTCAAATGGGTACTAGATGGCATATACGTGATGGCACTTCGGTGAATTTTTTCACAGACTGTTGGTTACTCCCGACCACCCCTTTGGAAGACTTATGCATCCGACCACTATCCCCTACGCAGAAGAATAGCAAAGTATTAGACTGGATTGCCTCTGGTTCTTGGAACTTTCAGGGTTTATCCTACATAGTTTCAGGTATGATATTCAAGAAACTTATTTCAGCAATCCCACCAATGCAGGAGGCTGGTAATGATATAGTGTATGTTTGGGATAGCGGTAGGAAAAATGCCTTATTTTGAATCTGACTTATAAAAAGTAAGATTGGGTGAGTGTTTGGAATAGCTTATTTCTGGGAAATAAGCACTTATTACGTAAGTCGAGACAAAACTCATCTCACATACTTACCTTGTATACCGTGAATCACGATTTATAAGCACTTATTGTCTAAAAATAAGCTATCCCAAACGAGCACTGGGTTAAGTCAATTTGTGTAATGCGATTTATGTTTGGATGAGCGATTAAATAAGTAATTTTCCATAAGTCAAAACTTATTTGGATTGGCGATTACATAAGTGCTTTTGTATTAATTATAAAAAAACAAGATATATAATAATATAAACAAGTGGAAACATTGAAGTTAGAAAATGCGTTATCAAAATACATAATTTGACAAAAAAATTTTATATAACTAATTGGATTACATATCCCGTACAAATTGATCTCTATTTTAAATATAATTTGACAAAATACATAATAGTAACTAGATTAAAAAACACAATAAACAGAGCATTCATAGCAGTAGTGTGGATTATAAATATAACATGTTAGTTATATGTCAATTCATTACACTATAGTAGTCTATTTTATGTTAATGGACACATGTATAGGCATATATTTTATTCAACATATCTATTTCAATTCAACAGTCAAGTCTCTTTTAATTCTAAAAGGCATACCCAGATGATATTTCAAGTGAAATTCTCATACCAGATTCATTACGAAAACATATCTTCTGGTTTGGAAGCAGAAGTTTACAACTTTTCCATGTTTGAAAGTTACCAAAGAAGATGGTAATAGTAATACATGAATAAACCAATATCAAATAGAATCGACAGAGAAGAACCTTTACTTACAGTTCAGATGAAACAAAAATGACAGGAAAAGCAAAAAGACCTCGTGAAAGACAAGCTTGTGTGAAATGAATAATTCAATTTTTCTTCACAAATAGATACACACACGTGAGTGTGTAAATATATACATATTTGGGAAAAAGGCGGCAATGAACTACTATCTCTGTTATATAATCTTCATCATCAATCACCGAAATAGAAAAAGCCATTGCAACCTGAGCCTTATGTCTTCCCTCTACGTGCTCAAATTTGATTTCCTTTCAAAACAGAGTAGCAGAACGGGAAAAAAAAAAAAACATGAACCAAAGACCACAGTACCAGACCGAAAAGCTTGTAAAAAATCCAACCATATTAGCAATAAAAAATCCGGCCACATTAGCAGTCCGAAACTAACAATCTAATGGATCGGAAAGATTAACCAACAAAAATGGAACTTCAACCAAGGCCAGAAATGTTGCTTGCACAGATTCACCGCCATCAGAGCAAGAACCTCCCCACCGGACTCCACAAGAGTCATCGGCCGGCAACACCAGCAGCAACGAATTCACAAAACAACATGGCTGCTCACCGCCACCGCCGTAAACTGCCCCACAACAGGACCCACAGAGCACATCGCTGAACCCAAGCAACAGATCCACCTGCAACTAAGGAATGAAAAACAGGATCGATTAAACACAAGTTTAAGGGTTAATGGGTCAACCGGGGTCTAACCGGAGGTTGAACCAGACATATTAAAATATTATAATTTAATTGACAATAACAAAATAATAATATTAACCATCAAGTCATCACTCATCACTAACATTAAAATAGCCAAAACACTTAATTAATTAAATTCATTAATTAATAATAAGCAAAGTTATAAGACATTATTAGATATATTGATAAAATCTCACACACACATATATTAATCTAATCATTTTGCTGATGAATTATGCTTACTAGTTAAATCTAATTAAATTAAACTATATTTTATTTTATATTTAATATTATATTTTGTACCTTTATGTTTTGCCATTTTGTGCACATGTGCAGACATGTTGCCTACTTTATAGCTGGTCTATTTAATATTTTATCAGGGTCTATTTCCTTTTATTTCCATGCTTTTGCTAGCCGGCATCATTTGGAGAGAGAATTAATTTAGCAATCGTACAGGTAAAGGGGACATCTTTTGTCCAGTTCATTTGCTTTTGACGAATAAGTAGACGGAAGAATGAATTAGATAAGCTCTAGTTCAGTCAGATGGGCGAAGAGGAACCAAAGCAACGAGCATCACCTTGTTTGAAATTAGTTGTCAACGATAGATTGGAGGCCACCTTTGTTCATCGTCCTCAAGAATCGAAGTCAGAAGAGAGGGAGTTGTGGACGTCGTTTCTTATCATCTGCGGCTCACTTTCGTCGTTTAGTCGCTCGCCGTTCAAGCAGCTGGCCTCACCGGTTGTCGCTGGTCCGGAAGAGAGGGAGTTTGACTTTGACATGCGTCTCAGCCTCAGGCTCTCTTCGTCTCTGTTTCTCATTTTCTCTTGTCTTTCACTCTTCCTGGACTGATCTACTGAGACACGATTTTTTTAGTAATTTTGCTCAAACTAAACTAACTCGGGAAAACCGCCTGACTCGACGGTTTTCCCAAGTCAGATACAAACCTGGTGAGTCGAATCGGTTCTGACTGAGTCGATCTCCCCTTCCTTTGACCCAGCAAACCAGACCCGACTTGGGACCGGTTACCCGATTTTGGGGTTGGACGGGCCGGTCCTGTCTGGTTTTTTGTTTGATGCTTGCAACGGGTTTCAGGTGACTGACGGGAGAGGGAAGATCTTCAGCAACAGGGTCGACAGTTTTTCCTCCAACTAGAGATGAAGCCCAAGCAGAGAAGAGAAGGGAAGAGAGAGAAATAAAAAGGCATAACGGTAATAAATTCCCCTTATTGATAAGTTAAAAGCAAGAGCTAAGAGCTTTTCAAAAAGCTCCTTATCAATCAAATTCTCAACTCAAACATCAGCCAACCAAACACTCAAATAAGTCACATAAGTACAATCAGCTTTTTCCTATATAATTGGGTTTATTGGCTGGCGTACCGCCAAACCAAACACTATATCATGTCTTGGAATAGAGCCCATGATGGCCAGTTCACAATAAAAAGTGCATACTACCTTATTGAAAGGCCCCCATGCTCTTTATTCAATATTATTTATAAATGTATATGGGGTTGGGGGTGTTGAACGTATTAGATCATTCTTATGGATTTCTTTTCATGATAGGCTACCTACTGATCTATGGATAAGTATATGGTCTTCTGCCTTAGCTGATTGTCACTAGTGTCACAATGGTATTGAAGATACTCTTTACATATTGCAAGATTGTACATATTTCCAGCAACTGTGGAACCAACTTGTTAACCCAAGGTATCACTCTAATTTCTTTTCGGCAAATTTGAAGGATTGGTTTGCTTTAAATCTCAAGAAGAGCTCATGGAATAATTCTGTTGATAATTGGTCATTGATATGGGGAGTTGCCGTATAGAAACTCTAGTAATGGAGGAACCAATTTGTGTTTGATAATGATTTTGTCAAACCAAGTAATCCATATCTAGAGGCATACTCTCTTAGAAATGCTATATCCTTGTACAGGAGAGCACACCTCAATAAGTGATTCAGAAGCCCAAACCTCCTTGGCTACCTCCATTTGTGTTCGGATTAGCTTTTGAAGAATAACTTTTATGATTTACAAGGTAAGTGTGTGAGAGGGTTTTATCTTGATTTGTGGAAAAGTACTTCTGAAACCATGGTTTCAGAGCTTGCCGAACACACACTAAATGTGGATGGCTCGGTGTCTTCAACTCGCAATAGAGTAGGTTGTGGAGGTGTAATCAGGGATCATAATGGGTCTTGGATTGCAGGGTTTATTCATGTACTTGGTTATTGTGAGCCCCTTGATGCTGAACTATGGGTCATTCTTAAAGGCTTGCAGTTGGTTTGGGACCTAGGTTTTCAAAGATTGGTCCTAGAGTCAGATGCAAAGAACTTAGTCTCCATGCTGAAAAATCCAACTGCAGTTAGAGGTGGTTCCTTGGTGTTTGTCTAAATTCAGCGGCTCCTTTCTTATCCTTGGGAATTGGAAATCTCCCACACCCCTCGAGATCAAAACTCCCTGGTTGATACTTTGTCTAAACGGGGACTATAAACTTCTACCTTCTTAGATACGTGCCCAATAAGCTTGAAAGCTATTGTTGATGCGGATCTTTGGGATCTATTTCCCATGTTGTTTAATTTATGTTGATGTAGGCTTTAATGCCTTCTCTTGTATCAAAAAAAAAAGCAAAATTGTGCGTTTCACTAGGCATGTGGGTTAACCTACCCGACCTGACTCCTAGATGTGACCCGGCAACCAGTCACTGAACCTATAGTTTCAGGCGACTTTTGCAGCAATTCTGGCAAGAAAGCCAGCAACTTTAATGGTGCTCTTCCCAGAAAATCACGGCAAACAATTTGTAACATTGAATTTATCAATGATCAAGCCATAAAGTGAGATGAAGTTGTTTATGTGAAAATGAAAACTCTTAACTGGGATTGTTTTATAGAGAGTTGATTGGCGTTTTTAAATCAACGAGATGAGATAAAAGCCTCAGCAACCAACAATCCATCTCATTGGGCATACGAGTAAATACTTGTGATGTGTCAAGTGGGACAGTTATAAATTCATAACATTATCAAAAATTTTACATGATTATATGTATATCAATTCATAATAGTATAATCTCATTCTCATATTTATCACATAAAAATCAATGCACAAGAATTTATTTTCTATCCTTCTTTATTTCCTTTGACTGAACATAGTTCAGTACTTATCCATGTGAGGATGTGACTAATAGTTCAACCCAACATGCTCATCAATCAAGTGATGTGGACCATCCAAAGTCCACGGAGCATAAGACCGGACCATGAGTTCCCCCTCTAATGTATTAGTAGGGTGTCAAGACCCTACTAAACACAAGTAAGCCAAAGCACTAACGAATGTACACCTGAAAGGCCACAACTTTGTTTCCTCTTGTTGTACAAGAATTCACCTTGTTTTCCTCTATGAATAACTCACATCAAATCGACATCCACTATCCCCTCTCATATCAATACTTAAGAGATATAATCGCAATGGGTTATCACATGCCATTTTCAATTCACAAGTTATCAAGAGAATCTTTCCAATCTCATAAATCAACACCAATTCATATAATATCATATCACTAGTCATTTTTCAATGAAAATAGGTCTTACAAGATAATTTCATTAACAACATAATTTCATAGTTCATATTGTAACCCACCCTTCATAATTATATCCGAAATACGTGATTAAAATGAATTAGAGACCAACGGTATTCAAAACTCATTTAAAATCCCATCTTCCCGATAGGGTTTTTACAAATACCTTTCAAAATCCAATTCCCCAGGTCTCAGATTTACACTTTGAATACAATTACTTCACAGATAAATCACATTCATTATATATCATAGTGCACAACATAATTCCCGACAAACCCTGGGTTCATACCTTTATTAAAAGGGTATACAAAATCCGATTCAGGGGATTACAAAATCTCATCTCGAATTCATAACCATATACTCAACCGAATCATATACAGTCATCCCAACTCATATTGATAACCAACTACCAACTCTCATCTCGAAAGAGTCCTAGCCGCTCCCTCCATGAGCCACTTGCCCTGTCTAAATTGTTGGTAAGGGAGGGTGAGATTCAAGAGAATCTCAGTAGCAAACAGATATCATAATGCATGCATGATAGATGCTATGTGTATGACATGTTAGCTTTAACTAGATGTATGCCCCATAATGATATTTCTACATGCTCAATGTTTTATGTAACAAAACTATGGCCATAGCAAAATAAAAACAGAGCTTCATTTATTCAAATATGCTTTACAAAATCAAGTAAAAGCAATCACACACATCACTACACAAGCAAATATATCAAATACATGTAAGTAAGGTAAGTCTCCTATCTCCAGTCTTTTCTCCTCGATTTGCGTGCCAGCAACTCAGGCCCTCAACTAGGTCCTACAATTCCAAATATACCATTTAGACACTTCAATAGTATTTTTAGGGGTTAGATGAGGCTATATTGAGAAATTACTAAAATGCCCCCGGGGACCCGGCCTGGCCCCGCAGTACCTGGTCCGACTGTACTTTTCTCGAAATTCTAGCCTGGGCTATCCTGACTAATTTTCGCCTAAGGAATCCATTTTCGGACTTGGAATTATCAAATTTAGTATCAAATTACAAATTTACCCTTGGCAGCCCCACTTTAAGGGTTTCAAGAGCGTTTTCATAATTATGTTCTTTCAGCCTTTTCCAAAAAAGTGACCAACTGTAACCCCACCTAATTTTTGCTCCTGAACTCAATGGAATCATCAAATCATTGAAAATCCATCTCTAACCCCTCCAAATTAACCTTGGTCAAAATTCTCAATTCCTCTAGAACAATTGGGGTTTTTCAGTTTCGGCTCCGCAGACGTGTTTCTTTCTACTCCTAATCACTTTATGAACCATTACATTAGATTAGAACTACCATTTAGTATCAATTTTGGCAGCATAACCCCTAGGCCAATCCCTTTACCAAATTTGAAATCAAAGCAAATCAATCGGAATTTCACCGATTAAACTACTCACAGCAGCCAAAACAATCAAAGATTGAAGTTCGGAGGTTACCTTAAGCTCCTTCTGGCTTATCCTTCTTATGGCTGAACCCTAGCCTCTTTGAACAATGAAATTCCTTGCTTCAAGACCTTAATTCACATAGAGGAATAACTTAGGAGAAAGATTATACACGTTAGGTACGAATTCACCGAAGAAATCGACCTACCTTGTGAGATTTCTCCTTCCTTCTCTCTCTAAGAGCTCACAACTTCCTCTATCTCTTTCAGCTGCAATATGACGGAAATGGAAGCTGAAGATGATGAGAAAATGTTTTAATTCCATGCTGATGTCATCTTTTATTTTATGATGTCATAATTCCCATTTTCGAATTTTCTGGCAGATTTTCTGCCCAAACTTTGAAAAATCATAACTAATTCTAGGAAAATTGAAATGAGGTGATCCCAAAGCCAAATGAAAGCTATTTAAATCCTCTTTATAGGAAAAATATGGACCATTACTAGAAATCACCACACAAATACAGAATTACACAAAACTCAATGTTACTCCAAAACAGAGTCCAGTTTTAATCCCAAACTTTGGCAAATCATAACTCCCAGCACACAAAACGAAATGACATGAATTTTATGTCCATTTTGAAGTTTGGCATATGAACTTTAAGACTGGAAAGTTTCAGAATTTTTTGACACCATTTGCCCATTCAAAATGTCCACACAAACAAAATGCCCAACAAAGAGTTTCAATGGACAAAATTCCAATTTTTGCACAATTGTTTCCAATGGATCCAATTTCACAATAAACACTCTCCCCACACAAATTTTCACAAGGAAGCCATTGGAATCACTAAAACAACCAAATTCTCATCACATCCACACATATTCAATTTTGAATCACAATGCACACAACCACCAAATTGCCCAACTTTCCATTTCACCATAAATATAATTACTTTCTCCAAAATTCACCATTTTACTATCTTTAACACCCCTAGGATATAAGAATCATTAGGGAATAAATTTGGGCTCCTGCTAAATTGGGGTTTAACAATCCACTTATTTCAGACTTATTCTCTAGCCTCAAATATCAAAATTCGGGGTATTACACATATCACAAACTAATAGAAAATTTATAGTGTCATATAATTAAAAATACACACAAACATCATACAAACATGCATAACAAGAGGAAAATTGTTACCCCTCGCCTAAGTAAAGTATTACTACAATACTCTTAAATCCAAGAGCTCAATCACAAGTCGTAATTAATCTACAAAAATCAATTTATTACATATTAACAACTTATTGAATTATTAGAACAATTAACTCAATTCTATAAATTTAAAGTTTTGAATTAATTACCCAAAAATTTTAATTTCACACTAAAATCCCATTTATTTATAACATTAATTCAAATATTTTTCTTAACCCAAAAACTCATTTAAGTAATTGATTATCATCAATTTCACTCCATTATATAAAATCCTCAATTTAAAGTTTAGGGCATAAAATTGTTAAATCATAAATCTTCACTTTAATCAACAATCTACATCGATTAAAACTTTAAGAATACCTCCAATAATCCAAATAAACCATTTAGTTCAAATCAGTAAGAATATTATATATGAAATAAATCTTAACATTTTTAAATAGAAAAATAATTTTAAACCCTCACAACTATTAAATGACAAAACTAAACCGATTAAAAGTAACTATTAATCATTTTCTAAAATCTTATAGTTATATAATGACGAAACTCAAAACTTGGCTAAAACCCTAACCCGAGAATATTCTCTAATCAATAGAAAAATAACATTATAAAGAAAGAAAAAATTATTTTAAAAAATTTCAATAAAGGAAGTTTTGTGATTAACATTTATTTTAAGTAACTGATTGATCTTCAAAATTTGTTCTAAGCTTGAAATAATGGCGGACTGTGAGGAGTGGGGGAGGATGGAGGAGTTCGACACCCTCTGATTCTTTACTGTTCACATTGAACAGTGACTAGGGCTGTGCAACGGGCGGGCGGGGCTGCCCCGCGGCCCAACCCGCGGCCCGCCCGTTAATCGTTACACTGGTACAGGGCGCCCGTACCCGTGTCCCTACCCGTTTAACCCGTAAATAAACGGGTACGGGTTAAACGGGTTTAATAAACGGGTTCCGGGGCAACCCGTGAAAAAAAACCTGAATTTTTTTTTTTGGTCAAAAACATCACACTGAGCTGAGATCGGGCAAAAACCAACAAGCATGAAAAACAGCAAGCATTCATAAAAAAAACAGCAAGCATGAAAAACAGCAAGCATGAAAAAAACAGCAAGCATGAAAAACAGCAAGCATGAAAAACAGCAAGCATGAAAACAGCAAGCATGAAAAAAACAGCAAGCATTCATAAAAAAAAACAGCAAGCATGAAAAACAGCAAGCATGAAAAACAGCAAGCATGAAAAAAACAGCAAGCATGAAAAACAGCAAGCATTCATAAAAAAAAAACAGCAAGCATGAAAAACAACAATGCCAGGTGACAGCAGCAAGCATGAAACAGCAAATGTCTCATTCAATTTACTACAAAACCTCCATAAAAAGAGAGTATTAATTACTAAAAGCTATGGTTAAAAAAAACAGCAAGCATGGACAGCAAATCGGCAATGACAGCAGCATATAATTACTAAAAGCCATGCTTAAAAAAACAGCAAGCATGGACCACAATGACAATAGAACAGGGCACAAATGTATCATTAAATTTACTACAAAACCTTCCTAAAAAGAGAGTATTAATTACTAAACAGCAAGCATGCAAAGTTAAGAACTTGAGTACTAATTAAGATCCAAAAGCCTTGAGTTCAAAGTTAAAACCTCAAGCATCAGAAGTTCAGAATCAGAATCAAAACAAAACAATACTAATAATTTAAGTTCAAGATTAGATGACTTCAAGTCAATCATAAAAAATTCAGCATCTATTTATCTTCAACTGCAACTGCAAATCTTCACTGTTCAGATCTACCTTCTGTTGCTCCATCTTCCTCTACAAAATGAACAAAGATAAATCATATTGATTATTGATTAATATATATTAACTATTGAGAAGATGAAATGAAACAGGAAAAGCTGAAAATAGAAAATGCAAAGTAAGATAGCGATACCGATAACAATAGCTGCAGTCTCGTCAAAATTATCAACATCAAAGTCATTCAAGTTGGGTGGTTTCATTGATAGCCAATTTTGTGCACATATGAGTGCCTCAGCCATCTTTGAGGATAAAGAACTCCTGAAAGCATCTAATACTCGACCCCCAGTACTAAAAGCTGCTTCTGAAGATACTGTAGAGACTGGCACGGCCAACAAATCACGTGCCATCAAGCTTAATACATGATACTTACAAGCATTCCCCTTCCACCATGTCAAGAGGTCAAATTTTGCATCACGATATCCAACCAAGTCAGCTCGAAGGTATTCATCCACTTTTGAAATTTTCTCTACATTACTCTGTGCATCTGCCTGGGCTAAAAAATTTTGGTATGTGGCATCAACAGATGACAGGCGAACTTCAAGTTCTAACTCTGGAAATTGCACATTATTGACACCACCACTATTATCCCCTTGATCCAATGTTGGTTGGGAAGCAGAAGTTTCACTAAGTTGAACACTAGCTGAATAGTGATCGTATAAACGATATAAAACACCCATAGTCTTCCTTAACATAGCTTCACACTTGGTTGGTTCATAAAAAAGGTCAGCAAAAGCAACTTTGACATAAGTCAATTTATATCTAGGGTCAAGTATCAAGGCTACAACCAACAAAGGATTCATTTTCTCAGTTGCCCCCCAGTATTTATTAAACTTAGACAACATTCTTCTTGACATGTCATTTAAGAGAGAGTATGAACTACCAGCATTTGATTCAAGGCTTGTTTGAATTGCAACTATGTGCTGGAAACAAGTGTTACTAGTAACATAGTTTGATCCAGAAAACCTCAAAGTCATGTTGTAGAACAACTTTAAGAAGCCAAGAAACTCTTTCGCCGTGCTCCAATCGTATGAACTAGGAGGCAAAACTGTATGTTCTACAATCCTTCTTGTAGTTGTATCATCAGATACATCATCAACACCTTCCAGAACATCAATCAAGGTATAAGTATCTGGATTGGAATCTAATTTAACTTTCTTCTTGAAGTATTGTTTGTATTCTTCATCCTCCTCTTCCATCCGAGTAAAGACTTTAACAAACTTAATAGCACTCTCAAGCATAAGATATGTCGAATTCCACCTAATCACATCACGGAAATGAAAAAAGTTAAACATAAGCACATAATCATATCAAAACTCATTCAAACAAATTATAAAGAAATTACCTCGTGGGACAATCCAAAGTAAGAAGACTTTTTGATTCTACTCACTCTCTTTCAGCCAGCAATATGAACTTACGCTTCCTCGATGAAGAAGATTTAACAAACTTTACTGCATGTCGGATGAGCTCAATGGACTTGTTCATTTCTTTGAGACCTTCAGAGACAACCAAATTTAATATGTGAGCAGCACACCGCATTTGTAAAACTCTCCATCACATACCAAACCATCCCAGCTCCTGAAACGCTTTTTCAGGATTGCAATTGCAGAATTATTGGCAGAAGCGTTGTCTACCGTGATTGTAAACACTTTGTCAATGCCCCACTGAAATAAGCAATCCTCAATTTGTTTGGCAATTGACTCGCCTCTATGATCTTTAATCTCAGAGAAATTCAAAATGCGTTTCTGCAAAATCCAATCTTCATCAATCCAATGTGCAGTTAAACACATGTAATAGTTATTTTGCACAGATGTCCAACAATTAGTGGTGAAGGACACACGAACTTTAGAAGTCTTGAAATATTTTTTCAAGACATCTGCTTGTTCTTTATATATATTGTAGCAATCTCTAGTTGCTGTCCATCTTGATGGCATTTTAAATTTAGGCTGAAACTCTTACAAAAGTTCAGTCAAACCCTCCTTCTCCACTGCTCGGAAAGGTACCTCATCTTTTATGATATACTTAGCAACGGCCTTTCTGCCTCGCTCTTGACTGAACAACTGATGACTCAATGTATTATTTGTCGTAGCTGTGAACAAACTTTGGCCCTTGCTTGCTTTGTTAGGATTGTTTGGACATTTGTCCAAATGCCTCCATAATTGCTTAGTGCCGTCATTTGAGGGATGACTAGCATAAGTTGTTCCACAGTGGTTGCACTTTGACCTATGTTTTCCTTTAGTCTCCGGTAGTGGCAACCTTGTAAAATGGTTCCATATATCAGAGGAGTCCTTCCTTTTCTTTCTAGGTCGTGATTCAACATCTTCCCCTTCATTGTTGATCTCATTGTCAACATCTTGCCCTTCTGCCATTGTCACTGTAGTTTCATTACCAGTTTCCTCTCCAACTTGTGCCATGCTACTTTGTTCCCCACTTCCCTACATGGTAAAAGTTTTAGAAGGCTACAAAGCACAAGCTACAATATTGTAGGCATTTTTAATGTTACTTTCATACATTGCATTGCAGAACAACTAGACAAAAAGTACTTTCAATCAGGAAACATTGAACACAGCAAAATACACAATTGCTCATACTTTCATACATATCCTCAGAAGAGGAGATTAAGTTCTCGACCATAGTAAAAGCTTCATATGGTTAGGCATTAATATATGGAGATAAGGATAAGCCCAACTAAGACGCAATCTAAGACGCAATCTGATGTATTAGCACAAGGATAAGCCCAACTAATACATGAGATAAATGAAACTTCGACCTAAAATCCCCCCCAATTTATAAAGTACTCCCACAACATTTGAAGTCACAGATGTAACTAGCATGAGCAGAAAAAAAAATATAAACAAATCAAACTAACATAGCATACGGAGGAAATCAAGCCAAAATCCATTCCATTAACTCAACAATTTGAAAAATTTCAAGTAGAAAACCCTTACAGATTTTAGCTCTTGCCGATGGGAATTGGGAACTAGGAATGAGATTGCGATCGAGAAGGACCACTGGAGATTGCTTAGGGCGATTGCGATCGAGAAGGACCACTGGAGCAACGACGGCAGATAGCGATCGAGGTTCTAGAGGGAGCACTAGAGCAGGGAGTGCCGGACCGCAGGAGGGATTGCTGGACCTTGACTGGGTGTGGCCGTGTGGGAGGTAGTGGGAGTCACGGGATCGCGGCGCACAAGGAATCGCCGGCAGTGTCTCGGCCGTCGGGGACTCGATCTCAGGGCGTGGTGAAGTCGTGCGGCGCGGAGTAGGGGCCTGGCCGCCTGGGGGGTCTGTCGGGCTCGGGGGAGACGGACGGGGAGCGAAGCACTGTGGAGTGTGGTGTACTGGTGTGGTGTGTGCGAATTGGGGATTTGGGGGGGGCTGTGCGAATTGCCAATGCTTTGGGGATGTTTAGGAAAAAATATATATATATATACCCTTAAACGGGTAACGGGCGGGAACGGGTTACCCGTGGCCAAACCCGTTCCCCGCCCGTTATTGTTAAACGGGTACGGGGAAACCCGTTTCCCGTTCCGGGCCATACACGGGCGGGCCTAAACGGGGAAAATTCCACGGGTTGCGGGCGTTTTGCTCAGCCTTAACAGTGACTGAGGGATGGAATATTAATAACCCCTCCTACGTGAGATCTTTAAGCGGCCACGTGCCTTCTAATAGAATTTTCTTTCTTTTTTTATTTTTTAATAAAGAGAAAATCCTGTTTAAATCCATTTGATATACTTGAATTCAGAATCAAGCCTACACTTTTAACAAATCCCTAATAAGGGTCATAGGCCTGATTAGGGATTTTTGAATTTGTTGATTTTACTGATATAACCTTTTGCTATTCTCTCTATGTCTCATTCTCTTTTTCTTTTTTAATAAAATCTCTATCTCTATCTCTCAACTTTTGCCTCTCCTCTCGACTCCTCAGTCCTCCCCTGAATCTCCGACTCAATTCTTATTTTTTTTAAACCAACCCTTCCCCCTTCACATCGAAATTAGGCTTCCTCCATGCTGGCAGTTCCTGAGTTCGGGTTCAAGTTCTTTGTCTTCAATCGGAAACACCAAGGCCAAATCACCACACTAATACCCTAAACCTTGACTTGAGTCGCATCTATTTTATCCTTGAAGGTTAGCTCTTTCAAGTGGGTATTTGACTTCATCTTCCTTCAACTCATATTGTGGTTTTATTTTGATTTGGGGCTTCATATTTCAAATTTTCAATACAAAGGAAAAGGTTTTTCGAAGGAAATTCCTTTTCAAACTTCAGTTATTGAATTTTTATCTTGTTTTACATTATATCTAGTATGTTGAGTTTGCTTCCGTCTGATCAATTTCAAATTGTTATTGAAGATTTGTGGGAACCTCTCCCCAAATTATTAATTTCTTCAATAATCATTGGGTAAGTACATTAATATTGGATCCAATTCCTGACCCTCTTTTTTAACAAAAATGAAAAAACAAAATAATTCTGTAAACCCAGAAAGTATGGAGAACTGGAAACCATTGGATTGATAGTAGGGTTACGGAGAAAATTTACCGACGAAGTTTGGTCCGAGGAGTGTCTAGCACAAATTTGTTTTAGAAGAGGTAAAAATAACAATGAATAATTAAAAAGGGGCATCCAACACAAAAACCGTTAAATCCGTACTAACACCGTTAAGGTTTTCTTCTTTTATAATTTAACGTCGTTAGTACTGATTTAACGGTTTTTGTGATAGATGCCCCTTTTTAATTGTTCATTAATATTTTTTCCCATTCTAAAACATATATGTGCCAAACGCAGACAAAACTTCGTTGGTAAATTTGCTCATTAACCCTTGATAGTATGGTTAACTGTATATGGGAATTTAAAGTTAAAAATATGCATTCTTTTATTGAATCGGACATTATGATCTTTTAATAACATTATGAAATTCTTAATTAGGCCATGAGGGATTTGTTGAAAGTGTATACTTGAATTTAAATTTTACTATTTAAGAAGTGTTTAGTTAGGATTCTCCCTTTAATAAATCCCCTCCCCCACATGCACCCAATCACTCATGCACCTTTGAATTTAAGACTCCCTTCTATTATATATATATATATATATATTAATCTTCTTTAACAATAATAAAAAATTATTATTATTATTACTATTTCTATATTTTCATTACTCCAATTTCTTTTACTATCCTAAATTATATTTTAAATAAATCATTTTTATTCTAATAATTACACAATAAATCCATTTATCATAAATACTTCTACCTTAATTATAATCAAATCGTAATATAAAAATTAGGATGTTACAATTTTAAACCCAAAACCAACCATAATGGGATGTTCTTATGCAAAGTTCAAAACAAAATGAATGGAAAAATCACATAACATTAAAAAGAGGTTAATAACAAGGTAATTGATGACCTGATGGTTTATCCGATGATTTTACCAAAACATGCATAAGATCATATTTTTCAGATTGAAGTCCAAAAGGCGGGACAAAATTTATAAGACCAATTTCATAAAAAATCAAGGCAGAGATGAACTGGGAAAATTTTCGTTTTGAATCCCAAAAGAAATATGATGGCGGGTCCCCTTACAGTATGATAAGCGATTTCAATAACAGCCATATGGCAGAAAACACAACATATCTTGACGCAGATTATCATAGGATGAAAGTTGAGCCAAAATCGAATCCAAAATATTGATTTCAAGTAAAACTAATTAATAGCCAATTCGGGACCTTCAAACTAGGATGAAGTTGGTGACAGATTTCATTAGAGAATATATTATTGTCCTTTAGATCCACTTACCCGAAAGCACATAGTGTGCTCATGATGTTTTCAGATCGAAACAAGGCATGTAATTCATCTGATCAGAATTAAATTTGCAACAAATTTAAATTGATCTCATATTATCATATTATTTTTCAAAGTAGAAAATAAAATAACATGCATAAAATACTAGGTAGTGGGAAATCGGAAAACTGCTCGGATGTCACATGTTGGAATAATCTAACAATAATGATCCCAAATACATTGTATAATTCTACAAAAGCAGCAATGAAAGATTTGATGAAATACCTCCAGTCGTAGTAATTATGCACATAGTATCTCACAACTTGGAAACTCTAGAGAAAAAGAAAGAGTTAGAATTAGAAAAGAATAAGACAAATAACCCCGTGTGTTGCACGGATTAGTTAATTTCTGTAAATGCCAAATTAATCAGTCAAGTTTATTGCATATGCCAAAAGATAATTTAACTATAATTTGATACATCAACAAACCAAAGTTATAATTGGACAACTTATAAAGATGTAAGGTTTTGAAAGATCTCTCTATCTACTACATTAGTTGTCTGGCTAAACAAATATAAATGAATTTAAAACGTTTATAATCTTATCAATATCTAGAATATAAAGAAAAATTGCTGGTATAAATTTTAATATTTCAATTATAACACTTTTTTTATACAAATTTTAACATTGTTAATATCAAAACTCCCATAAAAAAAAAGGCAAAAATTCAAAAAAAAAAACATCCTTAAACTTTGGATTATTTGTATATAACTCTCCAAAGTTTTAAAGTTTAAATTTAACCCCATTAACATTTTATTTTTGACATTAAGTCCCTTTCCATTAATTTTGCAGTTAAATTACTGGCGGATCTTAATGCTTTAGATTAATGAGATGACATGGAATCCTACATGACATATCTATAAATTAAATTTTTTTTATAATTATATATTTTTAATGTGAATATTAAAATGTTACTCTATCATTTAAAAAACACTCCCCCTCTGTGTCTCCTTGCAAAAGTGATTGACTTTCAATTCTGGAAAAAAAAAATAGCCATTGGCCTCCACTCCTATGTTTACCACCCACAAATGATCAATCCCCATGAAGTGCCAGTCAACTTTTTGTTCTTTTCGTTGACGGTGATTTTTTGATTCCATCATCTAAAACTTGAAAATTGTCCATGCTCTTAAAAGTTCGAAGTCATTTTTTGTTTATTATTAAAAAGTTAGGTTAAACTTTTTATTGTAAAAAGGGTTCGATGGTGCTTATTGAATTAATTAAATGAATATAGGGAAAATTGTCCTTTGCTTTTTGATGTTTCTATTAGTATACTCCAATGTAACTAACTTTTGAACTTGTACTTTGAAATGAGTTATAAATAATGTCTTGATGGGTTAAAAAATGAGGGGCAAGCATTAATTTTGCACCATAAGATAAATTTTGCTTGTGCGAGAATTTTATGAAAATTACCCATCTGGTTTTCTTTTGGTACAAGTGAATTGGTTTAAGTGCATCACCCAAGAAACCTTAGTTAGTGTGACAAACAATATCATAGATCTAACCCATCAATTTTGTAGTTTCTGCCTTATTTTTTTTCTGATTTTCTCTTGTCCTTTGCTTCATTTTGCTGCTCTTGCCGTTCCTTCATTCTATTTGTATGGTTCAGCAATTTTGACTTCTGTTGCATTCGTGTCTGCCTTTCTTGGTTGTGCTTGAGTAGCTTAAGTACTATTTAGTGTTATGAACTTTTGATAGTTGTTTTATTGCTTGGTTGATTTGAAGAGACTAAATACCAAGCAATACACTGATATTTTGAATCCTATCAGTTGTTATGTTTGTGTGTCAGTGTATTGCTTATAGTTCATCTTTTTACCTTTACCTTTTTATTTTTGAGATGCTTGTCGTCATTGCATTTGGATCAAGTGGTTTTGCTTGTTGTGGCTCGGATGGAGATGATAATGCCCAGTCATATTTCCCTTGTCCTTTCTATTGTGTGGAAATTGAAGTTCCTATCCTCTGTAGCCATCTGCAAGAGGAGCATTGCTTTATCCTAAAAAATGTTGTACATGGTATCTTTTCTTTAGACTATATTTTAAAGTTTGATTTCTTCCCCTCAAAAGTTGATTGTTAAACAAGTTAATATTTCATTTACATATAAAAGTTCCTTGCTTAAATGCAGCTTTTATCAATCTAAACAGACACTTCTTACCTGGTCGCTATTGGTAATGTCCTGATTTGAATTGAAAAGATAATAATAACAAAGTAACCCATTAGTTATAGTAGCTAAATATTAAGGGAAAACAATAGGACATTTATAAGCATTGATTACAGGTAATTAATTTTAATTTATTATTGAAATTTAATTGACTGCTATAAAATGTTGGTCATTCACTTGATTTCAAAATTAGTGTGCTGCCTAAATTTCGCTAGAACTCCTGGAACTTCACCTTAGTGTACTGCTACACTTACTTTTGTGCTAAATTTCTGTCCACCCCTGTATTCTGAATGGAAAACCTTAATTGGAACCTGTTGTTGTTATTGTAACGACTAATGAGATGGTCAGATGGGAAAAGAATGATAATGTTTAGTAGTAGTATGTGATAAATACCTATTTAAGTAGTAGATATAACTCTGTTTAAGAATCACAACAAGTATATGAGTTAAGCTTTGAGAGATTACATGACAAAGCTTAAGTTTGATAGGTTTATTTTAGTAAAAAATGAAGCATTGTCACAAAGCTATAAAGCAGTTTGTATTGCATCTATTACATCTATAGCTTGTAGCTTTCTCTAGTTGGAATACACCATATCAGGAGTACCCTCTTATAGAACCATTATTCTATATTTAAACAGAAAGAAGGGAGGAGAGGATAGATATCCTTGCAATATCTAAACGTTCTATAAAACATCTTTGTATAGCTTTAGAAATGAAAAAAAAAATTCTCATACTATTACTGTGCTTATTTTACATTGTTCTGATCGTTTAAAAATATGTGCAGTGATATCGTTTATATAGACTATATTTTGAGAGTGAAACAGTTTATAAGACAACATGGTCAAAAGAATAGGACGGAAAAGAATGAAAGGAGTAAAAGGTGGGAAGGCAAGGTTGAATGGAGAATAATTGTTCAAGCGAGAATACCGTTTTGATAAAACAAGGAAAGGCAAACACAAGACAATACAAGACGCAGACCAAGAAGTGAGGGAGGCGTGGAATAAATTGTCAAAGGAAGAAAAGAGTAAGTATTCGGAAAGGGCTAAGGAAGGTAGAGATCGTATAGGACGTCCCTCTTCAATCAAAGAAGGTGAGGTGCAAACACGATCCCCACTAAAACAATTTGTGGAATTTGCACAATTTGTGAGAAATGATGCAAGGTTGATGGAAAAGGCTGAAAAAAGGGTTAAGTAGCAAATTTGCACTAAAAGTATGGGTCCAGGAGCAATTTTACCCTAGAAGTTTTTTTGGGATCAATTTTTCCCCGGAAGTTTCAAAACGTAGCAATGTTGCCCTTTTCCGTTAAATAACAAACCTTGACCGTTAAAAATTTGACGTTGACTGTTAATTTTTTAACTGAAAAAGGCAACATTGTTACGTTTTGAAACTTTCGGGGCAAAATTGATCCCCAAAAAAATTTCAGGGCAAAATTGCTCCTGGACCTATACTTCCAGGGCAAATTTGCTACTTAACCCCTAAAAAAATTGGGTTTTATAAAATATTAGAAGTCACTTGTACGAAGATACCTCATGCACTCTGTGGGCAATTGGTTAAAGCGATTGACCCTACAAGTTGTTCAATATGCGTAAGAAACTATAGGAGGGAAATTGTTGAAAAAGATGTAAAATATTTAATGGGCTTGCTTAATGAAGAGAGTGATATCAAAGAGGAACATGATGCAAACTGTGAGCAATTTCAAAATTTGAAGGAAAAGCTTGCAAATAAAAGGTTCTCTGACATCAAGGGGATGATAGTTTCAAGGGAAGAAGAAGAGTTGTTTGAGCCATTGGTCATTTTATACACCTTAGGGATGTTATTGGGTCCTTCGAAAAATGGAGACATTAGCCATCGATTGTTGAAAATTATATGTTGTGAGAACAATAGTTTAGGTGGTTTTAATTGGTGTAAGTTTGAGATGAAAGAGGTCACAAATTACAAAAATATGTTAAAAGAAGGAGTGACAAGTAAGTGTATCGGGGGTTGCATTTATTTTGTCATGGTAAGTAATGTAACATATCAAGATTCTCCGTTTTGAAAATTGAATATATACTCTATGGTTTTAAACTGAATACTTTGGTTGCAGATTATATTTTTTCAAATGTTTCCCTTAGATGGTAAAGAGGTCCCCGCGGCTGAATGTGCTTTATAGTATTAGAATAATGCAAGGATCAAAGAAGCAGTGAAGCTGGAGTGTGAGAGTGATAAGGGGATTCTATTTTCATGTGGGGTATCGATCCCGAATAACTTAGGATCCAAATCAAATCGTGACTATGATGAAACAACATATGATACTAACTACACACTTAAGCTTCTTAAAGTCACGATATTCAAAGAACCGATAAGCTATAAATTTTTTGTTGTGGTTGCATTTGTCTTGGTTTTATTGTACAAACTTTGACATTGACTGAGCACTACCTGTGATTCATGTAGAGAACTAGACAAATGTATTGTCGGATTATGGGAAAGAAAAAATTGGCAATGATGGTGAGATCAAGGTTAATATTGTTGTGAATGAGGAAAAAAGTGAAACCCAAGTCCAAGTTGAATATATTCCTAAGGACACAAACAATAGGAGTGGTAAAAGGAAGGGCAATGCCAAAAATACAAGTGTGAGTGATGTCTAAGTTCATGTTGATGGCCATGAAAGAGAAAATATGTAGGATAAAGGGAAAGGTAAAGATGACATCAATTATGAGCCACAAGAATCACATTCATCGTTAGCTATGCCACTTCAAGTTCTTCCCTGTGACGATGTGGAGGAAGTTACCAATATTGATTGTAATGATGATATGATGCCTTTAAGAAGGCTCAGAGGATAATAAGACCTGCAATACATTCACCATTCCTTTCAGAAATAGGGGAGATAGGGAGACCTAATGCAAAGGAGTGGTTGTATAAGTACTGCACAAGTAGGACTAACCCGATAGTTAGGCAAGAGATATACGTAGAAATTCGTGAATTCTTTCTGCATAAGATCGAACTGACTTGCTTCAACCTTAAGGGATGGATAAGCAAATGTATAAGTTGAGATTGCTACTTAAGTTTTACATTATAATAACTTACACTCCACATGATAGTGCTAATCAACTAGCATTACAGGTTTTAACACTCATTTCACATATTTTAGTCGATAAACAAAAATATAGTGATGCAAGACGTGTTACACGTCATATCTTCTAGCCTCTTTTTATGGTGAGTCTAACATAATCGTGTTTTCTTTAGTTATTTGTAATAGTACTAATTCGTTGTATTGTCATTTACATTGCATAAAGATCACATGCTGGGAGATATAGACAATTGGAAAGTTGACAATCACACAAGATTCATTAACCTTGACAAATTAGGATACAATATATCATAGTGTGATTTTGTGTTCACGCCTGTGGTCTGTGATCATCACTGGTTTTGTTATGTATTTGTGAAGAAAGAGCTAATGATGTACTTACTTGATTCTTTGCTGCCTAATTTCAATACTCCAAGTGCGCAAACTGCTCTTCATGCAAAGAGGGACATAGGACATAAAGTGGTATTCAAACCCTCATCGTTTAAAACTTCAAATTGTTTACATGTGAACCACAAGCTATAGTCATTGAACTTTCATTTTGACAGAGTAAACATTTTGGTGAATTACTTGCACACCTTAATCGTGACATCTATGGATACAACCCTTACATTGAGTTTAGATTTGGTCTTGTTCAACAGCAAAATAATGGGTGAGTTAGTTGCAGTGGGTTACACATTAATCATTAATGTATGTATGAATGGATGACATTTTTATGTTTTACTATTTCATTTTTGAGTAGATGGGACTTTAGAATGTAAGTGATCTCTTGGTTGCAAAGCTGGGAAAATATAAGAAAGCCTGAGTGGAATGGTTTCATTATGCCTAATATGAGTATATTGGTACATGTTACAATTGCACTTTATTTGACTGGAAACGTGTTTGTACAGGAAGACATGGATCAAAAGCGGGTTGATATGGTATAGTGGTTAGTAGCCCATGAGAAGAATAAACATCGGGACATGGTCATGCATAGCATTAAAGGTTGGAAACCTATAAAAATAAGGAGAAAGTAGTTGACGTTATATTTATTCTGTTCATATTGAAGTTTTTCATCATCTTTTGTTGCAATGTAAATGAAACTCAATTATTTATATACAACTTTGGTATACAAGTACTTGTTTTGTATATTACGCGTGATCTACAAACACTCTTCCCCTACATGCACCACTTATTCCTTGTGCGTTTTGTATACAAGTACTTGTTTCCTGTGTGCAATTATCTAACCCGAAGTGGAAAGCATCTCCCATGGGTTTAAAATGTCTTCCACTTGGGTTCATTTTAAGTGTTCGTAAGTGTAACATAACCATGAACAACATATCTTTCCCTGCATGCAACAACTCTTTCTTGTGTGCAAGATATGACCCTATATGCAAATTAGCTACTCAACATGTAGAATTTCTTCCATAGTGTTGGAAGCATTACTTACATGCTACATAAATGGACTATGGTAGCAAGTAAAAACATAAATGATCAAAAGATGTTAAGAATTAATAGGTTGACAACATCAAATTTAACATTTACAATTACAATAATATCTAGCCACAGTTTGGCTAACATATCGTACTAATATATAACACTTTTACATTTACAATGACTAAAGGAAATAAATCACTTGTAACATAATTACAACACAAAATACATCTTCAAAAGTCTTTACACAATGCATTAACCACTGCATTTCACCCCTAATTCCAAAAATCATGAGGGGACAAAAGGTTATATACAAAACTAAACGTTAGTCACTAGCTAACATATTGAACTATGCATTGGATTGGTATACTTGAAGAAGGTGAGGTCAATAAGGATTTGGGTTCTTGCACCTTCGTCAAGTATGCCCTTCCTGATGGCATCTTGAACATTTATACTCATTCTTGTCTTGGAATTGAGATTCTCATCCACTTGTGCATGGTCTCCCAAGCGGACGGCTTGTAGTGGGGGGTCATAAGAAATTCTTATTCTGATAATCATTGAATCACAAGTCATTTAATTTTGGCATGTTATGTGTATTCATTGATGTCATTGTTCTATTATATATCTTTTCTTGTGTTGGACTTAAGTAACACTCTTCCATTTATCAGTACACATTACCATTCACATGTTTAATACATGCACATGCATGTGGGCATGGTATACCATAGGTTTGCCAACCCTTGTAAGCACATTCTTTCAATACAATATTTACACCAACACAAACTTCTTCAATTTGAACTTCAAATGTATGTGAAGAATATTGCAACACTAACATCCCTTTACTACATAACACATTCTCCTTCAACTTTGCTTCTATATTAGGCCCCACTCCACTTTTTCATAAGGTAATTGCATTCTTCTAAGCAAACAGTTTTTTTGCTAGCTCCTCTCTATGCTCATTTATCAATATAAACACATGATGTTTCCTCTCTTTCACAAGCCATGCATTATATAACTCAGCCAAATTAGTAGTTATATTCTCCCACCTTCTAAATGGGAATCGTGATAATGCCCAACAGTCAATATCACCTGCTCTTCAAGCCAGGTTAACAATTCATAGGTAAAACATCGCATATTGGCTAAAGCTCTTTCGAAGTCACAATCCAATCTAGCATATGCAATCCCATCCAGCATCTTCAAAGCATCATCCTTCTTGATTTTGGTATTTCTTCTCACGCCTCTATAAACCTTTGAATACTCTGTGTTAAAGTTCTCTTTAACATTCCTATAGCAATAGGCATGCCTCTCACTCCCAAAAATATTTCAGACAATATGTATTATCGCATTATGTTTGTCTGACACAATCACCACTTCAAGATAGTTTAAAATGTCTTTCACATTTTCCATAAACCATGTCCAATCATCATTAGTCTCCCCACCTATAATGGCATAGGCAACAGGGTATAGCTGATTAACAACATCAAGTACAGATGCAAATAACATTGTCCCACGATACAACCCACCAAGGTGAGTTCCATTAACATAAAGAATGGGTCTGCATCTTCCTAAGAATCCTTCAACGGAACATCCATATGCAATGAATAATCTATTAAACGTATGGTCAGGACAAGCTTCCCATCTTGCCACTATCTTCAGGTCTACTTCAATTAGTTTCCTGCAATACCAAGGAATCAACATGTATGATTGCTCAGGTGATCCCTGTATCTCAACCAGTGCTTTCTCTTTACCTTTCTATGCTTGATCATAAGACATTGATAAATCATATTCCCTATAAATGTCACGTCTTATCTCATGAGGTGGGTTATCTAAACAACCCCTCAATCCATCTTTTATTATGGAAGTAGTCATGCTGGAGGTCAATTTGCAATGTACAATCAGATTATCTTGTGCAAGTGATTGTAGTTCTCTATAAAGGTATGCACACATAAGAAGTTTGACTCTTCCTCCCCTACTTGATATGCAATAATTTTCCATGGACAACCATCCACGTTACACCTCACTATCATCTTACTTGCACAATTCCTCACAAATTTGTATGCAAATTTATATGCCAAACTATACTTGTAGAGTGATTCTTTAAATTCAACAACATTGTTAAACCTCTTATGAGAACCTGAAAGCAATTCCTTCCACTTCTTAACACCATACTCAAGGATAGGTGCAAGTGCACTCTGAATTACATATGGCCTATCTTGTGATATCCTACTTGATGATGATTCACCAATACATAACCCATATGATCCTCCCAAGCTCTCTGGCCTGCATCAAAATTTTTTGTCAATTAATCACTCATTCTGTCATACCACTTCAAAACACTTAAAAAGTATATGTAACTCACCTTTGTGACATTATCAAGGGTTGCTCTTCATCATCTATCAACTCACTAGCATCTTCAATTATATACAAATGTGCACATTTGTCATTAAATTATACTATTTGTTTCACTCCTTCATCATTCTCTATATCTACAACAGTGCTTTCATCCAATGTATACCTTAGCTGAAATGTTTTCCCTTTAATACCAAGACACGAATATATTGTTCTTCTAAGCTCATTAGGTGACATTCCTTCTCTTACTATTCTTCCATTTGCTCTCCCACCAACATATTGAGTCCTCCCTTGATCAGTGACAATCTTCCCACCTATATGGAAGAAGCAATAAATTTCTTTTGTGCACTATTCATCACACTAAACAAAAACTTGTAGTAAGATACCTTTAGTGTCATATAAACTGAATTTTATAATGTGTTTGATCTACTACAATAACCTGATCAAACATCACAAATTGTCAAGGGAGTTTTGAGTTTTTTAATTCAGTCTCACCTTTACAAAAAAAGACATAAGGGACGAGTTTGATATTATTATATTACAAAAAAAAATACGTAATGAGACATATGATAATAAGAACAAATATATATAATAACAGCAAGGTCAATATTAGGATGACACCTATAAATGGAGAAATAATGATCCAAAAAAAGACACTCTTGCGTATAAATGCAAAAATTGTGTGTGAAGTGCAGGGTTCTTGGACCCGGACCAGACCGGCTGGTCCGGCCCGGAACCCACCGAACCGGTCAGTAGACCTATCCGGTTCCCAGTCCGATCTGGGTCCCAATTTTTAAAAAAAAAATTTTAACTTTTTCCTTTAGAATTTCATACTATAAGCCTAAAATTTTCAATTACTCACCGGTTTGGTCCTGGTTTAGCTCCGGTTTGGCCCCAGTTTGACCCACTGACCCTTAACCCAGTACCCCGACCGGTTCAATTCCCGGTCCGGGTTTTAATACCTTGGTGAAGTGTGAACAACAAGATGAGCATATTGTAACCCCCTGCCTTGAAAACTGTTATTACAATTCGAAATACGGGATTAAAATGAAATAGAGAACAATAATTCTCCAAACTCATTTACAATCCCTTCCTTATTGGAGGGTTTTCACAAACCTTTTCAAAACCTTTGCTATTATCCTGGTCTCAAATTCACGTTCGAATATAATTACCTTGTGCAGTTAAATCACATTTATACATATAAGAGTGTATAACAAAAATTCCGGCAATCCCCAGGTAATATATACTAACTATCGGGTTTAATATTCCCAAATAGGGGATTAAATACCATATTCAAAATAATGTTCACACACTAAAGATATACAGTAATCTCAAACCAAAATGGATAACCAACAATCCAATATCAAATATCCCTACAAAGTCCTAGCCTTTCCTGATCGCTCGCTTCTCCTTGGACCCACTTGCCCTATTTGTAGGTTAGTCAAAGGAAAGAATGAGATTCAAGAGAATCCCAGTAGTAACAAATCACTCAAACAATGTATAAACACATAGCATGCAAGCAAATCATTAACAGTATATCAGCAGCAATAACACAATGCACAATGATTTATGGCGTTCACCATAAACGACAGCACTCATGGTTGTAAACACAATGTGACAACTTTCACTGTAATCATAATGACGATAGCCCTCCTGGCTATAACACTATGTGACAGCTTTCGGTGTAATCACTATGACGATAGCCCTCTCAGCTGTATTCACAGCAACATCAAATATCATCACAAAGCATGATAAATATACATATAATGTTCTACACATGGTATAAGAGAAAGAGTCACTACCTTGTTCTTTCCTACGTTTACTGTAACGCCCCAATTTTTGATTAAGGCCTAATGATAATTATTGAGGATAATTATCGGATTAAAGTGGAATTAATGTGTATTGATGACAATATTATCTAATATGTCATAATTGATGGAAAATTTATAGAATGGGATTATTGGCCTTAAGTTGGTGATTAATGGGAAATTAATTACTAACTATAGGAAAATGAGAAGTGTGATTAAATGGCTAATGGAGGGATTAAAGTAGCTAATTGGTGGATTATTGTATGAAGAGCCAATGGGAAAGTGACAAGTGGCAAGCTCACATGTTAAGAGGGTAAGAGAAAAGTCAAATGGGATAAAATATGGTATTTTCTCTCTCTTCTTCCCTCTCTTTTCGCTGAAACTGATGGGTAGGAGTATGATTATCATTTCTTTCATCTTCCCCATCACTCAACCTCTCATATCTCTCTCTTCTCTCTCCATATTTTCGTCCTCCATTGTTGGCTAAGAGAGAGAAAGGAAAAGCTAGATTTTGAGGTAAGCAAATGGCCTCAAATGCCAAAATGCTCTTCATTAATATTGTTCCTTGAGCTAAGAGCTTTCATCCTATGGTTGTAGTTTCTCCATTGGTGGTGATTTTAGGAATCACGAAAATGTACAAGTTGGAGAATCATGAAGTGCCTTTGGGAAAGTTAATAAGGTAAGTGAAAGCTTCATTTTCATATAAGTTTTGTGGCCATTGGTTAGGCCTTGAATTTCTGGGATTTATTGGTCATTTTTGAAAATGAGTGTCATTGGTCATTTGGCATGTTAAAGGTATAGAAATGGTATATTTGGAATGTGTATGGATAGATAGGATTGATTGGGAAAGAAAGGAGTGAGATTGGAAAGTTTGGAAAGTAAGTGTTTAATGTGGCCATGGACCAAAGCATGCTAATGTAGTGGAAATTAGGTTGTTTAAATGGTTTTATTGGATTCCTTGAGTGTTTTAGTGTAAGGAATAGGCTTGATTGTTGATTTTGAAGCCATTGGGCACTTTGGTAGAAAATTGGAAATGCTGCCATTGAAAGTCTATTCTGGGCAGTCTGTTTGTATTGGCATTTTGAATGACCAAATGATTTCAGAAAATTATGAAACTTTCCAGTCTTAAATATCACATCCCAAGGTTCAAAATGAACATATAATTTGTGTCATTTCGTTTTGTTAACTTAGAGTTATGGTTTGCCAAATTTTGGGACAAAAACATAACTCTGTTTTGGAGTAGTGTTGAGTTTTTGGTGATTCTGTATTTTTGTGATGATTTAAACTAATGAGCAATATTTTTCCTAGAAAAAGGACTCAAATATCTTTCATTTGACTTTGGAATCACTTCATTTCAATTTTTATAGCATTAGATATGATTTTTCGAAGTTCAGCCAAGAATCAGGAAATTTCTTGGCCGCGGTGGCTAGCCACAGCCCAAACCTTCTGGCTTGATTCTAGCCGCGGCCCATGGGTGGCTGAACAAGGCCAGTGGCCTTCTGACCATATTTTTGTCATGGCCCAAGGAAGGGCTGGCCGCGGCCAACCCCTGTGTTCCAGCACTTTGGGTTTTTGAAAAGAGATCTTCAACCTATTGTTTCTCAACCTTTTAGGGGTTTTATTAGAGGCATTTGTGGCTTCTTAAGGGTCATTATTGATAACCAAATTTAAGTGTTGAAGAGTCAATTGAGTATTGGAATAGAGAATAATGCTTCGTCCTTAATTATGACTTTAGGATTTGATATCTGCCTGGAGCATAGAAGGCATGTGCTTGCTCAAGGAAGGAAAGACAAAGGTAGTGACACTTTATCCTATATCATGTGTATTGCATTGCTTGTTTGCATTAGTCATCGAATACAATGAAAGTGAAGGGGACGTGGCGAAAGCCTGGACTCATATATAGTGAAGGGAACGTGGCGAAAGCCCGGTCTCGAATATTGATTGCTTCATTGTGATATATGTGACTTGCTTTGTATATATGCATCATATAAATAAACTGTTGCTATTGGGATTCTCTAGAATATCATTCTTTCCAAATAACATTTTTAGACAGGGCAAGTGGATCGAAAAGCAAGCAAGTGGCAAAGGACGATTAGGACTGCCAGCGGTAGTCTTATTTAGATATTGTGGTTTTATATCGAATTGGTTATCATTTTGGAACAATGTAATTATATTGTATAGATCATAGTACTATAGTTTTGTGTAATCCCCGGTATGGATACTGAGATGGGCAATGATGCCCTGTATAAACCTTTGGATTAATATTATTATCCCGGGTGAACGTCGGGAATTGTGCTTACTCTGATATTGTATATGTAACAGACCAAACAGGCCATTTGTTTTAATGAATGAAATGAATGGAGATCTATTTGTACAGGTGTTTTAAAAAGTTTTTAATTGTCCCGGATTTCTTATTCGATAATTAAATGTGCTTAAATGCTAATCCCGGCCTGATTATCGAAGGGAGTTACATTTACCGGCACTACACGTCTACGATCAGGGCAAATATCGAACCCTATAACCAAAATCAAGAACGGCGGATTAATTTTCTACTCCAAATTCTTATTGTCATAACACTTAAAGTTTGTATCCTTTGAACTCTTTAGGTGGCCACTAGGAGCCTAAACACATACCTAAAGGGTTGGGAGAAACTACCCCAGAGATTCCTCTTTAGAAGTGAATATACTGATTTTTGACTCAAACACTCAAGTGAAGAAGACCTCACTTGAGTGATGGAGTGACCTGCACTCGAGCACTGAAGATCACTCATGCGAGTGTTTGACCCAGAGCAGAACCTGAGACAGCAAGTTGTCACAGCACTCGAGTCTTGAACCCAGCACTCGAGTGATAGCCACATATTCACTCGAGTCCTATCAAGTGAGACACAAAAAGTGACAACCTGAGAGCAATAAAACCCTAGAATGAGGAGTGCACTTGAGTACTAGCTCTAGCATTCAGGTGATTACCCAACACTTATGAGTGTCAAGTCACACTCTTGGAAAATAGCCTGCGGGTGTTAACCTGAGACGAAATCTCAAAATACAGAACATACAAGCACTCGAGTGACACCCTAAGCACTCGAGTGACACCATAAGCACTCGAGTGATACCCCATATCATTCGCAAGTTAGGAAGTGCACTCACAAACTTTGTCTAAGAACTCTACTAAAACACGGAAGGAAAAGGGAAAATATACTGTTGCACTCGAGTGAGACCCCACCTCACTCGAGTGAGGCTTATCAAAAGCCAAAACGCAGCAACTGACAACAACTTCCAGTTTTTACCAAATATTTTCCCATGGTCCTAAAATTCCTGCATAAGCCTAATCCCACTCAATTTCACATAAAGAACCCATTGAAAGCCTCAAAACACCCAAAAATCTCATACTACTACAAGTTTTGGTTTTGGGTCAATATTTCACACCCATTACCCCCTTTAACTAAACTTGATCCCAAAGGTCCAAATCAATTCTAACACTCATATGGCACCACATACTACCAATCCTACCATAAATCATCATACAATTCATGCATTCCAAAATCACACTTAAAACAGGGCAATTTCCACATATATCAAAACTTAACCAAAATCACAACAAATATGCCAAAATACTACAAATGCTCACCTCTTAAACTTGCCAAGATTAGATCCTTGATTCCTCAATGTAATACCCTGAATTTTGAAACTCGAGGCTAGAGAATAAGCCTGAAATAAGTGGATTGCTAAGCCCCAGTTTAGCAAGGTCCCAAATATGGATTAATGGATAATGACTCCAAAAGTGGATGTGATTAGTGATAAATAAACCCTTTTGGAGAATATGATGTGATTTAGGATTCGAATGTGATTCGTATGTGTTGTGAGCAGCGCCGAAACCTTGTATTTAAGCTCAATTATAAATTAACCTCTAAATTGACTTAAAATAGAGGGTAGGGCGCATACTATGAAGAAATGAATGAGAAAAAGAATTTGGGTGGTAATTCAACGTGAATTGCCATAATCAAGGGCAAACAGTAAAGTTACCGACCAATTGATCGGTTACCGAAGAGGAAACTCATTGGTAACTTCAAGATCAATTGTTAGGATTGATTTGTGTAAGAAATCAAGGGGTGGAATCCCATGTTTAAGAGTCCATGTGTGCCCAAAAGATGAAACAAGGTTGTGACACTTGGCAAGTTTTGGACCCTTGGATCTTGGTCAATTTTTCAAACTCTTCCCTCTCTCCTCTCTCCCTTATTTGGTCGTCCAAGAGTGTTTTTTTGGGGCCAAAATCTGATCATCTCCTTCATCATCTTCCTCTCTCTCTCTTGTTCTCCATTTTCGCCAAGTGCAACGTGGAAAGAGAAAGGGAAAATGTGAGATTTTGCTATCTTGGTGTCCTCTTTAGCTCAAACATCTTTCTTTAATGTTGTTCATAGTGATGAGAGCTTCATCTCTATAGTTTTAGATTTGTGAGAGGATGTGTTTGAGAGCTTAAGCAAAAGTGGAAAGATGAAGAATCAAGAAATTGGTTTGGGAAAGAGGAAGAGGTGAGTATTTGCTACCTTTTGATCTAAGTTTTGGACTTGTGGTTGGGTTTTGAGAATTTTGGAATTTTGTCCTGATTTTTGTGGTATTTTCATGTGGCATGTAATTGGGAGAATTGCATGTTGATTTGTGTTGAAAATGGTGACTTGTTGTATAATTTGGTCATTGGAATTGGTTTGGCATTAGAAATGGAAAAGTTTGCAATGTTATGTATTGAAATGTGAATTGTGTTGACATGTTGAGATTATTGTGAAAACATGTCAATGTGATGTGAATTTGATTGATTTTGTATTTGCAATGGATTCCTTGTGAAAATTTATGTGGGAGTGATGTTTGGTATGAAAATGGGACCATTGGAAGTAAAGATGAAAAATCTATAATTCTGTCTTTTGAAACTCTGTTCTGGACAGTCTGTTTGTGTGGACGTTTTGAATGGGTAAATAATGTCTAAAAATTCTGAGACTTTCTAGTCTTAAATTTCACATCTTAAGCTTCAAAATGGATAAATAATTTGTGTCATTTCGTTTTTTGAACTAGGATTTATGTTTGTCCAAATTTTGATGACAAAACTGGACTTAATTCTAGAGCAGTGTCAATATTTATGTAATTCTGTATTTCTATGGTTGTGTACAGCCTTGAATCATATTTTTCCTATGAAGAGGACTTAAATATATTTCATTTGACTTTAGGATCACCTTGTTTCAATTTTTTTGAAATTAATTATGAATTTCTGAAGTTGCCTTGGCTGCAGCAGAAAATCTTGGTTGCAACACAAAAGTTTCTATGTGCGTTTTGGCCACAGCCAGAAATTCTTGGCTACAGCCAAAAACCTTCTGTGCACATTTTGGCTGCAGCCAGAGGATTCTTGGCTATAGCCAACCCCCATTTTTAGTATTTTTTGATTTTGGAAGGTGATTTCCAACCTAGTACTTCCCAATCCTTTAGGCTTTTGTTGAGCTTATTATAGCCACTTAAAGGGTGTGAATGATAACCAACTTTAAGTATTGTGGAAGTAAGGATTTGGAATTGAGATTGACCCTATGTCCTTGATTTGGTTATAGGGTTTGATATTCACTCGGATCGCAAGTAGCCGATGCTAGAGCTTACGTGGAAAGAATAAGTGTAAGGAACTTACCTTTTTTGCATGTATTTGATATTTGTGTTATTGTATTGATGCATATATTGCTTTGTTTGATTATATAAAATATATATGAATGATTGTAGTTCTGTTTCTATTTATGTTATGGCCATGAGTATGTTGTTGAAACATTGAGCACGCAGATATGTCATTATGTAAGCATGAGTTATTGTGATGCAAGCATGTCATGCATTAAACACTTATCTTGCATGCATATTGGTATATGTTTCCTACTGAGATTCTCTCGAATCTCACCCCTACCAACATTTTAGACAGGACAGGTGAATCAAGGAAGGAGCAAGCAACCAGGGGTGGCTAGGGCTCCCGTTGGAGTTTGATGTTGGTAGTTGGTTAATGTATAGAACCCGGGGGTTGCCAGGATTTTATATTGGGCACTCTGATTTGATATGAATGTGATTTATCCGCATAAAGTAATTGTATTTGAAATGTGAATATGAAACCATGTGTGTTAGATTTTGAAACGTATTTGAGAAAAACCTATAATCAATGATGGAATTTTAAATAAGTTTTAATTATTATTGGTCTCTATTTCACCTTCATCTCATATTTCGGATATAATTACGGTGGGGGTTACACTCAAAACTTAAATTTGTTCAAGCTCTAAAACACCCTCTTTCAAAAAATCTAAAACCATAGAAAGAAAGTTCTCATCACCATGGACAAGATTAATGAAGAGGTTTAGAGCATTTGAGATCAAACACAAAGTTAAAACATTACCTTTCACTTTCTCTTTCCTTCCTTCCTTGGCCGAAAATGGAGAATAGAGAGAGAAGATGAGATGATCTTGAAGATGATCAATTTTTCTCTTTTCCCTATGCTCCTAGCCAACTTTACAAGTGAGAGGGAAGAGAAAATGAGTTTAAAATTTTGACCTCATCCAATGGCTCACAATTGTCCACATGTCATAATCTTGCTTCTTCTCCCAACTCTTCCTATACACACGCACACATTGGATGAGTCAATCATAATTTCTTAACCAACTACACATTCCCCATAACTTCAACCAAATTAGTAAATCCCCCTCTTCAGAAGTTGACTAATTGGTCGGCAAGTTTCCTATTCTGCCCTTGATTATCACAATACTATTAAATCATCACCAAACACATTTATATCAAAATTCACATCACATTCTCCACAAGTGTTTGTTTAACATCAATTACATCCACTTTGTAGGTCATTAGTCCTTATTCACCAATTAGGTTATTACACATATAACATTGTTTTCTTTTGAGGGTTATATGTTGAGACATGTTAAAAGAATTATGGAGGGTATATATATATATATAGAGAGAGAGAGAATATGAAAGGACAATTGGCATCTAATGAAGTGCCATCAAATTCAAGATTAGTGGTTGTGTATGATTAATAATCATTCAAATCAGACATAATATGCTACTATGTAACAACTCAACATTGGATACAAATCTATCTACTATAAAGTATATGGAACCTTGATGATTATGGAGAAACTTAGAAAACCTAATGAAGCCACAATTTAATTTATTTACTACTTCCTTATTCAGTAAAACAACAATGAAAAAACCTAGCTTTAGAGTAAATGCAAATCATCAACTCCACCAAAGTCTGAACTATGAATAAGGGTATTGACACAACTCACCTCCCTAGCCTTTACTGATACATCGAACCTCCGACAGCATCCACAGTGAATGTCGGCCAGAAGGGAGGACGTCTATCTATGCATAGCTAAGGAGAAGAAGCCAGGAAGGACGTCAATCACTGGCTCTGTTTATTGCATATAGAACATTTGTTTTCTACCTTTGGTTTTTTGGGATGCGAAATACACATTTTTCTCCATCAACCCTTGTGCTAGTGAATAATCTAGAGCAAATCCATTCTTATCTAGCTTAACCAATACTTCAAAGGTGGGACTATTGGTAGAATGAATTTTTGTATTTGTACTAGAAAATTGTTTAGCATAGTTTGCTAGCGAATGATAAGCACTTGTGTTTGCTTGTCGATACACATGATAGGCAGACATCACTCATATTCTAATATTCTATCAGCTTAATGTTTACAAGCTCAAATTGTATGTTTTGCTTTCTTTCTTTTTTTTGTATCAGAATATCTTGGCTATTTGCTTGTGATCTATTCTTAACTATATTTGACTCAATCCAAAACTTGAAACTTAGCTATAAACCTTCCAAATCAACACCTTATAATATTTTATTGCTCCATGGTGTCCATTATAAGATTTAAGCAATTCGTTGTTTAAATCACAAAATAAGCTACCGATATTTTTTTAGCTCTTATGTTGGCATCTGTATTGAGCTTTATGTAACATTTTTTAAATGCTATCCATATTTAATGAAGATCTCATAAGAAGCTATAAGTTGACAAACATTACTGGAGTCTTCGCCTAATCATTTTTAACACACTCAAAGATCTAATGAATTATGTAGAAATTGAGGGGACGCTCTTATTTCATGCTAAAAAACTTCAACTTATGAGATTCTTGATTAAGAGATCGAAACAGAATGATATGGATAGCTTCTTGAAAAGGTTGCATAGGTTTCAATACCGATGCTAGCATAAAAGCCAAGAAAGGAGGGATCGGTAGCTAAGAGCTCTTTGAAAATGGAGAAATGTTTAAATGTTATTACGTACAGACATCTTATAGCAATAACAAATGCTTTACAATTAGTTGAGGTGTTGGTTATTTTGGAAAGGTTTAAAGAAATTTTCGAGATGTGGTTTTGGGTAAACTGAGTTGGAGATTAATCATAATTAGATATCCAAGATATCCCTAATCAAAATAAGGGAAAAAAAATACAATCACGATCTTGAAAACCAAAAGAAGATGGTGAAAAATCTATTAGGATTTGTGACAATTTATCATGAATTTAGACAAGCAAATAAATGTGTTGATTCGCTAACAATCTTTTTTTCACACATATGTCTAATGTTGTTACAAAAGTTTGTTCAATTGATTGTGTCGAAAAACACCTAGAACATGGTAAAAGCAAATTGGTCCTAGAGTTTTGAGTAACATAAAGTTGATGGACGATGACGACAACAACAACAAAAGCTTATCTCACTAGGTGAGATCTTTTATATGGATTGCACGGCGCCATTATACTTTATCGTGCAACGCTAAACCAAATCTTTGATGGACTTGAATGCATATTTTCTTGACAGTGAGGGTTGGGAAACATGGTCATAACTCAGCCTCATTTAATATCTGCTTTGACTTTGCACTCAATTTCATCATGTTTTCAAGCTTGATTTATCTTTTAGTTTCAGAAGCTTTTATATCTCACATATTTTAACTTGCTGTAGAGAATGTGAATTTAAATAGTCAGACTGTAGGCTAACTAACCATCATGCAGCCCATCTAGCCCGTAGCACATCCTAGCTAGTGAGATACGATTTCAAACACAAGTTGAGATGACAAGTTTTGGACACTTCACCAACCAAAAAGGTGTAATGCTTGATTGGTTACTCTCTCTATCTCTCAATTGTTTTCAATTTCATAAGCTTATACTTGGTATGTGTTTGATTTGAAGTGTGGACCAACTTTGAGGTTAAGATATTATAGTGTTTAATACAGGCCATTGGTGGACTCATGAGAAAACATCCAGAGGGTGAGTGTTTAGTCCCTTTCTGCTTTCAAGTCTTGCATTGGCAGTATTAAGCATCTGGGACTAAGCAAGTCTTGCTGATTCTGCTGTCATGGAGAAGAGTATTATCTTCTTTCTTTGTTTTTTTTTGGCCAATGAGAAGAGGATTATCAAGAAGGCAACTTTGTCAACCCGTTTTGAGTTCTAGTTTGAGGAAGATTATTAGTCTCATGGGTTGATTCATTTGTGTGTAATCATCATATTCTTGATACCACTTTTGTAAGATTGGGTAAAGAAAAATGAAAGATTAAAGTATTGATTGATTTCTGTTGCACTTTGAATGAGGATGATAGAGTAGTGGATGAAACAAAATAGTTTTCACTCTAAAATCACTCCTCTAGTCTTGTTTATAAGGTATGGAAAAAAGGTTAATTTTTATTTTTTCTATAAAGCACATCATTACATTTTTCATGTGAATGTATAATTATATCTTTAACTTATTATCATATTAATTTTATTTTCATGGGTTTAATTGTATGTCAAATAAAAGTAAAGTTGAAAATTTGTTAAATTTTAAAGTAAAGTTAATGAGCTTTAAAGCCCAACATCTATATTTAAAAGCCCAATATTCATTACTATGGCAACAAAATATAAAATTAAAAAAAAACAATTCTATATAGCATTATAGTTCTTAACTTTTTGTTTTTTAAGAAAAGATTTCACTTGCATATATTTTGACAAGCTGTAGTTTTTTTTTTGGGTACAAAACGAGAGGTCAAAGCCGTAGAACAAAAAATCAATTAGTCTATAGGAGATTGCAGGATCCGGCTTTCCTCCTATACATGTTAATATCCGTTGCCCTCCTTTACTTAAAACGACACCATTTAGTGTGGGAAATAAAATCTCAGCCCTCCATGTATTTGTGATCCAAACCGTTGGTTCAAAGATCTACACTTAGCTTGGCCAAACCATCGATAAAATCCACAGCTCAAACGGCGTCTGGCATCCGATCGAGAAGGAAGAGGATTTCCTCTGTTGTCATCTCCTCTGTCAGTCACCGTCATCCACCGCTGATTCGTTGTTGGCCAGAAATGTTGTTACTTCTTGAATCTTACAACTCCCTCGTGTGGCTAGGCAAATTTGATAAATTTGCAAAAATTTTGAGTTCAATCTCCCTCTTCATGTGGCTTCTTCCATGGCAATTCTTTTATATACAACAGCCTCAGTATATTCAACTCCAAAGGTTGTAGTGGATTTTTGTGTTGGAACAACTTAGCCGTAGAAGAAGAGTAAAGGTAGGCAATTTTTGTGCTTTAATTTTGTATACTACAAAAAATTAGTCAACTTTCTTGTTGAGTGAAATTGTTTTGTCTGATTTTCTCGCTTTACAAAAATTACGAACTTTCAATCTATTCCTATTAGGTTCTTTTCTTTTAGTTTAATTTCTCATTCTTTAGATTATTACTGTGTATGCTATATTAATGTAGAAGCTAACAGATGGCTGAGTTGGATGTTTTCTACCTAGGTGGAATTAGTTATCTATCTTTTTTCGGTGAAAAGGTTATCTTGTTTCATTAAACTTTGTTTGTGGTTGTCCCCTAATATGTAGTTCTGCAGTGGTATTGGTCAAGTTTTTTTATGTGGACTTAGATTTCTTTTCAACTTTTTATGTAGATGTCTTGTTCATGATGATTGAAATAGTGTTATAGTCTGCATTCTTCACTTTTGGCTTTGTTTGATGAATATTTGATAATCAAGCCTAAGAATACCTTACAATTAAACATCTTTTTTTTTTCTGTTATCTAACGCTAAGATACTTTCTGTGTCATCAAGGAGCAAGAGAAATTTCACTAAACCAAGTTACAAACTTTAACAAGACAATTTTTTTAAATTGCAAAGAGGTAAATATGTTATTCTAGTGATGTATTTATGCCCATTCTGTTTATGATTTTTATTCTCTTTTTGTTATGCTAGCTGAAAACATTGCTGCAACAATATGATAGCTTGACATTATAACTTTGATTTCTAACACTTTGTTTGCATGATATTGCTTTTATCTTCCATTGTGCAAGCATACCCTACAAAATGACTGCTCATGTTGTACAAGGAAAAGTTTTGTCTAGTTGTTCTTAACTGCCTTGCTGAACATAACAGAATCTTCCTTGTACATATTATTTAATCATCTTCCTGATGGTAATATGTATATGCATGCTACATTCCCTTACATATATTTGGTTTGAAAATTATTTATAAGTTGCATAACAAAATCTTCCTTGTGCATTTTACATAAAGTGAAGAACGATATAACTTGCATAACAGAATCTCCCTTACATATAACTTGCACAAGGGAGAGTTTTTGTCATATTGCAATATAACTTGGTTTGAACTGAAGAACAAAACTTCCATAACTATAGCTTTGCATTGTATTTTTGTTTTGCAAGACTTGTATATTTCAGTTGTTTAATGTAGTATGCAATATGTTGTGTATTTGCAAATACAAATAAGAGAAAGAGAAATATGATTGAAACTTGCTATATGACTATTTGTTGACTTTGTTTCATAACAGATTACACAAAAATGAGCAATCTTGACCAAAAAATAGAGCCAATTCTAACTACATCAATTGAGAAGACATGAGCAGCTAGAAGAACAAAATGAAGACTTCATATACAAAATGAGCCTGCTTGACCAAAATAGAGAGCAGACCAAAGGAAGTACAAAATGAGCCTGCTTGAGCAAAATAGAGAGCAGCCCAAAAGAAGTCATAAGCTGTACAATAGAGTTGGACAAAATAAGGGGCACTTGAAACTTCATGTAGGAGGATCTAAGTTAATCATTGAATATGTATTTGTAACACAATTCAACTTTGTAGTGTTAGTGATATATATTGACAGTCTTGAATTTTTCCACTATTGTAAGATGAGACAATACTATGTAAAGAATTTCATAGTATCAAGTGAAATTACTTCACCAAAGCAAGCATAATCGACCAACATGCGTGCATCAGCCCAAAATACATTTGTCACTTGCTCCTTTGAATCCATTTGGTGAGCATGAAAAAAAGATGGACTTTCTGCTAATTGGCGCTCAAAATACCCAAATATACATCCAGCTTCCCCGTATTTCATGGCTCGTTGCCTTTTTGAATTAAGATAATTCTTCACATCACCTCTTGAATATCCCAAATTGGTTCGACGTCCTGCATATTGACTTTGCAAATTGAATGCTGATTTTTGACCAATCCCAGCCTTTTCAGCATTTTCTAATTCATATTGTTGAGCTGGTGTTAATCCTCGAAATGATGCAAACAAATGAACAGCTTTAGGAGGTTGAAGTGAATGACTATGATCCAGGAAAACTTCATTTATTTTGTACTTTCCATTTACTTCTTTAACTTTCATTCTTGCTTTGCAATCTGTTCTTGTCTCTTCTCTAGGCTTTCTAATATGCACATCACGAATGTCTGGTTTCTTCACCCCTTCTTTACGACAAACATATAGATAAGAAGAATATTTTGACTTATATTTTCTACTCTTGTTAAAGCTCTGTTTTTGAATACCAAAACCAATTCTTCTACCATATGCCCTCCAAAATTCCCATGCTTCTTCTATATTGTTAAATTCAAGATCAAGTGTAGGAGTCAAATTTATATCCATCTGCAAAATTGAAAAATATGTACACAATATAAATATAAACTCACAGCAAAAATATGAAAATTCTGATCTCAAAAGCAATAGATATATATATACAAATAGAAACATAGAAATATATTAAGAGCACAAACTATATGAACAGAAAATCAAAACATAAATATAGAAATATATTAACAACATAGGAAAATACAAATTGAAACATAGAAATATATTAAAGCATACTAACAGAGATATATCAACCACAACATATAAATATATTAACTATACACACAGAGAAAAAAATGAGCAACCTAACCGAATCTATTCATAAAGCAAAACCCATATCAAATAAAAAACTTCTCAATGCAAAGCAACGCATGCACTAAAGCAACGCACTAAATTTAACCAAAATAAAAATAAAAATAAAGCAACGCACTAACAGCCATATAAATCAAACTAATAAAAAAATTATATCTGCAATTGGAATATATATATATACATATATACAGAAGAAAAATATCCAGTTTTTTCAAGTTTCAAGATTATCAAGTTAGATTATAAAGAAAAACATAAATGTAAAAAAAAAAAAAAAAATATCAATAGATCTATGAGTATTTGATAAAAGATTACTTTTTTACTCATTAATCTTTGATATCTTGTACTCTCTCCTGTTCCTCTTCTCTAAAAGCTTTTCCCACCTCCTTCAATTTCCTCCTCTAAATTTCCATTGTCTCTGATTTTCCCGCTCAGCCTTAGGAAGAAGAAAGGATATTGGAGCCTAAAAGAAAACTGACTTGGTTTTGGTTACTTTTGTGAGGCAAATAATTAAACGGATGGCTAAGATTGACTAATAAATTGAATGGATCAGATGAAGTATACAAAACGACGTCGTTTCAATTAGTAGCTCCTCATCACCATCATGCCATTATAATAAATAAATAGTCCAGATTTATTTAACGCACAAAACAAAGTCGTGTTGTGTAAAGGAGGGCAGCGAATATTAAAAGTAGCGGTGTTCAAAACTGGGACCAGGACCGGGATCGAGACCGGGATCTACCACTCCCGGTCCCGGTTTTTGGCCGGGATGCAGATTGCATCCCAGTCCCGATCCCGGTCCCGGTTTGGTCCCGATCCCGGTAATCCCAGGCGGGACCGGGATCAAACCGGGAAATCCCGGTTTTTTTTATAAAAAAATTAAATTTAAAAAATATTATTATTTTAGTTAAATTTTCTATAATCTAGTGTTTAAAGTAATTATTTAACATCTAATAAGGCCATAATAATCACACAAATTGATCTAGAATTGAAGAATAACATTTTATTATTATTATTATGATCACCTTCATCATTTTTGTTATTATTTTTATACATTATATAGTAGGATTAGTATCACAATATATATAGTTTAACTCCAACTAAATATGTGATACATATTTTATCAAATGATAACTTAAATTATGGGATAAAAAATACAAAAATAAAACAATAACTTAGTTTATAAGAAAAAAAAATTTTAAAAAAATAAAAAAACCGGGACCGGGACCACAAGGTATGTAACCAGTCCCGGTCCTGGTCCCGGCCGGGACGGGAAATTCCCGGGATCAAAATTCCGGGACCGGGACCGGGATACTTTAAACACCCCTAATTAAAAGGCATCGGAGGAAAGCTAGATCCGAGATTGCAATCCCAAACTATCCTTATGCACAAGGGTCCTTAAGAAATTAGCACACATGTCCATAAGAGCGGAGCGGTTGTTACAATAACCAATTGAACATTTTTCTTTCACCAAAAATAAAAAATAATTTGAACATTTTGCCTGATATTGTCTGCTATTTTTTTGGGCCCAACCTAACATTATTCTGGTTAAAAAAAATAGAGGACTAAAGTGCAAATCTATCACGGAAGTTTTCACTAAGAAGTAATATTACCTTGAAAGTTTCAAAATGTAGTAATGTTGTCTTATTCCGTTAAGAAATTAACTTTGACTATTAAAATGTTACAAAACTGAGGTTGACCGTTAACTTTTCAACGGAAATGAGCAATATTGCTTAATTTTAACACTTTTGGGGTAATATTGAATCTAAAAAAAATTTCTTAGGTAACATTACTCCTTAGCAAAAAAATTTTGGGTAAATTTATACCTTAACCCTAAAGAATATAACTGGGTCGATGTTACCCTGAAAGTTTCAAGATATAGCAATATTGTCTTATTCCGTTAAAAAACTAACGTTGACCTTTAAAACGTTAAAAAATTGATATTAATCATTAACTTTTCAACGGAAATAGGTAATATTACTCCATTTTAATATTTTTAATATAACATTGAATTTTAAAAAAATTTCTAGGATAACATTGATCCTTATCCAAAACTTTCTAAATAAATTTGCGCCCATAGTTCTAAAAAATATAACTGGGTCTGTTAACAAAGGACAGAACTAGAGCAAAGGATGTTGGGCTATGAGCTCAGAAATAAGCCCACTGCATGTTGGTTACGCCCAAAATCCTAAAGCCTAGCCTTATTGTAGGGCCAACAAAATCAGAGCCCATATCAAAGTGGCTGATTCATTTCCAAAGGACAAGCGGACTAGTCTCGACTCTCGTTTGTAACTCTGCTCGCTGTCGCCTTTCTCTCTTCTTCATTCATCGCCGTCAGCCCGTTACAGCGTCACCGTTCTCCCTCGCATTCTCACACAGTCAGCCACTCAGACCGTCTCAGGCCGCCGCTCTCTCTCGGTGTCGGGGTCGCCGCCATCACAGCATTCTCTCAACGTCGACCCAGTCTGTCTATCCCTCACTCCCTTGACTCGACGCAGTCTCACAATCGGTCAGTCTCTCACTCCAGAAATTTGAGTGAGTGTTCTTGTATCTTAATTCTCAACAGCAGTATCTAATTAACAATCTTATTTCATATTTTCATATCCTATTTCGTTTTTGCGCACTTATTTTTTGTCATTGTCGATATATGACTATTGTCTAATGCGTGATGCTGTGGTTGCATCACGTGTCTTAGTCGTTGTTGGGACAGAACTGCTAGGGTTTTGGGTTCTGCTAAACACTGATGCGAATTTTTGTAATTTAGGGAGGGCAACTCAAAGAACTAGATATGGCTATGATGCAACCGTATGGGCGCACGAAAAGCGTTGTGAAGCGCTCAAAGAAGTACTTGGAGGAAGCACTTTACCGGAGACTCTTCAAAGAAGGTGGATCTGAGGTGAGTGTCCGGCAGCAGCTGAATCAGTTCATCAAGAGTGGCAAGCGCGTTTACAAATGGGAGGTCGGAGATACCCTCAAGAAGCTTCGTTCTCGCAAACTCTTCAGTCCTGCTCTCAAGGCATGGCCTACCCCTATTTCTATGTATCTTGTTTTTTGTTTTCTTTAGTTCGAAATGAAAATGTTTCATTTGGGAAGTTTCCAATGGCCGTTGATCTGCCTAATTGACATTTCATAACATATGCCTTTAACTTGAAGCATGTAGAACAGGTCATATGAATATCAATTTACTGACATTGAGCTTGCGCTGGTGTACTTCTAAAAGTAGAGTGTGCACTGACTTTACTTCTTTGTCTTGGGTGGTATCTGGCTATCTGCCCAATATCTGTTGTTTGATCTGGTATACAATACAATTTTTGCGTTATGTTCGAAGGCAGTACTTGTAGTTAGGGAACAATCTATCAATGGGTGGGTTATGAATTATGATAGTCGTGGCAAACATTCTGCGCATACAAATTGGTTGTGTTGCATATGTATAATACCATTGCCATAATTGGTAGAGAACTTGATTCCCATCCAGATGATGAATTTAAAGTTAGATGTTTCACTTTGAAACTGTTCTTTGAAGATTCATGTGATGAGTTGTAAATTCACGATTCATTTATTACTAAATTTGCTAGAATTAATTGCCATTCTAGGAAGCAAAGAAGAAAAACTATTCATGTGTGTATTTGGATATCATAGTTTGCAACATATAAATTTGTGCTACGTCTAATGGAAAATGGCTCTTATTCTCTTATATTACAGCTATCAGAAACCATGACTAAGAGGAATATGATCAAGACTGTCAGTGACCATGCTATACATTTAGATCTGCTTGCAAAAGCTCGGGGTGTTGCAACTGCTGAAAGTTACTTCGTTGATCTTCCTGAATCAGCAAAAAATCACCTTTGTTATGGTGCCCTTTTAAACTGTTACTGCAAAGAATTGATGACTGAGAAAGCTGAGGGACTTCTGGAGAAGATGAAGGAGCTCAATCTTCCCATAACTTCCCTGCCTTACAACAGCCTTATGACTCTATACACAAAAGTTGGGCAACCAGAGAAGATCCCAACCATTATACAAGAAATGAAGGCTAGCAATGTCATGCTGGATTCCTACACATACAATGTCTGGATTAGAGCCCTTGCTGCAATGAATGATATATATGGTGTTGATAGGGTTATTGATGAGATGAAGAGGGATGGTCGAGTGTGTGGAGATTGGACAACATATAGTAACTTGGCATCAATTTATGTTGATGCTGGCTTGTTTGAGAAGGCTGAACTGGCACTCAAGGAAGTGGAGAAGAGAAATGCTCGCAAGGATCTTACTGCTTACCAATTTCTATTAACCTTATATGGGCGACTTGGAAAAGTGCTTGAGGTCTATAGGGTCTGGCGATCTCTGAGGCTGGCATTTCCTAAAACTGCAAACATAAGCTATCTGAACATGATTCACACATTGGTTAACTTGAACGATCTTCCAGGGGCAGAAAAATGCCTTCGGGAGTGGGAATCTGGGTGCCCCGCTAATGACATACGGATTGTAAATGCTTTACTTAGAGGTTATGCCAAGCAAGATTTGATAGAGAAGGCTGAAGAGCTTAAAGAGAGGGCTCGGAAGCGAGGGGCAAAGCCTAATGCTAAAACCTGGGAAATCTTTCTGGACTACCACTTGAGAAGGGGAGACTTCAAGCTTGCAGTGAACTGCATAGCTAAAGCTGTATCTCTTGGTAGAGGGAATGGTGAGAATTGGATACCACCATCCAACATTGTCGATACCATGATGAGGCATTTTGAGCAAGAGAAGGATGTTGATGGTGCCGAAGGTTTTATAGAGATCCTAAAGAACTCTGTGGATTCCCTAGGTGCTGAGGTGTTTGAGTCTCTTATTAGAACTTATGCAGCTGCCGGTAAGACCAGCTCCATGATGCGGAGACGATTGAAGATGGAAAATGTGGACCTGAGTGAAGACAGTAAGAAGTTGCTTGACGCAGTAAGTGTGGATTAATTCTTGCTTGGGAACACTGCCTTAGACGTTATAATTGTGATGGAGGAAAATGTCAGATCCAGTGGTCTGTCTGCAATGTTTACTTTGGTAATAAAATCAGAAAATTTGCTGATAAATTTTGTGACACATAAAATCCACCATGGAGGGCCATCTTTTTCTGAGTGATTCATAAAGGTGTTCCACCATTGTTCTACAGTCACATTCTTTTACTAATATTACTATAGGATTGCCCCAATTTTAGAGCGAGGCTGCTAGAACTGGCCGTGTATCTGAAGTCCCTAAAAAGTTAGTTCATGGGGACCTGATTAAGATTTTTTTTTTTTTTTTTTATACTTGGTTTAGCATGTTATAGATTTATCAGATGTGCTGATTGAAGTCATCAGTTATTTCATCAGCAACGCGCACCATTTGGGATTAAACGGAGGATTGGTCATTGTAGTCGAGGATTTTAGAAGAAAATGAGAAGTGTCAAATTCAACAATCATTATATGTTAATGCCCTGTTTGGTATGATGGAATTAGGAGGTATGAAAATGGAATTGATTTCCATGAGATGGTTTGTTTGGTATGATGGAATTGGCTTCCAATTCCATTTCCGTATCTACCAAAATAGGTGGAAATGGCTTCCACCATCAAACCCCAAGATTGGTAATTCCACCTCCTAAAATTCATTTTTGCCCCCTTTATTCAAGCTTGGTCATTCAACTCATCCCCCACCTAGAGCCAGTAATACAGGCTCAACCCGCTGGCCTGCGGGTTGGGATGGGTTTTCCCAACCCGCAAAAATGCGGGCCGCATATGCCTGCACCGCATAACCTGCGGGTTGATGGGGGTGGCCCGCATGTTTTTTTTAACATATAATAATTTTATAAAACTTATACGTTTTTCACTCCCATCTTGGTACCTCCCAATCTGAATAGAAAAAATCTTAGCCTCTTCATTTCTTCTTTAAACAAAATTATTATATCTTGGTTACTTGAGAATGAGTTTATGTTTTGTTTATAAACTTTGACAAATTTGATAACTTTATCTCTTAAATTGTGGATTATATTTTTAAATTTTTATAAGACGAATTATTGATGCAATAAAGGTAAATTTAATGATTCATATATGTGTGTTTCATATTTTCAGCCTTCTTTAAAAAATAAGAATTTTTTTTTTAAAAAAAATGTGGGCTCGCGGGCTAGCCCGCAACCCGCACATTGCAGATTAGGGTTGGCATTTTGCCAGCCCGCACCACATGGCCTGCGGGCTGGCCCGTATTCCCAACCCTACTCCCACCCCACTATCGGTGAGTGCCTCAACCACCATCGGCAAGCTTCTCACCCACCGTTGAGGTTCTCATCATTTTGCCTTCCCACCTCCATCATTAACTGACCCACCTTGATCCATCTCCCACCATTCCACATTTGTGACGGCGAGGATGAGGAGGTAATGATGAGATGGCAAAGAAGATGGACACATGGCTTAACAGCTGGTGATGGATCTGTTGAGATTGTTGAAAAGATGGACGCTAGTAATGACCTAACTCCTTTAGATCTGTCATGGAGGTTGAGTTTTCAGGTAATGGAGGTTTAAATCTTGTAGTAGAGGTTTGTGCTTGACCTAAAGATTAAAGTTCCTGAGATCTCCCACGGTGGTTTGTGTTTGATTTTCATAGATCTATTTCAACGGAAATGAAATTGGTTTGGGAAGCTATTTCAAATAGTGCAAGCTAATTTAAGTATGGCATTTTGGTCCTTTCACCTAAAATTAGGTCTCATTTCTATGACATATCAAATACACTTTTAAACCTCATTTTTATATTCAGATTCATTTCCATCAAGATCAATTTCATTGTACTAAATTGGGCCCTAAGGAACTTTTTAAATTGGATTTAGTCTTAAATTAATGGATGGGACATTTATGTCCAATTTTGACTAGGAAAATTCTCGGTTTTCACTCATGTCCAATTTTTTTGGGGCATAAAATGATGCTTTAGTCAGACCACAAAAAAAAAAAAAAATCAAATGAAAACGAAGGCAAAAAGGGATGTTGAAGAATGGGACTATCTTCACGGGTATTATTATGCGTGTAACAATTGTTTTTTAGGACAACACCCACATTGGGCTCCGAGGCAAATTATTTAAAGGCAGGGTGAGTGTTTGTGTCCCGACTCACGTCCTGTCCGGGTGAGTAATGAGAATAATCACTGTGTTTGATTGGGTTGGACTTTTGTTCTAACAGCCTGCTTAAACTGAACAGGAGTGAAGTGGGGTGATTCAAAATGAGACCCATCACCAACAAAGCTAGGCACAGTTGGTACTTGGTAGATGGCTCGATCCCTTGAACATGATGCATGGATCCAAACCAAGCCGTGTGCATAGAAAAGATTTCGTTGGAAGAGGCAAAACCCACCTAATCTTTTGAAGAAAGAAAGGAATGCGATGTTTAATGTTTTCGCATCAACAAGTTCTGAACAAAGTGATTGATTGAAGAAAGAAAGAAACGTGATGTTTAGTGTTTTCGCATCAACAAGTTCTGAACAAAGTGATTGTCCAACTCAAAAAATAATAGTAATAAAAAAGTAGTTTAGGACCATTTTTTGGGGCAGTCTAGGACCATTCTGAAAAACTTGTGGGGGAGAAAAGATGGATCACGCACGCCCGCAGGCATGCGGATTTGAAGATTTGAACAAACTACCATGAGCTTTTTGTTGCACAGAATTTTTTTTTTTTTTTTTTGAAAAAAAAACCCTGTGTTACTGTATTTGTTATCAATGACCTTACAGTCTAATGGAGGGGTAATATGTTGTGGGTTTAATCTGGTTGGTAATGCCCGGTTTAATATGTAATATCTCTGATTTTATATTTGTCAATCTTTATTTAACTAATTTGTCTTATTAATATTTTCTCAACAATAATTAATGAGGAGAGGAAACGTGAAAACTAAGGAAGATGATTAAAATATTTTAAAAAATACACATCATGTCAACTAATTGCCTTAATCTAATCAAATTAGATAAATATATCTTATATTAAGAACTAAAAGAGTGATATTCTTTTGATTCAAAATATAAGTCATTTTCAGTCATCCCACAAAAAAGAAAGAAAGAAAGAGTGGTTAACTTATTAAGTATGTTTTAAATTAAAAAAAAAAATTCTAACTTTGCCAGTTTGCCCCCATTTAAAGCTGTCTTACTCTTCTCATTTTTTAATATACATTGTGTACCACCAATAGAATGGGGGAAAATTGAAAAATAACTTAACCCATTTGTTTAACACACACACACACACATATATATTCCCTACAACATAAAAATTACTCCCTCCAGTCCTATTTATAAGCAACTTTCTCTCTCATAGGGCTGGTCTCTTTTATAAGCAATTTTCACTTTTTGTCTGAAAATGTAAGCTTCTTTTTCCTAATTTACCCTTATTAAATATTCATTCTCTCTCACATCTTATACTCATTATCTCTCATACTTTTTATCTATTCTCTCTCTTATACTCTTTTCATAAATAGGGGCATATATAGAAAAGACATGGCATTTTTTACACACTTATCACTTTTAACTACCAGTTCATTTTGCGCAATCAAGAGGAAAGTTGCTTATAAATAGAATCGGAGGGAGTACTAACTAAAAATAAGTGAAAGAAGACAATAAGTAGGAGGGACAAGTGAAAGCATGCTGGGGCATGAAAAGAGCATAGCAAGGGGACTTAGAATAGGGGGCTCATGGTGATGATAGAGAGAGGCGCATGCTACGCATTCGCTTGCGCCTCAAGTTTTGAGTAAATAACATCTGATTCCCTCCCCACCAACACTCCAACATACACCATCACCTCTTCTTAGCTTCCAAGTTATTTCTTCTTTGCTTTTCTCATCATATGTATGCAATCATTTTTAATAATCATCAATATATATATATATATATATATATAAGTGCATTGTGATGATTAACCATTGTCTAAATCCCTTGAAATCAATTCATTAAGTTGAACGTACTTATGTGCATATGTTTGTGGCTTTAAAATATCGATTTTTTTATTAATTAATTTGTAGTTTCTTTTTTTTTTTTCATGTGTTATGCTAAATTTAATAAAGGGAGATTTTCATTCAACTGCCTTGCAAACTTTCGTTCATGATGTCCCTTGGGAAAAGCTGTTTCACACAAAAGCTTTTTCCAGAAGCCGCCGGAACTCCAATGCTATCTGCAAGTGAACACTACCGAAAAAATAAAAAACAAGGAATTAGATATGGAATTAAATGATAGAATTCCATCGCTAAGTTGATTTAGCAATAGAATTCTGTTATTAATTAATTAGTGACAGCTTATTTTACGATGGAATCATCAAATTTCGTTGCTAATCATCAAACCGCCTCACATCTATAAAAAGGAGAACATAAATTTAAATACCAGGAAACGTACTTGATGGGAAAGATGAAAACCCTTATTCTAAACCTTAAAAGAGAAACCCCTTAATTTCTACCCAAGAAAATATTCTCAAAAGTCTAAAGTAGGACTTAAACATATGACATCTAGTTTACCAAAAAATTTCATATAGATGCATTTTCTAAATTATTAGAATATGCATATATATGACCATTAATTTGAAATATGCAAACAAACCGAACCCAACTCAACTCACAACCTAAACCAAATAAGCTGGGAAAAGACAGCCCAAAGGTTGATGCTTGCAAAGATTGTACTCCCTCGTTATAGAGTCAATTAACTTTTTTTTAAAAAAAAAAAGTTTAATGAAGCAAAATAAATCGCATTAAAGTATTTATATTTATTGTTTTTCTTCAAACTAATTTGTATGACTTATAAATTGATATAGAATCTAATGATACACAACATATGTTATGATTAAGTAACTTATATAGTTTCCTTAATCTCTCGAAAATAGTTAACTGACTTTTTTTATATTATCTTCAGATAGTATATATTATGTAGATGACTAGAAAGATCTCTCATTTTGGAACACTATTTCCTATCCATTTCTCAAGATGCAATCCTCAACGGTGGAGCCAAATGTTGGAGCAATCTCTAGACATCTCTTCGTTCTATCTCTATGATTGGTTCATCTTTTAGCCTTTGAATCATTAATAAGATATCTATTATATATTCATCCATTAAAAGGATTTCACCAAAACCCAATTCACTCTTATCCGAATATTTTGTTAAAGGCCCCTTTTTTGCATGATGACTTCTGACTGTCTTAGAAAATCAAATTATTATATTCAAACCTAATCATGTACGGCTTATGTTCTTAATTTTGGATAGTGTTTTAATTGAACGTATATGTAGACTTGGGATATTGGAGTTTTGGTTGAATGTATGTAGATAAGTAGATTTTGTTGGCAAAAAAAATAGTGGATAAGTAGATTTTAGATTTGTAATATTAACTATTTGCTTTGTTGAATATTCAAATGTTTCTAGTGATAATATACCCCGGTACTTAATATAAGACATATTTACCTAATTTTTTTAGATTAAAGAAGTTAATTAATATGACATTTATTTTCTAAAACGTCCTAATCATCTTCCTTTATTCTCTCATTAATTTTCTCTTTTCCTTGATTATTGTGTATATATCCATTACCAATAGAATAAAGGAAAATTACTCCTAGGTCCCAAACAAGCAACATATTATCAGAAAGGTTCCTATTTACAACTCTTCTGCGTTTATTTACAACATGTTGAGTGTGTTTTACAACCTCCAGGGATCTTTCTGATAATATGTTGCTTGTTTGGGACCTAAGAGTAATTTTCCCATAGAACAATCCTTTAACTAGGGGTGTTCAAAGTATCCCGGTCCCGGTTGTCCCGGCCCGGTCCCGGATATTTTATCCCGGGAATTTCCCGTCCCGGCCGGGACCGGGACCGGGATGTAAAAACCTGGGACCGGGATCACACCTTGTGATCCCGGGAATTCCCGGTCCCGGTTTTTTTTTCTTTTTTTTTTTTCTTTTTTCCTTAAAAAATAGGTTATTATTTTATTTTTGTATTTTTTACCCCATAAATTAAGTTATCATTTGATAAAATGTATATCACATATTTAGTTAGAGTTAAATTGTATATATCATGATACAAATCCTAACTATATAATGTATAAAGATAATAACAAAAATGATGAATGTGATAATAATATGTTATTTTTCAATTCTAACTCAATTTATGTGATTTTTATGACCTTATTAGGTGTTAAATAATTACTTTAAACACTAGATTATAAAAAAATTTAACTAATATAATTATATTATTAAGACCGGGAATTTCCGGTCCCGGTCCCGGGAATTCCCGGTCCCGGTTGTCCCGGGACCGGGACCGGGACCGGGAATGAGATCCCAGTCCCAAGAAATCCCGGGACCGGGATTTGAACACCCCTACCTTTAACACAACAAGGCGCGCGCACACTCGCTCACATAAAAGACTTGAATTCACAGCAGAACAAACCAATACCGCAACAATACCTGAGCAAACAGGTGAACACAAAATAGAAACTAGCTAGCTAACAATACATCAATAGATTAGGGCTTGAAATCGTAAACAATATATATTAAAAAACTCGAATACATATTAGAACAATCTAATAACACAATAATATTTTTTTTTTGTCATACTAATAACACAATAATATAAAAGCAAATATCTGACTAATAGCAAAATACCGGGCATAAAGATGATCACAATGAAGCCGAAGACATACTATACTTAAAATTAAGATTAATTACTTATATATTATGAAGAGAGAAATTGAGAGAGGTGAATGAGATTAGGTCAAAATTCATTCTATTTAATAAAAACATTTTTTTAAAAAATAATTTTCTTAACGCAAATTAGTGCGGGGCTCCCTGCGAGAAAACATATAGTATAATAGGATATTAGGTATTATAGGATCATATGTTCAGCACTAACGAGATATCCTTTTGATGGCAGACATATAGTATAAATGATAGCCTTATACCGTAATCTTCAAGTAAAAGATATGACCTTGATCAGAGTACCTACGTAATCTTCATCTGAGCTGTGTTTTCTTCATAATTCACCCCTTTTAATTACTCGTAATATGCTTTCATCATGTTAGAAATAATTACTCACCGCTCTTCATAATTTTGCCCATTTTTCAAATCCTATTTAAAATCAGATAAAATGCTCAAATTTCAAGTTGATCTACCCAATTCAACAAATTAACTCCTAAATTTGTGAAAGGGACCAATTTGAGATTTGTGAATGTTATACTTTTATATATCACATTGACCCTTTTTTTTTTTTTTTTTTTTAAAAAAAGTCATCTTTGAGAGCCGCTGGAGCTCCAACAATAGCAGTTGTCAGGAGCCACCCTCACAGAGGGATGAACAATTTTTAGCAAAGTTGGTCATGGTGAAATTTGATCCCATGCTATAGTTCCAAAGTTAATTGTAATAGTGTTATACGAAACTATTACCCTAATTAATTTGTTATTGTGGATATCCGAAATGTTGTTATTAATAGCCAATATGTTATAGTGAATGGACAATTTTCACAATGATGCTGGTTTTCTATCATAAGTGTGGGTAATGGCTAATCTGTTATTGTAAAAGCAAATCACAACACATAATTAGCTATTAACAATAATGCTTTAGATATTTATAAGGACTGATTCACTATTAATAGTTTCGTGCAACACTTTAACAATTACCTTAATTACAAGCTTTAATAAACCTATGGTGTAAACAAATCTCATAACATGAATTGCTACAAACAATAATGTTTTAGATATCCACAATAATATATTATTAATGACGGATCAAATTACACCTTAACCAACTTTAATTTACTAAAAACTGTTTGGCTGCCAGTGTTGGAGCCAGAGGTGGTTTTTCTTTCACGAATTTGATGATGTTTGTGGTGACAATGATTATAGCAATAACAGTGAGGATGAAGACAATGATAGTTAGTGATGGTCGATGCTGGTAACTATCCAAAGCGGCGGCGGCGATGGTAGCACGGTGGTGGCGAATGTGATATGCAATGAAAGGGGTAGTTTTCAGTAATAAAAAATATAAATATTTATACAAAAAAACCTTATCAGGTTTTATACGGGTTCATGGGCCCAATTGAATTTTCCATCATTATAAGAGTACTATATATATATATGATGTATAGGGTTCATGGGCCCAATTGAATTTTCCATCATTATAAGAGTACTATATATATATGATGTATAAACGTATATAGCATTCCCGACAATAATCTAATGGCATAAAAACTCTCTTATAAATAGGAGGCCACATATTTCAATCCCGTTTGATGCTTGTAACCTTGGAGTCTTAAACCATTATTAGCTTATACTATCATGCCTTTTATGTCATGCCAAAAGGATCCATATTTAATAAACAATTTATGAAAATATAAATACTTAAAAGTCAATATACAATTAAATGAGATGTTATTTATATGCCTTAAGGCTGAAGACATGCCGCGATAAAAGTGATGGATTGATTCTAAACCAAAAAAAAGAAAAGAAAAGAAAAGATAAGAAAAGACAGAAATTAAAAAGGAAAAGGAAAAACAGTACAATGACGAACGATAACATATTTACTATTTCTCTTTCAAAATTTTTACACAAGAGTTTTGGTATAATCAATGGATGACCTGTTAGCCAAAATGAAGAAGAAAAAAAAATATAAATATAATATGAATGACCCATGGGTCACTATAACCTTGAGAAGAAACCCATATAACCCACACCCAAAAATGCCCAGAAAAAATAAATTATAAAAAAAAAAAAAAAAATTCACCTCTACCTTGTGATATGGTGAAGGTGACTGACACCCTTGTTAAGGACACCTATCATTTTTTCCAGGCCCGCCATAGTAAAAGTAGTTACCCCACACATTATTAATCCCTCCTTGGATATCATAACAATTCGGGTGATCCGCCAAGACCCGAAGATTCATCAACGGAATCAAGCTATTGTCCCAATCGACAACTTGCAAGTTCCGAAAGTATGAGGCTTTTCCAAACCCCTCGCCGGCAAAATGCCCGCTTCCCATCTGGGTTGAAGTGTGCGACCCGGAAGGATCCGAATTCACCACCTCCCCTCCAAATTGTACCATGCTTGCATGATCCTGTAGATGCGTGAACAAAAATGAGGGCCAGTACCCAACTAGAATACCCGACCCAAATTCAAGCCACCAGTTCCCATGCTTTGGATCCTTCACACAAACCAAAACAAAACTCAAAATCATTCCCTCTGCTCCAAATTAAATGTAGGACAACTAACAAAATTTTTAGCGTTGTTCAAATATTACTCCGATTATAATTTATTAAGAGGGGGTTTAAAATCTAATGTAGTGTTTCTTCGTGCTTTTAAATATTGGTAAAGTTAGGAAAAAATATATTTCATTTTTAGATTAAATTAATAAGTTATGCATCTCTCCTGGCCTTAATTATGGTATGGTAGGTGGAGGTGATATATGGACGAAAAGAGTATACATTTACTATGTATAAATAATAATATACCAATAACAAAATAAATAAATAAATGAAAGGTGTTATAGACATAATTATGAATACGAGCATGCTGGCCAGCCTGAGAAGCGAAACGGGTCAAAAAGTAGGGAAAGGAAAAGGAGGGTAATGGAATTTGTGTTTTTTAAATAACTGAATTTTGTTAAAATAATAGTGAGATAAGAGAAAAATAATAATGAAAAAGGCATGAAGAAGAGAAGGCTCGGAGTGACTTTGGTGGGAAAAGAGAAAAAGAGAATCTTAAAAAGAAGCAAAGCATAATTCGAAATCACCAGTGCATGCGAACTAGGACTAGACACACATGTTTCAAAAATTTGTGCACTATTACTATTTTCTTTTTATTTTTTTAAAAAATTATCCAATGAATAAGTTTTGTACGTAGGTAAAATTACCTATTTATTTTTTTATTTATTTACATGTATTTACTTTTTTCACAGGCAAAGAGAGAAATGATGGTTATATTCACAATGTTCGAAATAGTGGAGAGCCCACTATTGAATATGTTGACCATCTTTTTTCATTTGACCATGAAATCTATTATTCACTTTTTCACTGAACTCGACTTGAGAAAAAGTATGTAGATCGGACGGTGATGGTTAGTCATCTAGGGTCGACCTTCTATTCTTATAGTGGGACCACATTGTCTGTCTTTTTTTTTTTTTTTTTTTTTTTTTGCCGATCACATTGTCTTTGTCACATTCATAGGTTTTGGATCCAAACCAACACTTTCCTATAAAGAAATTGTTATTATTAATATAAAACAACAAAGACTTAACCCTCTTAATGTGTATTATAGGATCATGTTCTGACTTAGTTTAACTTTTTTCAACCCATAGAGAAAAAACATCCCCTCTGAATTGCCACAGCACTCTCTTCTCTTATACAAAAATATATACTCTCTCCGGTCCTAAATATAGGATATAATTTATAGTATAATTTACACTACAAACTATATCCTATATTTAAGATCGGAGGTAGTATATATATACAATTACGTTATGTCCACGTCATCAAACAGTCAAATTTTTGTTGCACTATTCCTATTTCTTATGTATGAAGTAAACCTAATCATAAAGGATGTATCTTTTGTAGTTCTTATATTAGAGAAAATCATTTTGTAAGGCACATGTACTTTTCCTTAATTTTAAATTTAGTCGTTGTATGTTTTTTCTTGTAATTTAATACTTTAATTTTGCTATGTTAGTATCGTTGGCCCTTGTACCTTTATTTGGCTAGTATTATTAGCTTATGCACGACATTGATGGAGCAAAATTAAAGCATTTAACTAAGAGGAAAAAACACACATATACTAAATTAAAAATTGAGAGAAAATATAACTACTTGCAAAATAGTTTCTCTGAAAAATACTATAAGATAACATGGATTTGTCTACTTTATTCTTTAAATTTTCATGTTTTTTATTTTATGAAAAATGAGAGAGGAGAGGGGGGCAAAATAAAATAAAGAAAAATGTTAAATTTAATGATGAAGGAAAGTACCTTCCAAATGACTAGGCTAATGTCAAATTGTCCACCATTATAGGAAGAAGTTGGTGAGATGGCAGCCCCAATTGCGATTTTATTGTTGGTTTGAACAAAGCCAGAGCATAGTAAATTGTAGCACCCTGTTGCTTGATATGCATCACTCTGAAATAAAATAATAATAATAATAATAATAATAATAATTAAAATCATTTTAGTCCCTTTAATCTCCAAATTCCTCTCATACTATTCAATCCTCAACACAAGACTATGAAATTTACTCACCGTCCAGTAAGTAAAGAATCTGGGGTAATTATCTCCATACAGCTCCGGGCTGACCTAAAAAACACAAAAATAAATAGCTTTCATTATTTCATGAAAGAATGGGACAGGTCGTTGGGATAGATAACTCCTTTTTAAATGCTTCACCACATATGCTGCATTAAGAAAATTCCTGACAGCTATTACTATACTCTACAAATTTCATTTACGCACACACACTATCTCTAAACCTTAATCCTCTTCTAACCCTAAATATAACACATGTTTTTCTAATTTAATTAGATTAAAAAAGTTGGTTAAGTTAGTTAATATAATTTGTATTATCTAAAACACCCCAGTTACCCTCCTTGATTCTCGCATCCCGTCTCCTCTTTAATTATTGTTGAGAGAGTATCAATAGGGGTAAATTAGAAAAAAAAAATTGCTAAATATAAAAAATTTATCTTATATTTAGGATTAAGATCAACTTTTTAAATATGTCTTATATTAAGAATAAGATAAGTATAAGATTTAGTTTGTAGCAAAGGGGTGAATTAATTACCTGCCAGCCAGCTTCAATGGTGTTGAGGTCATCCCCAAAAGAACCAGAGATGACCCAAATTTGAGACAAACTAAATTCATATTGATTTGCCACACTTGGGGCCCACACGTTTATGCTTGCTTTTGCTCCATAGTACTCATCTCCACTCACATACCCTACTGCATGCTGCATCAACCAAACCACACCCAATTCACAATTATTCACAACACACTCTTCATTAAGCCTTCTTCTTGATGCATTTGAAAAAGAATAATGAGTTATCATAAGTTTAAAAGATAGAGTTAATTGATTGCTGCTGAAGAATCACTCAAGAAAAAGATTACAAAAAGTAGACAGAATTTGGCCATAAATAGGAAGAAGATGATGCATTAACAAAAAAATGACAAAACCCAGATGCCCAATTTGGATTTTTGAGATTTTTAAAGAGTGAAAATTTGGTGAATTAGAGTCTACTACTGATATCTATCACCATGTGCTGCTTCTGGCTTTACCAATTTCTAATAATGGTCTCTGTTTTGGTGTTACACTTTGCTTGGTTTGATAGAAAAGAAAAAGGAAAAAGAAGAAAAGAAGAAAAGAAAAAAAAAACAATTCTGGGTTTGTGTTGCTTTCTTTCTTCTGTTGTGTTGTGAAAAAACAAAAGTACAAACCTCATGTCCGTTTGTGTTGGTGTCTCTTCTAACAGGTTTTGGCAATTTTCTTCCAAATCTTTGAACAGAGCTTGCTCTTAACAAATCTTCTTCTCTTGTTCTTCTGATCGGAATGGTTCCTTCTGGACATGATTCACCAGACAACCTCCATAACTGAAAATTCTCACCCAACAACATTCCTCTTTTATCATGCCCCTTTGGTCTCTCCGGAGGATCCTGCCCCCCAAAAAAATAAAAATCAAAAACAAAAACTTCACTGTCTCAGTTACAATTCACAGAGCTTTAAGTAATGTCTTGATCAAATTCTGAGGCAATTCATGGAATTACCAGTGGTTTATGTCCTCTTAACATGGGATGATCGAAAGCTGGTTGTTGATGAGACACAACACAATCTATGATATCACCATCAGGACTCTGCAGTAAAAGAACATAATTAACGACATTGTTTAAGAACAGAGGAAGAATGTTAAAACCTTAAACTTTTCAAATAATTCTGCAGATGAATATTACCTGAATTATCTTAACAGGGGGCTTGTTGATTTGTTGAAGACGAGTTCTTATGGTCCTCAACTTGTGGACCTCTTGGTCTGGATGAAAAGTCTGATTCACCAATCCGAGGTTGTTGTTGTTGTTGTTGATTTCTGATGAACAAAATACGACAGGACAAGAAACCAGAGAAGCAAAAAGAAGGAGGAGGAAATGTACAAGAGAAGACATGATTGAAGTTGAAGAAGAAGAACTCAAACACCAGCTAAAAAAATCCATGCTTGAGATATCTCTGCCTTGTCTTCTCACATCAAAATCCATATTCTACACAGAAGAAGAAGAAGAAGAAGAAGAAGAAGTGGCCACTAAACTAAGAGCTTCACCATTCTCAAAATTGCTTAAAGCTTGTTGGGGGTTATATTAATGTGAGAAGTTGAGGTGAATAGTGATGAAATCATGCTGAGTTTTAAAAGAGTGGAGAAATAAATATATATTGTGGAGAGAGGGAGAGAGAGGAGAGAGAGAGAGGGAAAAGGGTGTGTTTCCAGTCTGCAATACAAGGACTGCAACTTTAGCTTTTTTGCTGTTCATTTTATAGGGCAAAGAATGGTACTGATGATGATAATTTCTGTTATTCTTCTTTTTTTTGTTTTGTTCACTTTGGGTTTGGGGGTACAGAATGTAATTTACTGGTTCTCAGTGGCATTTCAATGTTCTTTCCCTTCCTTTCTCACTTTCCTATATGTTCCCCCTACACTTTTGGCAAAATTATACAAATTTGTACTTAAAAAGATAAAGTATGAAGAATTATAGGCGTTTATTATCAAGTTTTAATAAATTATTTTTTAAATATATTTTGCAATAAAGTCTACTATCATGTATTAAAATTTTTGTTCGGCAAGGATCAACGTACATTTCATAATTTTGAGGTCCTCAAACATAAATAGCATCTCATAATGGTCCTTAATTAAGCATAATTCTCCCATATTTTGATAGACTAAAGTTTAGGCAGGTTGGACCTTGGGGTATAGACAAGACATGTCTCTGGTTTAAAGAGAGCTTACATAGATACTTATATACTACCCCTACACTCTTAGTTCTAAATATAAGACACAGTTAATTTTTTTTTTTAAAAAAAACTAAGAAAACCAATTAAATTACTTTAAAGTATTGATGTTTTTATTTTTTCTCTAAACTAATAATTTGTTTGAGTTATAAACTAATATATAACATAATAATACATAACATATGATATGATTAAATAACTTATTCAGCAGCTTTCTTAATCTCTCATGAAAAAAAAAAAATCAACTGAATTTTATATTTAGAACCGAAAAAAATATTATTTACCAATAAGGTCCTTAATTACATTGACTATGAGATTTAAACTCACAAGTTACTATATGAAACTAACCTTTGATGAACTTTTTTTTAATTCTCTCTTTATATACCGTTCAAATTCAACGTAGAGTAATGGTAATGTCGCGTTAATTTATTAGCCAAATTATAATTCTTATTCTTGGTAGGAAGATAGCTATATCTATTTTTGCCTTTCTTAAAGTAGTGATATCATGCCACTCTTGGCATAGAGATGGAGATTTCTATTTATACAAATTTATAATTTATACAAGGTTAAGGAGCAGTTTTGTTATGGAAGTATTCATCGAGGGGCAATTTTGTCTTGACCATTATTTCTATTAATTTTGTTTGTTAATTAGTTGATCAAATATGCTGAGCTAATAATTTACATGCCACATATGTCATTTTTGTTAAGATGTAAATTTGCGCCGAAAGTCCATGGGTCATTTACTTCATCTTTTTTTAAGTTAGATTTAAAAATTTTCAAGCAAATTTGCATCTTAACAAGAATGACGTGAATGACATGTGAACTGTCAGCTCAACATATTTAATCAACTAACGATTAAAATTAACCTATATAATAGCCATGGTAAAATTTTTTTATTGTTTACACATCCGGGGCAAAATTACCCTACGGTGAAAACTTTTGGAAAAAAAATACCCTTAACCCATTTATATATAATATAAAAATTGTAATAAGAAGAACTAACCAATAAATAGGGAAACTAATTCTTTTAAAAAAATCGTAAAAAACACCGCATGGATATGTTTATGTACTAGTTATATATATGAATTTCAAAACATTATGAAAAGCCTCAAACTATTATAATCTAAAACAACATATGTTTGCTTTTTTTAATGTTAATGTGGTTTTGGGCCAATGAAAGTGAGAGGAAGTTGAATATGTTGGGGAAGAAGTTTTGTGGGCACGCGCACTCATGCTCACGCACGCGCCCCATGCGCATCAAGGCTTGTCCTTGGTTTGGGGGATTCAATCTTTTATTTTGTCTTTCTTCTTCCATCTCTATTACACACCACAATCCTTCACTTCACTTATAGCCTTCCCTTAAAAAACTATGATTTTTAATCTTTTTCTCCATCTAAACCATTCATATGTTAGTGACCAATTCAAATTCAAGCTAGATTATTAGGTTTTAATAATTCTAGGAAAACTATCACAGTAATTTTACACAATTCATATTAATTAATATATCTCCTTTTAATCTTGAATGTGAGACATATTTACCTAATTTGATTAAATTAAAAATTTAATTAACCTGGTTAATATGACATATTTATTCTAAAATACCCTAATCATCTTTCTCAATACTCTCCATCACTCTACTCTTACATGATTATTATTGTTGATAAAGCATTAATAGAGATAAATTAGAAAAATTTTGATAAATATGAGAATTGGGTTTTACATTTAAGATTAATATCAATTCTTCAATTAAGTCCTACATTAACCCGGGGAGTATTTACATTATGTATTGAAACCCATGCTAGATCAGTGACTCGGTGAATCAGCTACTTTAGCCAAAAAAAAAAAAAAAAAATTAAAGCGACTCAGGATCAACTCGGTCGAACTGGTATTAATCCAATGAAACCAGCTAATATAATTATTGAAGTTATCAATTTCTGATATATAAAACGAAATCCTTTATCACCCAAACCAAACCACCACTATACTCTCCAATATTTATATCCGTCATATCATCACCAACTAAAGTTTTTAACTATACTATCTAATTTTGGTATTCTTTCATAAGAATATAACCAAACATATGACTAGGAGGATCCCATACGAACATGGAGTTTGAAAAATTTGAGTCGCACTCTCATAATTTATGAATAATAAATCTTATATTTTATATTGATTGATATTTATAGTAATATATACGTAAACATGTTAATGAGCTCAATTTCATTTTGAGAAAGAGAACGGTTGCCAACTTTTGTTTTGACCGTATGGAAAAAGAGGAAGAAAATGGATGGACCAGTACCTAACTTGCATATGATAAGTTTAGAATGTTTTCAAGGCTCGTGATGCTATGTTTTACATATATATATATATATATATATATATATATATATATATCAATAAATACAGATATCTTCAATAAGACAATAACATTTGTTAGGCTTGTTTGTTGCAGACATTTGCCCATGCTCTTTTTTTTTCTTTGGTCAAAAAAATTACCCATACTTTGCCCTTTCTTACTTGTTACCAACTTTTTTGACATCACTCATGGACATTGTATATGCCACTCCCGTTCTTGTCAAAAAGAGCCTTGTAACTTCTTCTTATATATAAAAAATGTATTAAATTGTTTGAATTTGCCCTTATTAAAATTTTTATCTCTCTTCACATTGACAAATCCTTTTCACCTCTATCTCCTCTTTCTCTCTTTATAATAAAAATTAAATAGGGGTAAAATTAAAAAACAGTCATTAATAATATAATCCTATAAGTAACTTATATTTGGGGCCAAATGTTTCCTCTACAAACGATTTATAATAAGGACCGTAGTGATACATTACAAGCTTATGACTTGTTAATGTAAAGGTTTACTCTGTTAATATTAACATGCAATATCTGATTAACGAGAAAATTAAAGTGAAAGGGGGAAGGGATACGTCAAAGAATTGAAGCACTTAACGAGGGACGTACTTGTGTCAGTGTGTGTGAATGATGCGTCGGAATATTTTTCGTAGTTTGTGAAGATTGATTTTTTTTTTTTTTTTGGTTTTGATTTATGGTAAGAAGTGGAGTATGAAATTGTTACAAGACTGAATGGTGGCTTATGTTTTTTTTTGTCAGAGAAGAACGTGAGATGTTCATAGGCGTTAGCATTGATTCAGACAAGTGCTAGCTTCCTCATTTATATATACATACGAGATATACGCATTGAAAACACAAAGAAAGCAAAAGCCTGAAAATCCATAATTATATATATGTAATGCATTGAGCAATATTATAATATCTACACAAAATTGTAGAAAACAACTTTTAAGAACTAAAAAGGTGAAATATTTGGTAGGAAAAATAAGCTATTGAATCATGAATGCAGAAATTCCTATAACGATCAATTGCAGATTTTGGAATATACAAATACTCTGTCCAATCCTTAATGTAAGATCTAATTAAAGAGTTGATGTTGATCCTAAATATAAAACTCATTTCATATTTTTATCTATTTTTCCCAAATCAACCGTACTATATTTCCTTAACAATATTTAAGTGAGAGAAGTAGGGGGAATGAAGGAAGATAATTAAAGTATTTTAGGAAAAAATATATCACATTAACTAACTTAACTAATATTATGAATCTACTCAAATTGGTTAATTATACCTTACATTAAAGATTGGATGAGTATTAATTTCAATATTCTTATGATTCTTATGTATGTCTAAATTTGCCTTTTATAAAATGGGCACCTTCAATTCCTTATTATGTTGCCCACATTTGGTGATGCATATAAGTGACATTTTTAATGCATATAATATAAATATATATTATTATATGGTAGTGTGGTATGTGGTGTTTATTAATGGGTGGTTATATATGAAGCATTAATATTGTGGTGTGGTTGTACAGTAATGAATTCTCAGAATAATGTTCACATTCTTATGAGATTCTTTAGCCTCTAAGATGGGCCTAGGAATCATGATGGTGTCTCCCCATTGAAGCTCTTTAATTTCACATGAGCTTCAGGCTGAGAATTAATAAAAGAGACCTGTATCTCATAATTAGGTATATATATGAGCCTCACTGCTAGTGCTTCACATTCTCCCCCCCCCCCCCTCGCTCTCTCTCCCTCTCTCTCTCTCTACATGTATATTCTTCACATTCATTTTATAAACGTATATAGTAGAGAATTTGAATGGATTGAGACATTTCGATCAAGGTGGGATTATACTGGAGCCTCTGTGTGTGTATGTGTGTGTGTAAGTTTTACTTTATTCACATTATTAATTAATAGCAGCTGGTGGGGTATGCATTGACTCTACTTCTTCAGCCTTTAATCACTTTCTTTGCTTACCATTTTGTCTCCCAATACTTCCAAATTCTTGGCTCCTATTTTTCTCTTGTAATGCTATACTTTTTTCTTTAATGAATACACTGTAGAAAATGCTTTTAACACAGGAACCAGTGTCAAAAGTGTCCACGGTGGCATTTTCATTTTGGTTGGTTTATAAATGGGGTGAGGTCCAATTTTATCACGAAAGTTTTCACATAGGAGCTATGGGTATTCAAAAAATTTTTTGGATTTCGTGTTGTTCTAAAAGTGTTAAAACAATAGTGATATTGTCCTAATTCTAATGGTAGCCAAACAAACCTATGCCACATCAGATCTTATATAACATATGGTTTCACGAGGGCATTCTTGTACTTTCTTCTTTAGCTGTTTTTACTTTGCAAGTTTTCGTAAAAGAGTAATATTATTCTGAAAATATTAAAAAAGGAGCCAGTTCCTCTCAAATTTAACATCAAAACGGAAAAAACATACGAAAGACCACTGCCTACGCAGAACGAAATACATGCATGACAAAGACGATCGTTGACTCACCCTATCCTTAGTATATTAATCTATTCCCTTTTTTCTTTTCATCATCACTGCAAACAATTTAAATTCGTTAAAGTCAAACATGAATCTCCAACTCTTTCAATTAATCAATTCATCTAATAAAATTTTGTATGCAATTGTGATTTACTTATTTGTTGGTATTACAATGGGCATGAGAGAGGTTGCCTAGCAAGAAAGCATGTGGAAGCCCACGATAGTCCCAAAATGCTTATTGTAAGATACGAATGGAAGCACCATCAAGTGGAGAGTTACCATATGCTTGTGTCTCAATATTCTTTGGTGTTTGTTTACCGTATGTTTCACGGTCTCTATTACTACCTCCAATCCTAAATATAAGACGTAGTTTGTAGTGTAATTTACACTACAAACTATATCCTATATTTAGGATCGGAGAGAGTATTTATTTTGTTTTACATTTTGCTTGGTTTATATATGTGTGTGGAGGGAGTATTTATTTTGTTTTACGTTTTGCTTGGTTTATATGTGTGTGTGTGTGTATTCTGTTTTTCTATTAAATTTGGGCGACATTGCACCTACACTTCCATTAGGGCAATATTGTTTTTCCATGAAAACTTTCCGTATAAAAATGACCAAAGAAGAAAGTACCGTCATGCCTACGTGGAATCAAAGATGGCATAAGGTCCGATGTAACAAACGTCCGTTTAGCTACTGTTAGAGTAGGACAACATTAATTGTTCCTGTTTTAACAATTTTGGAGAGACATTAAACGTAAACAAATTTTCAGATGCCTACAGCTCTTATGCAAAATTTTTTTAGGGAAAATTAGACTTTAACCTGTTATAAATTAACATTGGCTGATCATATATGTATATGTATATATAGTTGATATTGGCCAATGGATAAATTGACATATGGATCATTTATTTTTCTCATATAGAATATGTGATATATGGTTTTCACTTTCATGATTGCACAAGTAGTAATACATAAAAGTTAACCTCTCTCAATATTTTATTTTTCCCCAAAATATTGGACAGATATACTCCAAGCATATTGCATCCCTTTTCTGGTATATATATTATAAATAATAATTAAATGATTAAGCTTATATTAAGAAAAGCTTAATGTACTCCATATATATCGCGAGCCGGCAAGACCTTGACTTCTGAAACATTAAAACAAAATTCTCAGAAAAAGAGCAGTTAATTTACTTTGAACTTTGAATAATTTATTATCGTTATTTTAGCGAGAGTGCTTTTTCTGCAACAAAAGAAACACAACATACTTTATAAAAGCTGAGAAAAACGACAAAGTAAGAGTCAGCAAACTTTTGTATATCGTCAATTATATAGATTATTTTCTTACCATGAAATTATCTAAGACTATTGGCGTGTACGTAAAGGGGGAAAATATTAATACGCATTAAAACTCTACTCAAACCCCAAACCACACAAGTCGGTCCTGATCGAAACCGACAAACTGACCTGTAAATCAGTTTTGTATTTTTTAAAAAAAATTGATTTTTTTTAATTTTCTTTAGAATTTTATATTAATAAGTCTACAATTTTTAATTTTTTATCAGTTTGGCTCGGGGTTAGCTCTGATTTAACTTCGGTTTGACCCACTACCCCTTGATTCAGTACCTCAGTCGGTTCAGTAATCGGTTCGGATTTAATTACCTTGATGAATACAATTATATTAATTAACTAAGACAATATATATTTATATATATACACGCACACACAATGCATACACTATATAAATGTATAGTGTGTGGAGTTAATGATGACATGAAGTATTATCTGATTCTGAATAACGTCGCTGCTGACAGATGGTCTTGCCTGTTAGGCTTGGTGCTTGCTTGGGGATTCGATCGGGTATTTCAAAAATTTTTATTTATATAAATTAAAATAAAATTTCTCTCCCATATTCATTTTATACACTATAAATCATACTTAAAAGGTTATTTTTAAAAGTTCAAATTATTATTATAACTAAATATTTAGTTAATTAATTGGAATGACTATAATTATTTTTTGTTATAAACGGAATAACTATGATTATAGTGATAATTATATATAAATATTGACGAATTAAAGAGAGAGAAGGAAAAGAAAAACAGAAAAGCTGGAGTGAGATATTCAGGTAAAACCGTAACAGAAGTTTTTGTCGGGAAGGATCCGACCCGTGCGACCACTCTGTCTAATTGGAGGCTTATGGGTCATAATCACTCCATAGTCATGTATCCCAGTCAAACTTCAATCCGTTTCTTTTTTTTTTTTTTTTTTTTTTTGCCTTCAGTCAAACTTCCATCCCAATCTGCATAAAGGAAAGTTCAACCTTAAATCTCTATTTTGTCTTCTACATAATAAATAATAAACATATTATTCTTTATTTCCCTTTCTTCTGTTATAAAAATAAAAACTATGACGCAATTAAAAAACGTCCTTTTTAATATTGAGATATGACCAAATTATAGGACAAATTAATAGTCTTACCTCTTATCTTAAAGGTAAAATCTAGTTTGTAGTGTAAATTGCACTATAAACTAGGTTCTACGAACATTTAAGACTAAATGAGTATTATTTTAATTAAAAGCATATGTATTATATTATACATAATTTTAAATTCATAGTATAAACGCAATTTATTTTGTATTTAAGGGGCAAACATTTTATAATGATACAAAAAAGAATTATCAGATCGAGGCATGTGGATTTGGTGTGCATCATATACATGTCTCATTTGGACCATCCAAAATTTATTTTTTTATTTTTATATTTTTATGTTAAAAGTGTTATTTTCCAATAAATTGATATTTACAAGATCAATTTTATTTTAAGTTCTAATCTATTTAAAAATTAAAAACAAAATCATGTTGGGAGAGGCACTTCAATAAAGTCTAACAACATTCAAATTTAATTTGATGGCTCCTTCGGTAAGAAATTATTATTCCATGATACAAGTCAATTAGTAAGTCTAGGTAAAAAAAAACAAAAGTAAATTAGTAAGTCATTAATGAACTTTTTCTAAATATTACTACCTCTACTATAATTTATCATGAGAAGACTTGAAGTCTAATGTATTGCATTGTTTCTATAGATTATTAAATATGAGCAAAATTGAAAAAAAAAAAATTTCATTTCCAGACAAAGTTAATGGGTCAACTACTTCTCCTCAATGTGATGAGATAGTTAGGAATATAATGACTTATAATATAGACTAAAGGGAGTAACTGTATAAATGGGAGATAGCATTTAATTATTAAATCGTGTCCAAATTTCATATATTTTCCAAGAGAGACCCATAACTACATTAAAAGGCGGTTGACCAAAATTTCCACTAATAATGGCTTAAGATGGAACCATGACCAAAACCTATGTTAACCCGTTTTTTTTTTTTTTTTTTAAAGAAAAAGTGATGATAACACAGAATTAAACTTTCTTGACCGTTAAGGCATGGGTGTAATTAATTTATCTACTTAATAGTCTTTTAGAGGTCAATCATAGTCAATCCTTGGCTTTAATCCATCTCTAAAAGCAATAGCTTCTTTTCACTAAACACTAGTGGCCAGGCCAGGAAATTAGTGTCTCCACTAACCCTCTCTCCACTTTCTATCCATTTAATTTCTTTATTATTGGATTGGCTTTTAATTAAGATTTTATACTATATTAAAAATATTATTGTAATATTAAATATTTAATGATAATAGTACTTTTATAAAATAGATTTCAACCATTAAAAGCAATCCAACAGTGAAAAATTAAGTAGAGAGGAAATAGAGAAAAGGGTTAGCGGATATCATACTTCCTCCGGTCTTAAATATAGGACATAGTTTGTAGTGCAAATTGCACTACAAACTATGTCCTATATTTAGGACCGGAGGTAGTATTTTGAATTCATAGGGATAATATGAAAGCGCTGACTCGCAAAGGTAAAAAAGTACTACCTCCGGTTCTAAATATAGAACATAGTTTGTAGTGCAAATTACATTATAAACTATATCCTATATTTAGGACCGAAGGGAGTAGTATATATGGAAGCAGGCTAGGAATTTTCTCACTTTCCACTTCCACTATAATGATATAAGAATATTCAGCAACAATAAAGACAAGAAAAAACTCAAAGTTTTATTTCAATTTTTTGAAAATTGAAACTATTGATTAAAATACAGTAACAGCCTTTTTCCGGAACAATATAATTGAATACCAGGTATTGAACTTTAACTTTCAACTACAATATTTTTACCAACGCAGTTAACTATGTATGAAAAAGTTAATCAACACTAAACTATGGATATCGACGCAAGATTCTATTCCGGTCGATATCCATTAACCCTCACACAAATGGAGGATTATGTCAATAAAAAAATGGAGGAATATGTAAATGAAACGAGATCATGAAAAGAAGAGAACAGATAGGGAATATTATATGAGCGTATATGCATAACATCGTAAAATACTTTGTCTTAATTAAATACCAAAAGTTGATAAACACGTACACAACCAAATATAAAGAAATAAAGAATTAAAAGTGCAAGCATGGATCAATGATTTTGTCTAAAGGAGCTATATGTATTTATCATATAAATGATATAAAATAATTTACACACACAAGATCATCAGCTTTACAAATTCGAAAAGAAATGCATGCACAAACCCTAATAATCTCTGTCAGCTTTCCAAAGATATATCCACAGCCATTGAATCATCATTTTCCCCAACCTCTCCTCGTAATTAGGGTTATTATGTGTCTGCATAAACCATAATTAGCCTAATCCCATCATAATAGGCTTCTCCTCATCTATCTATCGTTTTCTTTTATGAAAGCGGAGAAATTTTTGGCTAAACGTATTGGATGGTATAAACCTCCCCCCCTCTCTCTCTTCTCTCTCTAGAATGTTGAAAATTGTGGAAGGTGGGTGTAGTGCATGCTAGAATTATATGAGGGGCCATAGTACACTCTTATAGTACATGATCGTCTATAGAATGATGATGTTTCTCTTACGTTAGACATTGATTCAATGGCAACATGTTCGGACTGCTACTTATGGGGACAACTAATAATGAACATTAATACTTAAAATGATGGCCTTTCATTAAATTGATTCATCTCTTCGCAAAGACTGTGTGAATGCATAAAACGTTTTTGAAAGAGTTACCTCTAATGAAGCCCGATAATGCTCAAATAGCTCAATAAGATAGCTGCATATATATACTATAAAAAGCTAGTTTTAATTTACCTTTATGTTTGGATGGAGAGAAAATTAAGGGGAAAGAGTATTAAGAGGTCAAACTCTTAAAAGTCACAAACTTTTTTTACCATTTTAGGAAGCTTTTCTTCCTCTGTTTTCCTCCCACTTTTATCTTCATCCAAATATAGCCTTGATTATTTATCCTATTAAAGACATATTGGTTCCGATTATTTTAATTTATTTTTTATGCTATAAACTGTGTTTCTTTCTCTTGAATAATTTGCCCACAGACGACAAACGGCCATTTTGAGCCATAAAAATGGGTTCTAGGGCCCAATTGGACTCCCATTAAAGATGGGTGAGCCCAACAAGCCCACTACTAATTGTGTGATTTCCTAATGCCCACCACCAACAAGATTTTGTCCTTACCAATTAAACAAATCTCTTCTTTCCTCGTCAGTCTTTTGTTTTATCTCCTAGTCATCCTCTGGTCTAACACAAACTGCTCACACTTGCTTTTGTTTGGGGGCAATGAAGGTTAAATCCCAATACATCAATTTAATGGCAGCTAGCTGACAAACACTTCTTTAAAAGTGAATTGCAATTATCCATTCAAACTCTTGCAAGTTCAGAAGTTTCAATTATAAATCAGACATTTAAATGTTAAATATTGAAATTCCCCTTTACAACTGTCTGAATTGATATCTGCAAATAATTTTGAGAAAATCCCTTTAAAAGACAGCTAAATAATTCAAATTCTAAATTGAGTTGCTAAATTCAATAAATTCTAAATTGGGACATGTGTCATAAAATATGATTTTATAATTCGATAATTTTACCTTATTACCCTTCCTTTGAGTTGATTATCCAACTCTATTATTTTAATCTTTTTTACAAAAATATGGAATCATTATATGTTTTAAAAGATTACATATTCACACCTACGCATTGCGCATGTCTCTGACCTCGTTTACTTCAATGACGCAAAATAATTAGAAAAATAAAACACTTTAGATGCTAGTCTCTTAAGAAAAGATTATGTCAAATACACTTGCATATTCCTCGATCTTCACTTTTTTTTTTTTCGTTCAAAACTCGATCTTCACATCTAAATTCAATGTAAATTCATATTCTTTGACATTCTAGTTTGTTGCTGCATTTTCCCATAGCATCAGTAGAGTCCAAATCTCCATTCAAATCCACTTGATGAATAAAAGAATTCTTATATACTTGTAACACATAAGCAGGAGCCAAGCCCTAAGCGCCACCCATTACGTGCAAACACACAGACCGAAACAATACTTAGAAATAGTTGGACGCAATTCCCAATTTGGTGCCTACATTTATCACTGCAAACTGCATCCACGCATTTTGGCATAAGTTCGGATTTCAAATTGGAGGAGCCAAGGTGTTTGGCACTAATCCAAGGTGTCTGACACTAATCGTATTACTTGAACTTGAATTAAATTCTCCACTTGTATGCCCATTTGAATAGATTACGTCCAGAGCTTCCAACAACTATAGAAATAGGATCAAAGAATATGAAAACTCACGAGACCCAGTTATTTCAGAAATTTGTTCCAAGCTATTAGGCAATTGATTTGAGCTAGATTGCCAAAACTCTTTTAGCCGGTGTTATTCTAATATTGATAATCCTTAGGCGATGGGAATCAGAGATTTGAATAGAACTTGGAGGAGAGGAGAGGACACCTATGGAGAAGGATGAGCCAGTAGATGGAAAATGGAGAGAGAAGGAGAAGAGGGCATATAGATAAAATTACTCAATTTTAAAATTCTTAATTGGATTGCTTATCCTGATTTAGAATTTATTAAATTTAGAAACTTGATTCATGATTTGGATATTTCAATAGGCTTTTAACGGGATTTTTCCAATAATTTTTCAGAAAAATTTTGTTATGAACCTAATAATTAAATTGATATTTTGACACGTAATTGTCATTTTTCCTATATCTTTTCTCCTTACACTAATCATAGATATGATAAGTTCATAGTATCCATGACATCACATTATTATGCCTTTTAAAAGATGATTTTTACACACCAAATATTGATATAATGCAGAAAAAACTGATCCCTAGCAATAGCAATAAATATATTAAGTATAAACTATAGTGTGATTCATCTTGGGATCCGTGTAAATGCATGGGATTTACTTTAATTACTCTTATTTATTTTTCTTTCGATGGCTTTTGGACGTGCCAAAATTCTATTATTTTGTTTTGTAACGCATACCTTTTTGAAAGTGACGCATGATTGATGTTGGGTGTACTATGAAATGGGCCACTTAGAGATCATGCAACTATAGCAAATAAATGGAGTCACCATATCTGGTTTTTTGATGCTGAAATAGGAAAGCATTTACAGAGTGGATGCGTTAGTGTTTACTTGAAAGGGGAAGGTGAAGAAGTGGCAGACAACAAAATCAGGTTGTGTTAGGGATAATATTACTAATGTTTCAATTATTGAACCTCAAAATCCTAATCTTAATCCTCCTTCATTTGCAAGGAACAAACGGTGTTTGGTTCATATCACACCTACCAATATTAACACCTCATTGCTACCATCATCACTAAAGAAGAAGCATTACAAAAATACCCCCTCAGCTCCTAAATATAGAAGCTAGATAATTATTTTGTATTTCGTCCAAAAAAAATAATCAATTTATAAAGATTAAAGAAATTAGTTAAATTAGTTATTTATAAAAATATATGTTATTTTTCCTAAAGTACCCATTTAGTAATTTGCTTCAAGAACTGCCCCTTGATTAAAAAAAAAAAAACCCTTAAATATGTGTAATCAATAGAGAGAAATTGGGAAAATCGTAAATTTGCGAAACAAATTAAATTAAGATATTATATTTAAGACCAAGCTAACCCTTCTACAAACTCTTATATCTAAGAATTGGAAGGAGTAAAATAGTAAGATTTGAATTATCTAGATTTCATTTGGATGGTCCAGATAAGACAGGATTGATGCATATCTCTTGGGGCATGCAACAAATCCAAATTGTATTCCAATATTAGTAGTACTTCATGTTACCATTATCAGGGAAAAAGGAGCATTATAAAAATCATTATCAAGATATATAAACTCTTTTATTCAGTTTGTTCATATCTGCAAGTTCTGATTTATTTATCAGAGACGGTTCTGTCAAAAACAGAGTGAGGTTTAAAGTTCAAGTGAGATTTTTTGAGAAGACAAGGCAGGAAAAGATGGAAGCACCATTTATACTTGTTCTACTACCGTGTCTGTATCATCATCATTAAAATGTGTGGCTCTAAGCTTGTGGAAGCCATAGAATCTCCAAATTACACAGTGGCAACCTCTGAATCAGACTTCGAGATCAGACTTTACAGTGAATCCTCATGGCTCTCAGCTTCTGTATACGGAACGTCCTTCACCCAGTCCACTAGAATTGGATTTCATAGGTTTATTTTCTTCTCTTTTGTTCTCTTTTGGTATATTTAGTTGGTTATGCTCCAGAGGAAAGATTATATAGGATTGATATGCTACTAATCTTTACTTATTAAGGAAATTGATCAGCATTTGGATTATCTTGGGGTGATTATCTGGGGTAAATGAGCATCAAAGGGAAATTATGAAAGATTAATTTAAACAAAAAGGTGCGTCTATGCAAAACTGCTGGAAAAGCATAGCTTCAGGTGTTAGAAATAGTAAGTTCAAACTTGTAAAATAAAGTAGTTAAAATGAACCCAGTCACTAAGTGGTCAACATCATCAAATAAGTCTTAGATAACTAATTTTTAGATCACAAGCTAAACCAAAATAAGCTAGGGGAGGAGGGGACATGAGATAAGTTCTACCTCGTGTTCTTAAGGTAAGAGCTACCTAGATAACTAATTTGTAGATACTAAGAAAATTAGTTAACTTGGTTACATTAGATGTAATAAATGAGTGTTGGTTTCCCTAAAATGCTATCTTTAATCATGTGCATTGGAATTAATCATTGATAAAAACCCACTTGATATGTACAATCAATAGGGATATTTTAGAGCAAAAATTATAAATTTGGAAGACAAAGTGGATTGAGGTCTTGTATTTAGGATCAAAGTAAAGGTCTAGCTCTTATACAAGTTTCATCTTTTACAGATTATGTGTTGGCTTAATCTAGTATGATAATATAACAATATCTTCATCAAGTTTTACTCCTAAACACACTTCAAGTTATATCAATATATACAAGGTGGTAATATGGATTCTGCTAGAATGGCTTTTACAGCTCCTATGCTAACAAGCATCACCTCCTCCTCCTCCTCCTCCTCGTCACATGGGAATGACTATGTTGTAATGTCGTACATGTCAGCAAAGTACAATGGGAAACCTCCAGAGCCAAATCCAGAACTGTATTTGCAAGTGGAAACCTCATTGCATAGCAGTGAGAAAGTTCAGTGGGTTTACAAGAGACTATAATATTAACACACGAGTTGAAGCTCTTAGAAAAGCCTAAGTGGGAGAGCAGCAACTATAGAAAACAAAGGGACCTATGCTATTGCCCAGTACAATAAATCTCGTCATATTTCTTGGCGCTTAATGAAGTGTGGATCAATGTGTCAGGACCCTTTGTCCAGGGTTGTTAACTGATGAACATGGGCCTCTTTTTACTTATTATAGGCAAAAGCCCAATAATTAGAGAGGATGGTCCAGACCATGTGAATTAGGGGCAATAGTGGGAATTCTAAGGTGACAGTTATAGGCTCGAGAGGTATATATAGAATGAAGTTTGTTAGGAGGGGGCATATAGAGATTGTGGAGTGAATGTGAGGAAAGTGAGGGCCCCTCGAATACCCCTTGAGGTCTATATGTGTGCTTTTTCCATCTGTCTTCCCTGGTTTCTCCATTAGATCATACTCTATGGAGCCTGTATCTACTGAATTTTCCACTTTAATAGAAGGAATATCCATCAAAGTTATCAGAGCACTCAATTCTGAGCATGGTTAACACAAGAATAGAGGCTAAGGTTGAGGGATAGGATGCAAGGCTAGCTATTGCTGAGCAACATATCGAGTAGTTGAGTGGCAACATGACCACAGTCAAATGCGATTTGGTGACTTTAATGTCCTTGATGATTGAATTCGTTGCAGAGTTTCGTGCAGGGAAGTCACCACAGAACAAGAGTCCATCATCGGATACATCCTCATTGAAACAGCCGGTCGACACTATTACTCAAGACACATGGAAGCCAAACCTGCCACATCCGGAAGTTCCCATCGTATCAACATATCATAATCTCAAGATTCCTCTCTTTTCCGGAGATGATCCTCTGGGATGGATTTTTCGGGCCGATCGTTACTTCAAAATCAATCAGGTGCTAGAAGAGGATAAGCTTGATACCGCGGTGCTCTGTTTTGAGGGGCGAGTGCTTAACTAGTTCCAATGGAAGGAGATTCGGTTACCGATCCAGAATTGGGAATACTGGAAGCGCGATTTAATCCTGCGATTTCATCCCTTTCAATATGGGAGTACTTACGAGATGTTAATGGCTTTGCATTAGAACAAAGGAGTTGCGAACTTTATTGAACGGTTTGAGCTACTATCTGCCACATTGGGCAATTGTGATAAGGATATGTCAATCGTTGCTTTCTTGAACGGATTACGTATCGACCTCAAGGCTGATCTACTGTTGTACAAACTCACCGCACTATCTGATTATATGGATATGGCATTACGTCTGGAGGAACGCAACTTAGTGCTTAATCACTCTATGGGCCTTAAGTCAGATGGGCCATACAAGAGCTGGGCTGAAAATAAAGGAGTAGGCTCACATTGCATTTCTACCCGATATTACCCAACTTAAGTGGACACTACTACAACGGTGAAATCTGTACCCTCTACGACAGCTTTGACCCCGACGAATACCATTGATGCTAAGAAACTAGACGATCCAAAGGGAATCGCCATACTGGTAACTTACACCAGTCAGACTATTCCAAAAAAATTCACTGATGCTGAAATCAAAAGACGACGAGAACAAGGGCTTTGTTTTAAATGTGATGAAAAGTACCGGCCAGGACACAGATGTAAAAAGAAGCAACTACAAGTCCTCATTCTCGCTGAAGACACCCCTAAGATTGAGAATTCAACTGAGCAACACATATTAGAAGATGTGACTGATGCTCTAATTGAACCATAAGCTACCGACGACCAATCACTGGCCTAATCCTTGAATACATTGGCTAGGTTCACCGGAGGTAAAACAATTAACTTCATGGGATCACTCAAGGGAAAGGATGTGCTAATTTTAATTGATTATGGTGCCACTCATAGTTTCATCTACTATGATTTAGTTAATACACTATCACTGCCTTTGGATATTAATGTGGTGTTTACTGTCCAAGTGGGGGATGCACGAAATGTGCATGGCCAAGGGGTATGTCATGATGTTTTTATGGTTGTACAAGGCCTTCATATTACCCATTCTCTGTACCCTTTCAAATTGGGTGGTTATGATATTATTTTAGGTGCAGATTGCCTATCCATATTAGATGAGGTTCTGGTAAGTTGGAAATGGTCAACACTAAAAATTGATATTGGTGGAGAATGGATTTGCTTACAGGGTAACCCTCGTTGAATAAGACTCCCATGACTTTCAATGCATTATGCCACTTTACTCGATTTGATGAAGAGGTTTTCTTTGTTGAATTCGCTGAGCTTAAGATGACTAACTTTGTAATGACCCAAAAATGGGATTAAAGGTTAATGACATCAAAAGTGGATGTAATTATTGTTAATAAACATTTTTGAAGAATATGATATGAATTATGATTCGAATGTGTTCTGAACAGTGCATAAACCTTGTATTTAAGCTTAATTGTTTGATAAAGCTTAAAATGAAACCTATGGGTAATGGAGGGCACATGAATGGTGATATGAATGATATAAATATGTTTAGTGGTGATTCAAGTGGAATTACCATAATCAAGGAAAAAATGGGAAAACATAAAGTTATCGACCAATTGATTAGCTACCGAAGAAGGGACTCCTTGGTAATTTAAAGACCAATGGTTAAGATTCAAAAGTGTGTGTGAACTCATGTGTGTCGTGGAAGGAGAGGCAAGATTATGAAAAGTGGCATTTTATGGACCATGGATCAAGTCAAATGTTTAAACAATTTTTCCTCTCTCCCTCCAAGTCGGTCATCATGCATGGGGAGGGCCAAAATTCTGACCTCATCATCATCCTCTCATCTCTCTCTCCATCCTCCATTGTCGTCCAAGAGCAAGCAAGTAAGAAAAAGGAATAGTTCAAGTTTTAGGTGAGAATTTGTCCCTAAATACTCCACTTACCTTCTTTAATGTTGTTCATGGAGTTGAGGGCTTCATGGCTATGGTTTCAGATTTTTGAAAAGTAGTGTTTGAGCACTTGAAGGAATTTAGAAGTGTGGGAATCAAGAATCCAACCTTGGGAAGAGGAAGATGTGAGTGTTTGATGCTTTTTGATATATTCATTGTGATCACTGGTTAAGTATTAAGATTTGTGGATTTTGCCCTAATTTTTGAGTTATATTGGAATGAATGAATTGGTAGTGTAATATGTGGGAACTGGTATCATATTGTGTCTTTGAGTCATTGAAATTAGTTTGGAACCTTAGAAGGAAAATTGATGCATTTTGGGAATGTAAGGGAATGTGATGATCAAAACTAAAATTTGTTAAAATGAGAATTTGGTCGTTTTGAAGTTTCAATTAGGTTCCTTGTGCAAAACTATGTAGGAGTAGTATTGAATAAGAATTTTGGGACCATTGGAAGCATATTGGTTAACTTTGGAAAATTCTGTCAGTTGCTGCGTTTTGGCTTCTGATAAGCCTCACTTGAGTGCACAGGGATGTCACTCGAGTGCAGCATCTCGTTTTCCCTTTTCCTTCAGTTTTTGGTCGCACTTCTATGCTAGAATGCTAGAGTGCACGTCCTCACTTGCGAGTGATATGGGTCATTACTCTAGTAAACCTTGTTTCACTCGAGTGCAAGAATATTTTACACTATGAGGTCGCATCTTGGGTTGTCACTCGCAGGCCATTTTTCAAGAGTGTGTCTTAACACTCACAATTGTTGTGCTATCACTCGAGTGCTAGAGCCAGTGCTCGAGTGCACTTCTCATTCTAGGGTTTATATTGCTCTCGGGTAGTCACTTTTTATCCCTCACTCGGTAGGACTCGAGTGAGTGTAAGGCTATCACTCGAGTGTTGGGTCTAGGACTTGAGTGCTGTGATTATTTTCTATCTCAGTTTGTGCTCTCACCAAGCACTCGCACGAGTAAGCTATCCTCACTCGAGTGCAAGCCATCTCATTACTCGAGTGTGTCATTCATCACTCGAGTACTTCAGTTAAAAATCAATTCTTTCACTTTCGAAAAAGGGATCTTTGGTGTAGTGTTTCCAACCCTTTAGGCATATATCTAGGCTTCTAGTAGTCACCTAAAGAGTTCAAATGATAACCAACTTTAAGTGTTATGAAGATAAGAATTTGGAATAGAGAATAACCTATTGCCCTTGATTTTGGTTTATAGGGTTTGATATTTGTCCTGCTCGTGAGCCATCTATGCCGGAGCACGCTCGGAAAGAACAAGGTAATGACTCTTTCCCTTATACTATATATGATACATGGTATGTTTGATTTATCATTGTTTGCGCGTCCATCACTAGTAACCCATTGGTGTTTCCAGTAGGAAGACTGTGCCTTTGAGGCCGTAGTTTAGGGGGATATGACTATGTGATTATGTTTATTTGTGAATTCTTCACCCGCGGCCCATCGGTGTTGACGGTGGGAGGACCGTGCCTTCGGGCGGTGGAATATGGGGGATGAGACTATGTGATTATGTGCATATATGGCAGCCTACGTGCTGTATTTTATGATGTGATGCTGCTTGATGATATCATTGCATGCTTTGTAGTTATGTATGGTACGAGTGATTTGTTACTATTGGGATTCTTTTGAATCTCATTCTTTCCATTGATTAACCTTTAGACAGGGCAAACGGCTCCAAGGGGACAGAGACGACCAAGGGCATATAGGACTCCTTAAGGAGATTTTTATTTTGGTTGTTGGTTATCTATTTTGGATTGGGGATCACTGTATATTCTGTGCATATTAATTTGGATACGGTTATGTAATACCCTAAAGGGGAAATTGTAAAACCTTTGTGTGTGTGTGTTTGTGTGTGTATGAAACCTGGGGGTTTTCGGGATTTTTGTTGTATACTCTAATATATAAATATGATTTGACTGCACAGGTAATTACTCAGAATATTGAATTTGAGACCAGAGGAAGGCAGAAATTTTGAAAGAATTTGTGAAAAACCCTATCGTAAGAATGGGATTGAAATAAGTCTTATTTAATCATTGGTCTCTAATCTATCTTAATTACGTATTGTCGAATCATAATTACTATTTATAAGGTAGGGGGTTACAGACTTGACTTATACCCTATTGGCAGTTGATGTGCAGATGTTGTTGGAGGAGTTCCCTGCAATACAAACACCTCAAAAGGGCCTGCCTCCTACGAGGACCATCGATCATACTATTGATCTACAGCCAGGAGTGGTCCCTCCAAATATCAAGCCCTATCATTATCCTTACTACCATAAAGCTGAAATTGAAAGATTGGTGAACAAGATGCTTGAGGCTGGTCTCATTCAACCTAGTAAGAGTCCTTTTTCTAGTCATGTTTTGATGGTGTGAAAGAAAGACAACATTTGGCATTTTTTTGTTGATTACAGGACACTAAATAAGATTACCATTCATGACAAATTTCCTATACCGGCCATCGAAGAATAAGATTACCATTTTTGTGTTGATTACAGGACACTAAATAAGATTACCATTCATGACAAATTTCCTATACCGGCCATCGAAGAATTATTGGATGAGTTAGGGGAGCCCAAATATTTTCAAAGTTGTACCTCAAATTTGGTTATCACCATATCATAATGAAATAGGGTGAGGAGCACAAGACTGCATTTCATACTCGTGATGGCCATTATGAGTTCTTAGTCATGCCGTTTGGGCTCAAGAACACTCTGTCTACTTTTCAGTCGCTCATGAATGACATATTCCGCCAACACCTTCGAAAGTTCATACTTTTGTTCTTCGATGATATCCTAGTGTTTAGTGATAGTCATTTTATACATATACAACATCTTTGTATTACTTTTTAGATATTACAGGAGCATTCATTAGTTCTGAACCTCAACAAGTGTGTATTTGCTCAAGCCCAACTTGAATATTTGGGCCATATCATATTTAAAGAGGGAGTGCATACTGACCCAAATAAAATTAAAAGCATGACTGACTCCAGCAACTATTAAGGACTTATGCGGATTTCTAGGTTTAACCGGTTATTACCGAGGTTTTGTGAAGTATTATAGGTTGATTGCTGCACCTTTAACTGCCTTGCTTGAAAAGAATGCTTTATGTTGGATTGAGGATGCTCAATCTGTTTTTGAGAAGCTCAGAGTTGCCATGTCTATGACTCCAATTTTGGCCTTACCAGATTTTTCTTAGCCTTTTATAGTAGAAAATGATGCTTCTGGTTCTAGGTTAGGCGTTGTGCCAATGTAATCGTGTCATCCCATTGCCTACTATAGCCACTCTTTATCATCCCGGAAGAGGCAATGCTCTGTGTATGAGCGTGAATTAATGGCTATTGTCTTTACAGTTCGTAAGTGGTGATATTATCTCTTGGGCAGACCTTTTATTATTCGCACAGATCAGCGGGCACTCAAATACTTGCTGGAACAACGAGTTTTGGATGATTCTCAGCAGAATTGGGTCACTAAACTTATGGGTTATACATTTCAGATTCAGTATAAACCAGGCAAGACTAACTCAGCCGCTGATGCGTGCTCTTTCCAGGAAGGAAGAAAATCTTAGAGTTACATGCTATTTCCTTGCACCAACCCACAGGAATTGATTGCTGGGATGAAGAGGTGCAACAGGATGAGGCTTTATCTTCAATATTAGAGGTTGTGTTGCTTGGCCAACAAGCTCCAGAGGGTTATGCAGTCAAAGGTGGCCATTTGTTCTTTAAAGGGCACCTGGTCCTTCCAAAATCCTCAATTCATATTGCTACTTTATTGCGTGAATTCCATGACTCACCCATTGGAGGTCATTCTGGTTACCTACAAACTTACAAACATCTTTCATCTATATTTTATTGGGATGGTATGCGCAGGGATGTCCAGAAGTATGTCTTGGCTTGTGATGTTTGCCAATGAAACAAGCATTCTACCTTAAGTCCTACGGGTCTTCTGCAACCATTACCAATCCCTGATGCTATCTGGACTAATATATCTATGGACTTCATTTCCGGCTTACCTAAGTCTACTCATTATGACACCATTTTGGTAGTTGTTGATCGCTTTACCAAATTTGCTCACTTTATTCATATGTCTCCATGGGTTCCCTTGGTAATAGGAATTTTCTTAGCCGCGGCCAACCCCCAAAAATCAACATTTTGGACTTTTAAAAGGTGACCTTTGGTCAAGTGTTTCCCAAGCCTTTAGGCATGTGTTTAGACTTTGATTAATGAAAGTAAAGATTTAGAATAGAGAATAAACCTATGTCCTTGCTTTGGAGGGTCAAATGCTTACCTATCTCAAGAGCTTCTTCTTTCTTCTGCAGGCATGGCAGCCGAATAGAGATAGGAATGAGAGAGATGAGAGTGATGATGATGAAGTATGGAGGATAAAGTTTGATTTTCCCCCCTTTTCCCATGCCTAAACGTACAAAGAGAGAGGGAGGGAGGGAGAAATGATATTAAAATGCACATTTGACTTACTCCAACACTCAAACATCATCCCATCTTGCCAAGTGTGACCATTTCATTGGCTCTCATAAAGTAAGTAATCAATTAGTTACTCTAACCACTTCATTAGCCATTTGGTCACACATCTCATTTCTCCTTAGTTAGTAATTAATTTCTCCCTTAATCACTAACTACTGGCCCAATAATTCCATTCTTTCAATTTTTCATTAATCATGGCATATTAATTAATATTGCCACAAAAATCATAATAATTCCAATTTAAATTCACAAATTATTCTCATTAATCATCATTAGCCCTTAATCAAAAATTAAGGCGTTACAACTCTCGAGCATGCCAAGAAGCAAGGCGCTTTCTCTTGAACAAAGTTCCAAAGTTCAAACCTTGTAGATAGAAAATATCACATTTGAAAAGATACTCCTAACTGAACCCAGCTTTAATCTGACCCCCGAATATATCAAATAATTGCACAAGGGGAAAAAAAGACACTTCTAAATATTGCTATAAAAAAACCTATAAAACTGTGTAAAACTGAAAACTGACTCCCTTGGGGAGTTTGAAATACAACAACAAGCTTCATCCCACTATGTGCAGTCAACTACATAAAAGCTAAACACCTTTTCAAGCCTTGAAGAGGTTGAAAGAGCAGAAATTTTAAGATGTGCGTTATACTTAATAGTTTAATCTCACATGTGAATTTTTTAGCATATAAAAGGTTTATACCAGAGTAGTTTCATATCGAACATATTAAGAATCTGAGTTCTACAATTTTAATCTTGGTTCTACTTCATTTCATCCTGTTTTAGCCTTTTCAACTCAAGCACATGAATAACCCAAGATTTCTGTTTGCTTTTATCTATACTATCTAATTTTGGTATTCTTTCATAAGAATATAATAACATATGACTAGGAGGATCCCATACGAACATGGAGTTTGAAAAATTTGAGTCGCACTCTCATAATTTATGAATAATAAATCTTATATTTTATATTGATTGATATTTATAGTAATATATACGCAAACATGGTAATTAGCTCAATTTCATTTTGAGAAAGAGAACGGTTGCCAACTTTTGTTTTGACCGTATGGAAAAAGAGGAAGAAAATGGATGGACCAGTACCTAACTTGCATATGAGAAGTTTAGAATGTTTTCAAGGCTCGTGATGCTATGTTTTACATATATATATATATATATATATCAATAAATACAGATATCTTCAATAAGACAATAACATTTGTTAGGCTTGTTTGTTGCAGACATTTGCCCTTGCTGTTTTTTTTTCTTTGGTAAAAAAAAAATTACCCATACCTTGCCCTTGCTTACTTGTTACCAACTTTTTTGACATCACTCATGGACATTGTATATACCACTCCCGTTCTTGTTAAAAAGACCCTAGTAACTTCTTCTTATATATAAAAAATGTATTAAATTGTTTAAATTTGCTCTTATTAAAATTTTTATCTCTCTCCACATTTACAAATCCTTTTCACCTCTATCTCTCTTTACAATAAAAATTAAATAGGGATAAAATTAAAAAACAGTCATTAATAATCCTATAAGTAACTTATACTTGGGGCCAAATGTTTCTTCTACCAACGATTTATAATAAGGGCTGGAGTGATATATTACAAGTTATGGCTCGTTAATGTAAAGGTTTACTCTGTTCTTGGCTCAATATGATTAACATGCAAAATCTGATTAACGAGAAAATTAAAGTGAAAGGGGGAAGGGATATGTCAAAGAATTGAAGCACTTAGCGAGGGACGTACTTGTGCCAGTGTGTGTGAGTGCTGCGTCGGAATATTTTTAGTAGTTTGTGAAGATTGATTTTTTTTTTTTTTTTTTTTGATTTATGGTAAGAAGTGGAGCATGAAATTGTTACAAGACTGAATGGTGGCTTCTTCTTCTTTTTCTTGTTTTTTTTTTTTTTTTGTCAGAGAAGAACGTTAGATGTTCATAGGCGTTAGCATTAATTCCGACAAGTGCTAGCTTCCTCATTTATATATACATGCGAGATTTACGCATTGAAAACACAAAGAAAGCAAAAGCCTGAAAATCCATAATTATATATATATGTAACGCATTGAGCAATATTATAACATCTACAGAAAATTGTAGAAAACAACTTTTTTTTTTTTGCTGACTGTAGAAAACAACTTTTAATAACTAAAAAGTTGAAATATTTGGTAGGAAAAATAAGCTATTGAATCATGAATGCAGAAGTTCCTATAACGATCACTTGCAGATTTTGGAATATGCAAATACTCTGTCCAGTCCCTAATGTAGGATCTAATTAAGGAGTTGATGTTGATCCTAAATATAAAACTCATTTTATATTTTTATCTATTTTTCCCAAATCAACCTTACTGATATTTCTTTAACAATATTTAAGTAAGAGAAGTAGGGGGAATGAAGGAAGATAATTAAGGTATTTTAGAAAAAATTATATCACATTAACTAACTTAACTAATATTATGAATCTACTTCAATTGGTTAATTATACCTTACAATAAAGATTGGAGGAGTATTAATTTCAATATTCTTATGATTCTTATGTAGGTCTAAATTTGCCTTTTATAAAATGGGCACCTTCAATTCCTTAGTATGTTGTCCACATTTGGTGATGCATATAAGTGACATTTTTAATGCATATAATATAAATATATATTACTATATGGTAGTGTGGTATGTGGTGTTTATTAATGGGTGGTTATATATGGAGCATTAATATTGTGGTGTGGTTGTACAGTAATGAATTCGCAGAATAATGTTCACATTCTTATGAGATTCTTTAGCCGCTAAGATGGGCCTAGGAAACATGATGGTGTCTCCCCATTGAAGCTCTTTAATTTCACATGAGCTTCAGGCTGAGAATTAATAAAAGAGACCTGTCTCTCATAATTAGGTATATATATGAGCCTCACTGCTAGTGCTTCACATTCTCTCCCCTCTCTCTCTCTCTCTCCCTCTCTCTCTCTCTCTACATGTATATTCTTCACATTCATTTTATAAACGTACATAGTAGAGAATTTGAATGGATTGAGACATTTCGATCAAGGTGGGATTATACTGGAGCCTCTGTGTGTGTATGTGTGTGTGTAAGTTTTACTTTATTCACATTATTAATTAATAGCAGCTGGTGGGGTATGCATTGACTCTACTTCTTCAGCCTTTAATCACTTTCTTTGCTTACCATTTTGTCTCCCAATACTTTCAAATTCTTGGCTCCTATTTTCCTCTTGTAATGCTATGCCCTTTTTTTTATTGAATACACTGTAGAAAATGCTTTTAACACAGGAATTGGCGGCGTCAAAAGTAGCAAGGAGCTATCAGTATAAATGGATCATAAATGGGTTGAGGTCCAATTTTATTATGAAAGTTTTTACATAGGAGCTATCGGTATTCAAAAAAAATTTTGAGTTCAGTTTTGTCCTGAAAGTGTTAAAACAGTAGTAATGTTGTCCTAATTCTAATGGTGGCCAAACAAACTTACAAACCTCTGGTACATCAAATCCTATACAACATATGATTTCATGAGGGCATGCTTGTACTTTCTTCTTTAGCCGTTTTTACTTTGCAAGTTTTCGTAACATAGCAATATTGCCCTAAAAAATATTAAAAAAGAAGCAAGTTCCTCCCAAATTTAACATCAAAACGGAAAAAACATACGAAAGACCGCTGACTACGCAGAACGAAATACATGCATGACAAAGACGACCATTGACTCACCCTATCCTTAGTATTAATCTATTCCCTTTTTTCTTTTCATCATCACTGCAAACAATTTAAATTCGTTAAAGTCAAACATGAATCTCCAACTCTTTCAATTAATTAATTCATCTAATAAAATTTTGTATGCAATTGTGATTTAATTTTTTTTTTTTTTTGGTATTACAATGGGCATGAGAGAGGTTGCCTAGCAAGAAAGCATGTGGAACAAGCCCAAGATAATCCCAAAATGCTTATTGTAAGAAACGAATGGAAGCACCATCATTTGGAGAGTTACCATATGCTTGTGTCTCAATATTCTTTGGTGTTTGTTTACCGTATGTTTCACGGTCTCTATTATTTATTTTGTTTTGCGTTTTCCTTGGTTTATATATATAGATATTGTTTTTCTCTTAAATTTGGGCGACATTGCTCCTACACTTCCATTAGGGCAACATTGTTTTTCCTTAAAATTTTTCTGGATAAAAATGACCAAAGAAGAAAGCACCGTCATGCCTACATACGTGGAATCATAGATGGCATAAGGTCCGATGTAACAGGCGTCCGTTTAGCTACCGTTAGAGTAGGACAACATTAATTGCTCCTGTTTTAACAATTTTGGAGAGACATTAAAATGTAAACAAATTTTCAGACACCTACAGATCTTATGCAAAACTTTTTTAGGGAAAATTAGACTTTAACCCGTTATAAATTAACATTGGCTGATTATATATGAAAATGTATATGTAGTTAATATTGGCCAATGGATAAATTGACATATGAATCATTTATTTTTCTCATATAGAATATGTGATATATGGTTTTCACTTTCATGATTGCACAACTAGTAATACATAAAAGGTAACCTCGCTCAATATTTTATTTTTCCCCAAAATATTGGACAGATACTCCAAACATATTGCATTCCTTTTCTGGTATATATATTCTAAATAATAATAAAATGATTAAGCTTATATTAAGAAAAACAAAGTGTACTCCATGTATATCGCGAGCCGGCAACACCCTTACTTCTGAAACATTAAAACAAAATTCTCAAAAAGAAGAACTGTGATTTACTTTGAACTTTGAATAATTTATTATTGAGAGTGCTTTTTCTGCAAAAAAAGAAGCACAATGTACTTCATAAAAACTGAGAAAAACGACAAAGTAAGAGTCAGCAAACTTTTGTATATGTCAATTATCAAGATTATTTTGTTTACCATGAAATTATCTAAGGTTATTGACGTGTACGTAAATGGGGAAAATATTAATACTCATTAAAAGTCTCAGGGCTATAGTACTTAAGTTTATTGAAGTCAATGAATACAATTAAATTAATTAATTAAAACAATATATATATATATATTGCATACACTATATAAATATGTAGTGTGTGTCGTTAATGATGACATGAAGTATTGTTTAAGTAACGTCACTGTTGACAAATGGTCTGTTAGACTTAATCCTTGTTTGGGATTCGATTGGGGACATCAAAAGTGTTCATTAAATCGAGATAAAATTCTTCTTACATGCGTATTCCGTACACTATATATGAATCACGATTGAAAGGTTATTTTTGAAAGCTTCAATCATCATTTTAAATAAGCACTTAGTTAATTAATTGGAATGACTATAATTATTTTTTGTTATAAACGGAATAACTATAATTATAGTGATAATTATATATAAATATTGACGAATTAAAGAGACAGAAGGAAAAGAGAGACAGAAAAGCTGGAGAGAGATATTCAAGTAACACCGTAACAGAAGTTTTTGTTAATTGATGGCTCAAAATTATTATTCATTCACCACACACGTATCTGGATACAACTACAGATATATACACAAAATTCACTAGTCATTAGACCTATCTGATTTGGGCTCAGCCCAACGAGCTGGTGGGCCTAAGCCCCTAATACATAAAACCAACAGTTATATTATACAAAACATAACTTAATTACTTTTCATCAATATATTCTACACTCCCCCTCAAGTTGGGCACCCTATATTCATAAGTGCCCAGCTTGCTGAGAATGTACTCATGCTGTCCTCCACCAAGTGCTTTGGTTAAAATGTTTGCATATTGCTCTTCTGAACGTACATGCTGAAAGTTGATCATTCCTGCTAATAGTTTCTCCCTCACGAAATGGCAGTCTACTTCTATGTGCTTCGTCCGCTCGTGGAACACTGGATTTGTTGCTATGTGTATGGCTGATCGGCTGTCACAATATACTTTCACTGGCTCAACTTTATTAATGTGCAACTCTTTCATCAAGCCAACTATCCAAGTTAATTCAGCAACTGCCATCCTAAGTGCTCTGTATTCTACCTCTGCGGATGAAATCGACACTACGCTTTGCTTCTTTGACTTCCAGCATATAAGAGAATTCCCAAATCTCACTAGGAACCCTGGTACAGAACATCTAGTATCTGCACAACCTGCTTGGTCAGAATCGCAACAGCATTCCAAAACAGATGAATTTTCAGATGAAAGGAAAATCCCTCTACCAGGGCTATCCTTCAAATATTTTACAAATCTTAATGCAGCCTTCATATGAGACTGTTTTGGCTCTTGCATAAATTGACTTAACACCTGCATTTGTCTAGTCAAAGTGAGATATAACAACTTACCAATGAGCCTTCTATAAGGCCCTCCATCATCAAGATAGTGATCTGATTTAGTTACTCCAGCCGTGAGTTTCAGGTGTTGTTCCATAGAAGCTAGCACAGTTTCAGGTTCATCCAGCCCTACTTGATCTATAAGTTCAGTGGCATATTTTCTCTGATTAACAAGAATTCCATGCTTAGATCTTACTATTTCTAAACCCAGAAAATATTTCAGTATCCCAAGGTCCTTGATTTTGAATTCCCCATGCAAAAACTTCTTAACATCATTTATTCCTTTATTACAACTACCAGTGATCATAAGGTCATCAACATAAGAAAGCACAAAGACTAAACCAGATTCGTTTTGCTTATAAAACAGTGCATAATCATATTTACTTTGTTGAAAACCCCCTTTCATTAATGATTGGGTTAATTTCTCATTCCATTGCCTAGAGGCTTGCTTTAGGCCATAGAGTGATTTTTCTAGTTTGCATACTTTCAAGTGATCTATTTTCCTGTCAAAGCCTTGAGGAATGGTCATATACACCTCCTCCTGTAGATCTCCTTGAAGGAATGCATTATCTACATCCATTTGATGGATTTACCAATCATTCACAGCTGCAAGTTTAAGGATGGTTCTAATGGTCACAATCTTTACCACGAGAGAGAAAGTTTCATAGAAATCTATTCCTTCCCTTTGATTGTAACCCTTAGCAACCAATCATGCCTTAAATTTGTCTATCTTGCCATCAGATTTATATTTGATCTTGAAAACCCATTTACATCAAATAGGTCTCTTACCTTTGGGTAAATTCACTATTTTCCAGGTCTTGTTGGATTCTAGAGCTTTTATTTCACTCTACATTGCCTTGACCCATCTTGGGTCTTTGCAAGCTTGAAAATAATTCTCAGGCTCAATTTCCTTATCAATTGAAGAGAGGAAGCATTTGTATGAATGAGACAAATCATCAATAGAAATATGATGCAGCAAATTAACATCATGGTCACTTATTATGTCACTTACAGACTCCCGGTTCTGCTCACCAGTTTTAGGCAAATATTAGCACTCATAATCTTTGGTCCAGGTTGGAACTTGCCTATTTCTAGCTGGTCTAAGAAAAAAAGATTGCTACTGCTGCAGATTAGATTCAGTCCTAATATGCTCATGTGGTCAATGATGAGTATGCTGTGAATTAGAATCAGTGCTAATGTGCTCATGTGGTGAATAACGATTATGCTGCAAATTAGAGTCAGTCCCCTGATTGTGAACAGTTCTGGTCATAGAAGAAGATGGTAAATCATGAAAGATATCAAAGAAATCAAGATTATTATCTTTTCCTACTCCCCCTTGATCAGAACTTTCACAATCTATAAAAGGAAACTTATTCTCGATGAACGTAACATGTCTAGAAATGATGAGAGATTTGGTCTTAATATTATATAGCAAGTATCCCTTTTGAGTGTTAGGATAGCCTAGGAAAACATATGCTTTTGCCCTATTTTGCAATTTATCTGTAGAATTTAAAGTCATGGCAAAAGCTAGGCATCCAAACACTCTAAGGTGGCCTACTAAAGGTGGTCTCCCATATAACATTTGATAAGGTGTAGAGTAAGACAAATTTCGAGATGGGGTCCTATTAATCAAGTAAGCAGCAGTTCTCACAGCTTCCCCTCAAAATGTAATAGGTAAATTTGCTTTATTCATAATGCTTCTGGTGATGTTCATCAAATGTCTATGTTTTCTCTCAACAACCCCATTTTGTTGGGGGGTGAAAGGACAAGATCTGTGATGAAAAATCCCTAAATCAGAAAGGAAATTTCCAAATTCATGATTGACAAATTCAGCCCCATTATCTGTCCTAACAATTTTAATCTTGGCAGAAAACTGATTTATAGCATAATGAATAAAGATTTTCATAAATTTGGGAGCTTCGGATTTAAAATGCATAAGGAAAACCCAAGTGCCCTTAGAAAAATCATCAACAATAGTTAAAAAGTATCTATATCCTTGATGTGTAGGTATCCTATAAGGACCCCACACATCAGCATGCAACAAATCAAAACAACATTTAGATTCAGTTGTGCTAGAAGGAAAAGGTACACGGGAATGTTTGCTCTGAATACACACTTCACATTTATCATTACTACTAGCAGATTCAGAAACTTTTACATCATTTAAATGTCTCAATATATCTATAGGGGCATGTCCTAACCTAGAATGCCAAAGCAAATCATTGATATTATTTGCATGTTCATGCTTATTTCTAAATTTCATCAAATCAGAATTGCAGCATCCTTTGAGTAAGTACAATCCTTTAGAGTGATTACCAATCCCTCTGATCGTCCCATTGGACGTGTCCTGCAAGACACAAAATTCAGGGAGGAAAGAAACAACACAAGCATTGTCTAATGTAAGCCTAGCTACAGAAATCAGGTTATAGCAAAATTTCTTAGCATATAAAACATTAGTTAACACAATATGCTTAGTGAGTTTGACATTCCCAATATGTGTGATCCTAATTCGCTCTCCACTTGGGACTCCAACATACTTAACAGGGCCTAAATATGGTTTCCAGCTATCTAATCGATTCAAATTATTTACTATGTGACAACTAGCACCTGAATCTAATATCCATTTAGTTTCAAGATTAGAATCCATACCTGGTGCAGTTGCTTGCATACTAACAGCAGCTTCATGAGGATCAGAATCACATTTCAACATGTCAAGAATTTTCTTAATGGACTTGGTCAACATCCTGATCCTTGCCAAATGGTTTATTCTGACCATTATTGATTGCCGGATTAGCTTGTTCCTCTCCCGGCCTCTTATTTCTTGATTGAGGAAAACCGGGAGGGAATCCAATAAGCTGGTAACATGATTCCCTTTAGTGGCCCCATTTATTGCAGTAGCTACAGACATCCTGAGAGGACCCACGTCCTCTTCCTCTGCCTTGTCCACATCCACGTCCACGTCCACCTCTGATTTGATTTGAGGCATGGGAGACCATGACTGTGCTATCAGCAGGGGCAGACTGAGGACCATATGAGAGCTGTCTCTGAGTCTCTTCTTGGGTAACCATTGAGTAAGCTTGATTGGGAGACGGCAGAGGACTCATAAGGAGTATCTGGCTTCGAACTTGATGGAAAACCTCATTTAAACCCATAAGGAATTGAAAGAGACGTTGCTCCTGAACAATTTTACTATAATCTCTGGAGGAAATGCACTGGCAGTTAGGAATAGGAACTAAAGCTGCATGTTCATCCCATAATTCCTTGAGTCTTGTATAGTAAGCAGACACTGACATAGTGCCTTGAGAAAGAGAGCTAATGGATAGGTAGAGGCTAAAAATTTGAGCCCCGTCAACAACGTCAAAACGTTCTTTTAAGTCCTGCCAGACAGCATGAGAATTGAAGGTAAAGACTATTCCACTTGCAATATCTTTGTCGACAGAATTGATAAGCCAAGAAAGCACTACTGCATTACAGCGGTCCCATTGCTCCTTGAGTCTATCCTCTTGATGTTCTCGGAGACAGGTCCCTTCAACAAATCCTAATTTGTTTTTACCAAGAAGGGTAAGTCGCATGGCCCTACTCCAAACAGCATAATTTTGAGTACCCAGCAAAACCTGTGATACCAAAGTAATGGCTTGGGTATCGGCTGGATGAAGAAAAAGAGGATGTTGAAAATCGAGTGGTTGACTGGGTGGGCTTTTGGGGTCTGTCGATTTAGCCATTAGGGATGAAATGGAAAAAGAAAACGGGATTCAACAGAGATATCCAAAAATTGTGAAGGTATTCGATAAGCTGTCACAAATTGTGAAGGTATTCAATGATGCAAAACCGCAGATCACAAAATCCCCAGAACCGAGCCCATCGCCAAAATAGAGAGGAAGAACAAAAATTTGAAGAGGAACACAAAATCACCTCGTTTTGCATCGGAGCCGGAACAGGCGCCCGGAATCAGTGTCAAGAAGGTACACCGAAGCTGAGTGTGTGCGTCTTGCGTCGTACCCGGAATAGAGGCGCGAGATCAGCGCCAAGAAAAAATATACCAAAGAAGATTCTGAGCATGAAAACTGAAGTGGATCTGCGAACTCATTGAGCCCTAGAAAGTGTCGCCAGGAGCGATAAGAACAAGATTGAAGAATGCCCAAATAAAAACCCCTGTCACGTTCTTGAATCAGCGATGGAGCAGATGGATCTTCTGATCCTCCACGTCCCAGATCGAACGGCTGTGATGACTGTGGGTCTGAATGGCTTCTTGGGTCGGTGGTAGTGAATCAAGAATAGCCCAAGAGGCTGATACACGATGGCTCTGGTACCATGTTAATTGATGGCTCAAAATTATTATTCATTCACCACACTCGTATCTGGATACAACTACAGATATATACACAGAATTCACTAGTCACTAGACCTATCTAATTTGGGCTCAGCCCAACGAGCTGGTGGGCCTAAGCCCTTAATACATAAAACCAACAGTTATATTATACAAAACATAACTTAATTACTTTTCATCAATATATTCTACAGTTTTTGTTAGGGAGGATCCGACCCGTGAGACCACTTTGTCTAATTGGAGACTTATGGGTCATAATCACTCCATAGACCATAGTCATATATCCCAGTCAAACTTCAATCCCAATCTGCATAAAAGAAGTTGAACCTTAAATCTCTATTTAGTCTTCTACATAATAAATAATAAACAAATTATTCTTCATTTTCCTTTCTTCTGTTATAAAAATAAAAACTATGACGCAATTAAAAAAATCCTTTTTAATATTGAGATATGATCAAATTATGGGACAAAATAGTCCTACCCCTTATCCTAAATGTAAATCTAACTAGTTTGTAGTGTAAATTGTACTATAAATTAGATCCTGCATTTAGGATTGGATGAGTATTATTTTAATTAAAAGCATATTTATTATATTATACATAATTTAAAATTAATAGTATAAAAGTAATTTCTTTTGCATTTAAAAGGTAAATATGTTATAATGATAAAAAAAATGAATTATCATATCGAGGGAGATAGATGCATGTGGAGTTGGTGAGCATCATATAAATGTCTCGTTTCACTACCAAAAAAAAGGGGTTTTGTAGCGGTGCACTTGTAGCGGTTATATTAAACCGCTACAAATTATAGTATTTGTAGCGGTTTTTACCTAAACCGCTACAAATTTGTAGCGGCAAGATTATTCGTAGCGGTTTCCTAAAAAAAACCGCTACAAATTTGGCGCGAAGTTCCCGCCAAAACCTGTAGCGGTTAATGCACATAAACCGCTACAAAATACCAAAAGTCAGAATTTTGTAGCGGTTTTGGGCAAAAACCGCTACAGAATTTCAAGAGTCTCAAAATTTGTAGCGGTTTTGGGCAATAACCGCTACATAATTTCAAACGTTGTGAATATTTGTAGCGGTTATTGTAGAACCGCTACAAATTTAATTATTTGTAGCGGTTAGAGTAGCGGTTATTTTAATAACCGCTACTAATATCTGGCCTATTTAAACCCCAACCTCCTTCATTTTTCCTTTTGCTCATTTTGTTTCCTGAGGTTTCTCTGAGTGATTTCTTCGAGATTTGAGCGTTCAGACGTCTCTATAGGAGTTTTTGGTCAGTATTCCGCAGTATTCGCACTTGAGGTACGTATATAACACGTATTTTTATTTATATTTGTATTTTTATTATATTTTTGCATAATAATGGACTAATTTTTTTTTTTAATTTGTACAGTTGATATGGCTTCAGGACAGGATAAGGGGAAGGCCCCTCAGGTCCCCAGACTGATTTTACGAGGTGGCAGCAGCCGGGCAGGGGGCAGAGGGAGGGGGCAGCGCGCAGGCAGGGCTACCGCGGCATCTTAGCCCATCCCCCCAGGTACCGCAGACGATCCCACAGGCGACGACCGCACCAGAGGTGCCTGAGGTGGAGAGGCCAGAGATTAGCGTTGAGGACTTCCTCAACGAGGAGGACTTCGAGATCCCGATTAGTGGGTTCAGGGAGATGGAGCAGTTCCTCGATGAGGAGGACGCTCGGGAGCAGGACAACCCACGAGGGTCGTCTTCACGGTCCACTGGGTTTGAGGTGCAGATCGAAGGTAAATTACTTTTTTAATTTAGTAAGTTATTTATTTAAATTTGAAATGTTAACTTTGAATTATAATTTATCTAACGTGCGGTCAACTGTGCAGATGAGCAGGGGAACGTGTCGACGAGGAGGCTGGATGTGACCGGTCTGAACAGCATGGACCGGTCCCTGCAAGTTATAGTGCCATGGAACGAGGGCACTGACCAGCCGATCCACAATGGGGGTCACCTGTTCAACCGCTTCCTGAGCGACCTGGGCTCGAATTGGATGCGGTTCCCCCTTCACTTCCCGACGTGGAGGTACATTCCGAAGGGGCCGAAGGACCAGGCTTGGGAGGAGGTGGTTCAGGTAATTAAAACTATTTAATTAATATTTTTTTAATTAATTCTATTTAATTATTTTTTTTTAAATTATGGTTTTTATAATTATTGATATTTAAATGTATTTTTTTCAGCTGCGGTTTGCCGTCCGGGCCAACCGGAAGAGGTACGCCCTCGTGAAGATGGGCAACGCCTGGAGGAACAGGAGGAACCGTCTCTTCCACAGGGTGGATGGGGACGGGACGATGCCTCTGGAGCAGCTGCAGGAGAGGGTCCCGGACGGCGTGCCGCCGAACGACTGGGCGCGTTTCGTCCAGTTCAGGAGGAGCCCTCAGGCGCAGGTAATGTATTTATTATATTTTTGATATATAATTTTGTAATTGTTAAATATTAAATTATAATATCAATTTAATTTGTATTTAATTTTAAATTATAATACATTTAATTATTTGTTTTTCCAGGAGCTTTCTCAGAGGAACACCGAGATCCGGGCGCAGCAGACGATCCACCACACAGCAGGATCGAAGACCTTTGCTGTGACCTACAGCGAGCTGGTAACTTTTCAAGTGCTTCACTTACTTTTAGCTAATTATTTCATAATACTAATTGTTTTGTAATTGTTTCAGGAGATGAGGGCACAGCAGGAGAACCGTCAGACGGACTATGCGGAGCTGTACGCCATCACACACAGATACCGTGACGGGACTGCGACCTCTCAGCAGGCAGAGGCGGCCATTGTAAGTAATTTTATTATTATATTTTTTATAAAACCAAGTTAATTAATGAAAAATGCTAATTATTAATTATTTCATAAAATGGCAGGAGCGGATGCAGCTGTCGCAGGCTGAGCTGCGACAGACCCAGCCTGAGGAGTCACAGGGGTCAGTGGACCCGACGGCTCCTTTGAAGATGGGTCTGGCTCAGGCTGAGCACCCCGGACGCGTTCAGGGTATGGGGATAGGCGCTAGACCCAGTATGGTCTACGACAGGAGCGCCGCCTCTGAGGCTGGCAGCTCTAGAGGGGTCAGACGTCGGAGGGACGAGTCTATTGACCAGCTGCGGTCAGATTTGGAGCAGACGCAGCAGCAGATGGTGCAGCAGCAGCAGATGGCGCAGCAGCAGCAGCAGATGCAAGTGCAGCAGCTGCAGATGCACGCAGATATGATGTACGCTCAGCAGACGCAATGGCGTGAGATCGCGAACACCATACTCGAGGGAGCATGGAGTCGCCTGTTCCCGAACGAGCAGCATCCAGCGGTTCCCCCTGTCCCTCGCTACGTCGTCCCGAGTACTACTCCTCCTCCTACTGCTCCTCCTCCTGCTGATGACGATGGTGCGGTTCACTCTGCGCAGCGGCCCGATCCAGCGGCATCTAAGGGAGCCTCACCTGAGGGAGCACCAGAGGATCAGCCCCCAGCTCCTTAGTTTAGGACATTTTCTTTTGTTTAAACATTTGTAAATATTTATATGAGTTTTTATTTCAGAATTTTCTTATTGTGTTTTATATAATTATATTTATATTATTAGATCGGGTTGAAATAATTTATGAATGATTTATATCTAAATTTTAAAAAAAATAAAGTATATATATATTTGTAGCGGTTTTAAGTTAAAACCGCTACAAATCTGTATGTTTGTAGCGGTTATTAGTTTATAACCGCTACAAACATAGATATTTGTAGCGGTTATAAAATAATAACCGCTACAATTGTACATAGATATTTGTAGCGGTTTACCTTCAGAAACCGCTACAAATATGTATGTTTGTAGCGGTTATACACTAATAACCGCTACAAACACTCAAATCATTTGAATTTTGAAATTTGCCGCCTTTGTGCACATTTGTAGCGGTTATATTATGTATAACCGCTACAAATTAGAAAAATATTTTTATATTTAATGTCCAACGGCTTTAATATTAGTAGCGGTTATAAAATAATAACCGCTACACATGTACATAGATATTTGTAGCGGTTTACCTTCAGAAACCGCTACAAATATGTATGTTTGTAGCGGTTATACACTAATAACCGCTACAAACACTCAAATCATTTGAATTTTGAAATTTGCCGCCTTTGTGCACATTTGTAGCGGTTATGTTATGTATAACCGCTACAAATTAGAAAAATATTTTTATATTTAATGTCCAACGGCTTTAATATTAGTAGCGGTTTTATATATATAACCGCTACTAAATTATAAACGTTGGAATTTCTGTAGCGGTTGGTATAGCAGTTTAATAACCGCTACAAAATTATAAACGTTGGAATTTCAGAATATAAGGTTCTAGGCATTCGTCATTATCTTCTCACTCATCTTCTTCTCTATACTTTCTTCTCTCTCACTTGTAGCTATGGATAAATCATGGATAAGGTTGCCGCGCAATTCTCCTGAATATTTGTACAGATTAAACAGTTTCTTAGATTTCGCATTCACTCACGCCAGCTGTAACGGCAAGATCGTTTGTCCCTGTCAGAAATGCAAGTTCAAGAAGTGGCATGCACGAAATGTTGTGAAGGAACATTTGCTTGTGAAGCCTTTCCCTGAGGACTATACGTTCTGGGCAGTTCATGGTGAGAAGGCCGGCATTAGATATGACGAGGCTCTTCCTCGAAGTTCTCAAGTAGGCGTTCAAGTAGATGAAGATGATCCTGTGAATGATGCTGTGCGTGATGCGTTTGGATTTCAAGGCGACAACTTCAACGAAGAAGTGCACGGCTCTGAGCCGGCTTTTATGGGGAATGAAGCAGCTCGGGATTTTTTCAGCTTGATGGATGAGGCAGATCGTCCTTTATATCAAGGTTGTCGCAAATATTCTAAATTATCTTTCTTGATCAAATTGTATCATATTAAGTGCTTGTGTGGGATCACAGATAAGGGAATGTCGATGTTGCTCGACTTATTACAAGATGCATTCCCCGACGCCGAGATTCCCACAACCTTCTACGAGGCCAAGAAGATTATCAACAGGTTGGGGTTGAATTATCAAAAGATTGATGCGTGCCCAAATGATTGTATGTTGTATTGGGGAGACGATTCCAGCAGGGAGACGTGTAAGAGATGTCACACATCGAGGTACAAGACAATTCGGAAGGGGAAAAAGCAGAAGAAGAAACCTGCAAAGATTCTCAGGTACTTCCCTTTGAAACCTCGTCTACAAAGATTATTTATGTCGTCTAAAACTGCTGAGCACATGAGGTGGCATGATGTTGATAAAAACGAAGACGGTAAATTAAGACATCCGCGGGATGCAGCTGCTTGGAAAACGTTTGACAACGACTTTCCAGATTTTGCGACTGACCCCAGAAATGTTCGGCTTGCGTTGGCGACCGACGGTTTCAATCCTTTCGGGAATCTTAGCACAAGTTACAGCATTTGGCCGGTAGTCTTAGTTCCCTACAACTTACCCCCTGGATGTGTATGAAACAAAGCTCTTTCATTATATCTATGATCATTCCAGGCAAAAAGGCACCGGGCAATGACATCGATGTGTATCTCCAACCGCTTATTGCGGAATTGCTTGACCTGTGGAATGTCGGCTTGGAGACGTACGACGCTCACAGCAAGACTTTGTTCAACATGCGTGCAGCCTTGATGTAGACAATCAGTGACTTTCCTGGCCTTGGCACATTATCTGGTTGGAATGTGCATACTGGGTCGGCGTGTCCAGCTTGCAATTTCGACTCTGACGCATTGCGCCTTCCCTACAGCCGAAAGTGGTGCTTTATGGGGTATCAGAGGTTTCTCGATGGAACGCATAAGTTCAGATTGCAACGGAATCGCTTCAATGGGAAACCAGAGAAAAGAGGACCACCTCAGACTTTGTCCGGTACAGATATCTTACAGCAGCTTGAGCATGTTGACTTCGAGTTTGGAAAAAGCGACGATTCAACACAAACTCGCCAAAAGACGCGCAGGACTTCGGCGCCTCAGCAGTGGAAGAAGATAAGTATTTTCTTCACACTTCCGTATTGGAGATCTAATTTACTTCGCCACAGTCTTGATGTAATGCATAGTGAAAAGAATGTTTGCGACAATGTGCTGTATACGCTGCTTAACGAACCCGGCAAGACAAAAGATCACCTTCAAGCTAGGAAAGATTTACGCAACATGGGAGTTCGTGAAGACGCTTGGCCAGATGAGCATGACAGATTTACACCGGCAAAGTTTACCCTCACAAAACCGAACAAGGATGTGTTCCTCGCGACGTTGAAGAAATTAAAAGTTCCTGATGGGTATTCAAGCAACATTTCTCGATGTGTCGACTTGCAGGCTCGAAAGGTTGCTGGCCTGAAGAGTCACGACTCACATGTTCTTATGCAGCAGTTACTCCCTCTGGCTATAAAGAATACACTTCCTCCTGATGTTTCCATCGTTTTGGTGGAACTTTGTTCTTTCTTTCGGAAGTTGTGTTCTAAGGTTTTGATCGTTTGAGGAGCTCGATCAGCTGCAGTCGAAAATCATTCTTACGCTTTGTCACTTGGAGATGATCTTTCCTCCGTCCTTTTTTACTGTGATGGTTCACCTCTCAGTCCACCTCGTTCATGAAACAAAGCTCGCTGGACCAGTACAATATCGTTGGATGTATCCGATTGAGAGGTACTCATTTTAAATATGTGCTTTCATTTATTGTCCGTATTTAATGTTTGCTGGTCGTCCTTTTCATCATTTTATATCAATTTTCTCTTATGTACTTCGTAGGTTCCTTGGGAAATTAAAATCTTACGTGAGGAATAAGGCGTGGCCAGAAGGTTCTATAGCTGAAGGCTATATAGGGGATGAGGTGCTATATTTTTGCTCAAGGTATTTTGATGATCTTGAGACGGCTTTCAACCGCCCGCCTCGTGTTGACGATTGTCCTGAACCTGCACCGACATCAGGAGAATTTATCCCTCGTGTTGGTAAACCAGTTGGAGCAACTGAGAACTTCAAACTAACGGCAACTGAGAAGTTCCAAGCACATAGACATGTCTTGATTAATTGCACTCAAGTTGAGCCTTTCATACGGTAAGAATTGTACACTCACATGTATGTTATTCGATCTATATCTTTCGTAACATTTCTCACTTTCATTTTACTAACGCCTTTCCATTATTAATTGCAGGGAATTCAGAAGTCATGTCAAGCGTCAGCTCAGGATCCGTACACAGACATCCTCAGAAGTTGATAGGAGGGTCCACAGAGAATTCCCGAGCTGGTTTGCGCGCAGAATACTAAATGACCACAACCCACACTCACCAGATTTCAGAGCTCTCGCAATCGGCCCTCTTGATCATGCAAAGTGGTTTACAGCATACAATGTCAATGGTTTTAAGTTTTGCACGGTTTCACGGGATCAAGGATTGCGAACACAGAATTCGGGTGTTTATGGCACATTTGGGACAAGGAGTTATGCGAGCAGCAGTGACGCCAACATGCAGTTCGGAGGCGTCCCTTACTATGGCAAGCTTCTTGATGTGGTCGAGCTTAATTATCAAGGCCGTTTCACCGTGACGCTGTTCAAGTGTTTGTGGACAAATACCACTACTTCTCGGGGACTGACAACTGACGACCTAGGGATCACATCAGTCAATTTCTCACGCCCGATTCATACCGGTATTTCTCAAGATGATGAGCCGTATATTCTAGCTTCAGAGGCACATCAGGTTTATTATGTCGAGGACGAGAGGCATAGGGATTGGCACATGGTCGTTCATTTAAAGCCAAGAGACCTTTACGACATGGGTGAAGGCGATAACATCGCCTACGAGAGTGAGCCATTTCAGCCAGCTGATTTTGAAAACTACTTCCCTGAAGGTGATGACAATTTACCTCTACTGCGGTGAGTTTTTTTAAGTCCACGTCATTTCAATTAAATTTTTTAAATTTAATAATACATCAATAACAATAATTTTTCTACAAAATTTCTGTAGGGATGGCGACGATGAGTGATCAAATTCAAGTGTAAAAAATTTGTCTTTACAAAAAATGCAAAAAATTTGTGTTAAAATAAAATGTAAAAAAAATTTAAAAAAAAATAAAATAATATTTGTAGCGGTTATTAAACCGCTACAAAAATATAAATAACCGCTACTAAATAATAACCGCTACATTAACCGCTACAAATAATTAAACCGCTACAAAAATATAAATAACCGCTACTAATTAATAACCGCTACATTAACCACTACATTAACCGCTACAAATAATACGTGAATCCCTATAAATACCCTTATCACAACTCATTTCAAACACTCCCCAATTTCTTTTCACCTTACCCTTCTTTCATTTCCTCTCATTTACAACTTCTTTCGTATGAGTAGAGGAGCTGAATAATACGATCAAATATGGTAACAAGATTTTCAATTTTTTTTAGAATACTTCTTTCCTTTCTATAAAATTTATTCTAACCATTTTTTTTCTAGATATATCATAACTCTATCTCATTTTCATCTATTTTTCATACACAATTACATTATATTATAAAACATAATAATTCCTTATTACCTAACTATCCTTAATAATATTATTAATATAAATTTTATACTAATCATATTCAATTACATTTTTTCTTCTTAATTTATTAATAAGTTAAACTATTGAATAATAAACTAATTGAAATAGATAAAATAATAACAAATTAAACTATTTAATATAATATTGAAAAAACAGGAAAAAAAATCAACGTATATTTTTTAAAAAAATTTTAAATATTTGTAGCGGTTATTAAACCGCTACTAAATAACGCGCCCTTTTAGAGCTAAATTTTTTTGGCGGGAATTTCGAATTTCATTAAATTAGTAGTGGTTTTAAAAACCGCTACTAATTTCATGAAATTCAAAATTAGTAGCGGTTTACTAACCGCTACAAATAAAAAATGTTATTTTTAACAAATTTTCAATTTTTTATATTTGTAGCGGTTAGTAAACCGCTACAAAAAAAAATTTCTTTTTTAAAGCTCTCAATAAAATTTTTTATATTTGTAGCGGTTATATAACCGCTACAAATATCTCGGGGTGTTGTAGCGGTTACTATGAACCGCTACAAAGTTTGTAGCGGTTATTTTTGATTGAGTAGCGGTTTTATAAAACCGCTACAAAACCGCTTGCAACGTACGATTTAGTAGCGGTTTGGGTAACCGCTACTAACCTAGTTTGTAGCGGTTAGAACCGCTACGAATACCCATTTTTAACCGCTACTAAATCACCTTTTTTTTGTAGTGTTTGGGCCATCCAAAGTTTATTATTTTATGTTTATATTTGTATGTTAAAAGTGTTATTTTCCAATAAAGTGATATTTATAAGATTAATTTTATTTAAAATTCTGTCCTATTTAAAAAATAAAATCATGTTGGGAGAGGCACCTTCAATAAAGTCTAACAATATTCAAATTTAATTTGATGGTACAGAATATTACATACACTGTTTAGAGAATCGGACTGGACCGGCCGGTTAGACCAGTCAGACCGTCGGCCAATCATTGAAGCGGGCCGAATATATATGTTGGACCGTTTTTCTCAGGGAACCGTTTTGAATCGTCTTTTAGGCGGTTTTGGGCCGTCAACCGTTATTAGGTCAGAAACCATATGGTTTTTGAAAAACCATGCAGTCCAATAAAAAAGAGGAAAGTTTTTTTTTGTTGTAAATTTTTTTTTTAATTTGATGTTGAAAAAAAATAAAAAAATGGCATATAAATTTTAGACATGTTATTTTATTTTATTTATATTATATGTTATTAATTTCAATAATTTGGTTTGTTGCAAACTATTTTATAAAAATGCTTTTGAAGAAAAAGGCAATGAGGTTTATCTTTAAGATAAAGATGAAATTAGAAGCACTGGGCTTGAAGTTGAAAGTCTTGATTTTAGGTCATTTCCTCAAGAAATTGATGACATTTACCAATCTAGTCTTACTACTTATAAGTTCATTTTAACTAAATCTCACATATCAATGGAGGTAATTAACTTAAAATTATGGGTTAAATTTACAAATATACCCTTATTTATGAATGGGTACTTTTCAACTCTTTCTTCTCTATTCATCTTTAAATTATTTCTTCATTTGTACAATAAATAGGCGTAAAATTATCACAATCTCATTTATTATACTGAAATTGGACTTATAAATATGACCAAAGTTTTTTACAAAAAGTGACTTATAAATAGGACTAGAGTGGTATGGTCTAAATATCTTTCAAAAAATTCATGCTTGGATCATTCAAAAACCACTAATGTTTGACAAGTCATGAAATTATTATTGTTAAGGCATTTTGTTAGGTTGATGATTGATTTAATATTCTTATTAAATGGTATTTTCTAACTTTATTAACTTCATATAAAATTAGACTAAAGATTAATTGTCATATATAATATATATTATTTTTGAATTTAATTATTAAGTCACCGGTCCGACCGAATGGCTCAACCATTCAACCGGGTTAACCATGACCCGCTGAATTTTCCACCTTGACATCTGGTCCGGCTTTTAAAACATTGATTACATACTCCCTCTTGTCCTAAATATATGGCTCCTTCTATAAGAAATTATTATTCCATGATACAAGTCAATTAGTAGGTCTAGGTAAAAAAAAGTAAATTAGTAAGTCATTAATGAAATTTTTTCTAAATATTACTACCTCTATTATAATTTATCATGAGAAGACTTGGAAGTCTAATATATTGCATTGTTTCTCTATACTATTAATTATGAGCAAAAGTAAAAAAAAAAAAAAAAAAAAAAAAAAAAAAAAAAAGGTTCCTCAATCTGATGAGATAGCTAGGAATGACTTATAATATAGACTAAAGGGAGTAATTACATAAATGGGAGATAGCATTTAATTATTAAATCGTGTCCAAATTGCATGTATTTTCCAAGAGAGACCCATAACTCCATAAAAAGGTGGTTGACCCAAGTTTCCACTAATAATGGCTTAAGATGGAACCTTGAGCAAAACCTATATTAACCCCTTTTTTCAAAAAAGAAAAAAGTGATGATAACGCAGAATTAAACTTTCTTGGCTGTTAAGACATGGGTGTAATTAATTTATCCGCTAAATTATTCTTTTAGAGTTCAATCATAATCAATCCTTGGCTTCAATCCGTCTCCAAAAGCAATAGCTTCTTTTCTCTAAACACTAGTGGCCGGAAAATTAGTGTCTCTACTAACCCTCTCTTCATTTTCTATCCATTTAATTTCTTTATTATTGTATTGGCTTTTAATGGTTGAGATTTTATACTATATTAAAAATATTATTGTAAGGTTAAATAGTTAATGATAATAGTATTTTCATAGAATAAATTTCAACTATTAAAAACAATCCAATAGTGGGGAAATTAAGTGAAGAGGAAATAGAGAGAGGAGTTAATGGAGATTATACTCTTTTACCTTTGTGAGTCAGCACTTTCATACCAAGTGGTTCATCAAAATCTTCTATTTTCTTTTATCTTTAATTATCCCTATGAATTCAAAATAGTATATATGGAAGCAGGCTAGGAATTTTCTCGCTTTCCACTTCCACTATAATGATATAAGAATATTCAGCAACAATAAAGACAAGAAAAAACTCAAAGTTTTATTTCAATTTTTTGAAAATTGAAACTATTGATTAAAATACAGTGACAGCCTTTTTCCGGAACAATAGAATTGAATACCAGGTATTGAACTTTAATTTTCAACTACAATATTTTTACCAACGTAGTTAACTATGTATGAAAAAGTTAATAAACACTAAACTATAGATATCGACGCAAGATTCTATTCCGGCCGATATCCATTAACCCTCACACAAATGGAGGATTATGTCAATAAAAAAAAATGGAGGAATATGTAAATGAAATGAGATCATGAAAAGAAGAGAAAAGATAGGGAATATTATATGAGCGTATATGCATAACATCGTAAAATACTTTGTCTTAATTAAATACCAAAAGTTGATAAACACGTACACAACCAAATATAAAGATATAAAGAATTAAAAGTGCAAGCATGGATCAATAATTTTGTCTAAAGGAGCTATATGTATTTATCATATAAATGATATAAAATAATTTACACACACAAGATCATCAGCTTTACAAATTTGAAAAAGAATTGCATGCACAAACCCTAATAATCTCTGTCAGCTTTCCAAAGATATATCCACAGCCATTGAATCATCATTTTCCCCAACCTCTCCTCGTAATTAGGGTTATTATGTGTCTGCATAAACCATAATTAGCCTAATCCCATCATAATAGGCTTCTCCCCATCTATCAGTCGTTTTCTTTTATGAAAGCCGTGAAATTTTTGGCTAAACTTATTGGATGGTATGAACCTCTCTCTCTCTCTCTCTCTCTCTCTCACACACACACACACATCTCTATCTCTAGAATGTTGAATATTGTGGAAGGTGGGTGTAGTGCTTGCTAGAATTATATGAGGGGCCATAGTGCACTCTTATAGTACATGATCGTCTATAGAATGATGATGTTTCTCTTACGTTAGACATTGATTCAATAGCAACATGTTCGGACTGCTACTTATGGGGACAACTAATAATGAACATTAATACTTAAAATGATGGCCTTTCATTAAATTGATTCATCTCTTGCTCTATGTATACAGCAAGTCAAATCTATGGCAAGCTACCATTAGGCGTTGTACAATGTTCTTCACAAAGTCTATGTGAATGCGTAAAACATTTTTGAAAGAGTTACCTCTAATGAAGCCCGATAATGCTCAAATAGCTCAATAAGATAGCTGCATATATATACTATAAAAAGTTAGTTTTAATTTACTTTTATGTTTGGATGGAAAGAAAATTAAGGGGAAAGAATATTAAGAGGTCAAACTCTTAAAAGTCACAAACTTTTTTTACCATTTTACGAAGCTTTTCTTCCCCTGTTTTCCTCCCATTTTTATCTCCATCCAAATATAGCCTTGATTATTTATCCTATTAAAGACATATTGGTTCCGGTTATTTTAATTTATTTTTTATGCTATAAACTGTGTTTCTTTCTCTTGAATAATTTGCCCACAGACGACAAACGGCCATTTTGGGCCATAAAAATGGGCTCTAGGGCCCAATTGGACTCCCATTAAAGATGGGTGAGCCCAACAAGCCCACTACTAGTTGTGTGATTTCCTCTTGCCCACCACCAACAAGATTTTGTCCTTACCAATTAAACAAATCTCTTCTTTCCTCGTCGGTCTTTTGTTTTATCTACAAGTCATCCTCGGTTCTAACACAAACTGCTCACACTTGCTTTTGTTTGGGGGCAATGAAGGTTAAATCCCAATACATCAATCTAATGGCAGCTAGGTGACAAACACGTTTTTAAAAGTGAATTGCAATAATTATCCATTCAAACTCTTGCAAGTTCAGAAGTTTCAATTATAAATCAGACATTTAAATGTTAAATATTGAAATTCCCCTTTACAACTGTCTGAATTGATATCTGCAAATAATTTTTCAGAAAAATTTTGTTATGAACCTAATAATTAAATTGATATTTTGACACGTAATTGTCATTTTTCCTTTATCTTTTCTCCTTACACTAAATATGATAAGTTCATAATATTCATGACATCACATTATTACGCCTTTTAAAAGATGATTTTTTACAGACCACATATTGATATAATGCAGAAAAAACTGATCCCTAGCAATAGCAATATAATATATTAAGTATAAACTATAGTGGGATTCATCTTGGGATCCGTGTTTGCATGGGATTTACTTTAATTGCTATTATTCATCTTTCTTTCAATGGCTAATGGACGTGTCAAAATTCTATTATTTTGTTTTGTAACGCATACCATTTTGAAAGTGACGCATGATTGATGTCATTGGACTACGAGGGTCAAAAGATGTTAGGTGTACTATGAAATGGACCACTTAGAGATCATGAGACTAAAGCAAATAAATGGAGTCACCGTGTCTGGTTTTGATGCTGAAATAGGAAAGCATTTACATAGTGGTTGTGTTAAAGTTTATTTGAAAGGGAAAGATGAAGAAGTGGGAGACAACAAAATCAGGCTGTGTTAGGGATAATATTACTTATGTTTCAATTATTGAAACTCAAAATCCTAATCTTAATCCTCCTTTGTTTGCAAGTAACAAACTGGGTTTGGTTCATATCAAACCTACCAATATTAACACTTTATTGCTACCATCATCGCTAATGAAGGAGCGTTACAAAAATACTCGCTCTGCTTTTAAATAAAAGAGTTAGATAATTAGTTTGTAGATATTAAAGAAATAACTTGAATTATTTATTTGTGAAAAATATGTGTTGATTTTCCTAAAGTACCCATTTAGTAATTTGTGTTGAGAACTATCCTTGGATAAAAAAAACCCATAAATATGTATGATCAATAAGGAGAATTTGAGAAAAAGAATCATAAATTTGTGAGACAAATTAGATTAAGGTCTTATATTTATGACCAAGCTAACCCTTCTACTAACTCTTATATTTAAGAATCAGAAGGAGTAAAACAATAAAATCTAGACCGTCTAGATTTCATTTAGATGGTCCAAATAAGATAAGTTTGATTAAGAATCAAAAGGAGTAAAACAATAAAATCTAGACCGTCTAGACTTCATTTAGATGGTCCAAATAAGATAGGTTTGATGCACATCTCTTAGGTGTGCACTAAATCCAAATTGTATTCCAATATTAGCACTTTTGTAGTTTTGTTACCATTATCAGGGAAAAAGGAGAATTATAAAAATCATTATCAAGATAAACACTTTATTCAGCTTTTTAATATCTGCAAGTTCTGATTTATTTATCAGAGCTGGTTCTGTCAATACAAAGAGTGAGGTTTAAAGTCCAAGCGAGATTTTCAGAGAAGACGGCAGGAAAAGATGGAAGCATCATTAATATGCTTGTTCTACTACTATGTTTGTATCATCATCATCACAATGTGTGGCAGTAAGCTTGTGGAAGCCATAGAATCTCCAAAGTACACAGTGGCAACCTCTGAATCAAACTTCGAGATCAGACTTTACAGTGAATCCTCATGGCTCTCAGCTTCTGTACAAGGAACTTCTTTCACCCAGTCCACCAGAATTGGATTTCATAGGTTTATTTTCTTCTTCTCTTTTGTTCTCTTCTGGTTTTTCTCCTTCATTGAGTATTTGTTGTATGTATATTTAGTTGGTTATGCTCTAGAGGAAAGATTATATAGGATTAGTATGCTACTAATCTTTACTTATTAAGGAAATTGATCAGCGCTTGGATTATCTTGGGGGTGATTTAGATGACTAACCTAAGGTAAAATAAGACTACGTGAGAGTTTGGGAGTACTTAAAATAAGTGTTTTTGCACTTCATAAAGACAAAACTCCTATCACATATTTACCCCGTATAATACAAAATCTCTTAAATTAGGCTAATCAAAACGAGCACTAGCTAGGATTATCTGAGGTAAATGAGCATAAAAGGGAATTTATGAAGGATTGATTTAAACAAAAAGAAGTGTCTATGCAAAATTGCTAGAAAAGAATAGCTTCAGGTGTGGGAGGAGGCCGGAGGGGACGTGAGATCATTATAAAATTTGTTAAATGAAAATAGTAGTAAGTTTCATGCTTTGCAGATTATGTATTGTCTTATTGCTTAAATTCTTAATCTAGTTTGATAATGTAACCCTATCTTCATGTTTTTCTCCTACACATACTCTCAGGTTGTATCAATATATGCATGGTGGTAATATGGATTCTTCTAGAATGGCTTTTACAGCTCCTGTGCTAACAAGCATAACCTCGTCAACATCATCATCATCATCACCACATGGGAATGACTATGTTGTAATGTCGTACATGTCAGAAAAGTACAATGGGAAACCTCCAGAGCCAAATCCAGAACTGAATCTGCAGGTAGAAACGTGGAAAGCTCATTGCATAGCAGTGAGGAAGTTCAGTGGGTTTGCAACAGACGATAATATTAACACACAAGTTGAAGCTCTTAGAAATAGCCTAAGTGGCAGAGCAGCAACTATACAAGACAAAGGGACCTATGCCATTGCCCAGTACAATGATTCTCGTCATATTTCTGGGCGCTTAAATGAAGTGTGGATCCATGTGTCAGGACCCTTTGTCCAGGGTTGTCCACCTTCTCAGTCAAGTCTATGTTCATGTGTGCACCGTGTTAGTGATACTCTTTTATCTGGTCTATGGTATTAGAGTATCTTTTAACATCATGAAGCTAGGATGTAGATGTCGTGAGACATTGGGATTGAATTATGATTCTTACAGGGGAAGGCTTGCGTTAGTAGCATGAGTTTCCCATGGCATCAGAGCTTTCAAAATGATCATGCGTGGAGATTCAAGGGGTGTTGCAGATCTAATCATGGGCTTGGAGCTGTCAAGAATTCATCACTGACATTCCCTCTGTGTTCTTCCAAGTTAAACTCCACCTGCTACTAGTTTTTTCTGTTTTCATTTGTGTTTCCTTGTAAGTCACAATGGTCGTGGTGCATTGCTATTTGCTAAGATGCTTTGGGTTAGACCCTGCATACTTCAGTAGACTCATCACTGACATTCCCTCTGTGTTCTTCCAAGTTAAACTCCACCTGCTACTAGTTTTTTCTGTTTTCATTTGTGTTTCCTTGTAAGTCACAATGGTCGTGGTGCATTGCTATTTGCTAAGATGCTTTGGGTTAGACCCTGCATACTTCAGTAGACTCGAGGCTATTTTTTATGTACTTCGTTTTATCTTTATAATAAAATTGTACGTCATTTAAAAAGTAATACTCTTTTTGGAAATGGATGCTCGATATTAAAAGTTATTGGATGGTCACCCAAACTAATTTAAGCAGTAAATGTGGGAAATCTTGGCAAGGTTTAGACATCATGGAATGGTGAACAAGGAGGCGCACAAGTGAATTTGTTTGTATCAACTTATTTAAAGTGATTTTGCGTTGTCCAGGTAAATATGTAAGGGATTTTATCTCTTAAAGCATTTAAAGTGATATTGTGTTGATGAGGTAAATATGTGAAGGGTTTCATCTCTTAAAGCATAAAAGCATTTAAGTGTTCCCAAATTTGCGATATGAAGCGGTGGCAATAACAGCAATGCATGAACATTCCGAACTTTTATTCATTTGGAAGCTTAAATTACCAGTTGAACTTACGTTACTTGCTACAGGGATAATAATTGAAAACCACAGTACTACTACATGTACTGTTTCTTGCTTGAAGGGAACATGTACTGTTACTCTCCCAGTGGAGCTTAAATTACCATGTACTGTGACCTACTGAATGGAACTGAGACAAATGCAAGCAGGAAAGAAAAGTACGAAACAACAAATTCCATAATACCCTCAGCTTTAGTAGTACAGATATATGATCTTAACTTATGTTGCAAAAGGTAATTGCAGCTATAAATTACACAATAAATACAGTCTTATAATTGAACACAGACGCCAGGGGCGCGTTAAACCTGAATTTCCTATAATAAGGAAGGAAAATTTCCCAAGTAGAACATAATCTGTTCAATTACACTTTCAACGTGTAACTTTCTTTATACTGACCCTTATTGAATCTTTGAGCCAAATTTGGTAATCAGCAGAGTTGCAGATTGCTTTCTCCATTCATTTTCAAAGCAGCATATTGCACACGGATGAAATATGGTTGGGTGAATGAATTGGGTGTGTGTGTGTGTGTGTGTGTGTATACAGAGGCTTACATCTGTGGTCTGGTCTGGACAACAAAAAGATTTCCATCCCTGATGACACCTTCAATGTCTTGAGGAGAGCCATACAACTTTTCAATTTCACTTCCTGCACGTGCAATGCTAGAGAGGATCTTTTGGCGAAAGCCGGCATCAACTACCAGCGGATCGGATGAGTAATCAATCACAACTTCCTCTTCTTCATCCATTGGCACACTGTGTAGGAAGAAAAATTCATTTAGCTAATATCCTAAGCTTAAGATTAACACAGCAAATCTCATGGCACAGGAAATCAATAATTATTAAAAGCAAGATAAATGTGCCAAATTTTTCACTGGTCTTCATTAGTGTTTGACTGTTTTCTACAACCCCAGTACTCTCGAGCATGCCAAGAACCAAGGCGCTTTCTCTTGAACAAAGTCCCAAAGTTCAAACCTTGTAGATAGAAAATATCACATTTGAAAAGATACTCCTAACTGAACCCAGCTTTAATCTGATCCCCTAATATTAGATATCAAATAATTGCACAAGGGGAAAAAAAGACACTTCTAAATATTGCTATAAAAAAACCTATAAAACTGTGTAAAACTGAAAACTGACTCCCTTGGGGAGTTTGAAATACAACAAGCTTCATCCCACTATGTGCAGTCAACTACATAAAAGCTAAACACCTTTTCAAGCCTTGAAGAGGTTGAAAGAGCAGAAATTTTAAGATGTGTGTTATACTTAATAGTTTAATCTCACATGTGAATTTTTTAGCATATAAAAGGTTTATACCAGAGTGGTTTCATATCAAACATATTAAGAATCTGAGTTCTACAATTATAATCTTGGTTCTACTTCATTTCTTCCTGTTTTAGCCTTTTCAACTCAAGCAAATGAATAACCCAAGATTTCTGTTTGCTTTTCCCGAAAGATGTTCATTTTAGAAATATGAAAAATTTACCTGTCATAAAGGCCAGCACCGGCATAACCCTCTAGATCTTCGCCATTGGAGTCAGATCGGAAAATAATTGATCGTCTTATAAAGAGGCCAATAGGTTTGCTAGGATAACCCAATACCTAAAGAGGTCCAAAATATTAACAACGGTGGCATAGCCATGGAACATATACAAGTAAAGGTCATTAGTAAACCTACTATCATATTATATACAAATAACACAAAAGATAATCAACCATACACAGATACTTGGAAGCTCAATCAAAAAACAGCCAATATACAATAAACACGTATTACAAATAAATATGATGATTACCTGAGGGGAGTTCAGATCATGCTTTTTACAGATAAAACTCAAAGCTCGACCAGGATATGCTCCAACCAAAGTTTCTCCAAGTCCTCTCACAACCTAGGTCAAAAGAGTATCAGGTTCAATGTCTTTTCTTCTTTGCACTCTTTCCAAATAATGAACACATGGCATCTTTTTATCATATACCTCCGCATATATTTCTGACGAGTCCCCTGAAGACGGATTAGTTGTGTGGATGACAAAAGCGTAGTCTGCATTAATAACTTCCTGAACAAGGACAGCCATGGCCAGATATTCGTGGTCCAGTTTCACTTTTCTTGTGCTGAAGTATGCTCTCTCATTCCACTTTGAACCCCAAACCTTTTTGTGAATCCAACATGTCATGTCATTAATGAAGATGAGATAAACATGGAAATATTCATGAGCAATAGAAACAGTATACAAAAGTACCACAAAGATCAACCATACATCTTCAAAAGTTTGTAAGGAACAACTGTACTGGTCAGCCATTACCAGAATTTTCTTGAGCAATGAAAGACAAAGAATAAAGTCTGAAAATAAAGAGTGTTCAAGGAGGGCCCAGATGTAGAGGATGTATGGAAAGATGACCAAAAGAGGACAGACTGTTGTATGGAATACGGTAGCAAAGGAAAATCAGTTCTTTTGCCAATGTCCAGGGTGACAATAATTTGTTGAACAAAAATATACGCATAACCGAATAATTCCCATACATATGAAAATCCCAGAAATAAAAATCACTTTAAAAAGTGTAAGTGATGCAAATAAAACAGAAATAGCATGAAATGGTCTAACTCATAGATTGCCTCATGGGCATTTGTCAATGTAAAATAGAGAAGTACGTAGAATTATGATAAGTGCGGTAAAGTATGGCCTAATTAATATAAGAGCAGAAAACTCTCCTTTTGATCAAGCTGTCACCTTTCACAAACCAAGTATCAATGTTTTATGGACTTAAACAGGTATGAGTTTTACTTTTTTTATAGCTCTCCATGCCTGTTCCCATCGTTGATCTCCTTCATCACCAGGCCAAGGCATTCCAGAGCTTTTCATCTTATTTCTCAGCTCCTCTACCTGAAAATACGACATTAGCATTCATCTAAGTTCCTCCTTCCTTTTGAGAGACGATGGGGAATTTTAGGGTGGTAACACCACTATAAAAATATAGGGCCCATTTTTTTTTAATCTTTTTTAGGGAAAAATCACTTTTTTCAAGAAAATCACATTTGATAAAATTTAAAATGTTTGTTTAAGCTTCTAAAAATAATCAAATTTTTTTGGGGGGAGCATGTTTCTAATTATTTTAATAAACTTCTTTGAGTAGCTTCTAAAACTAATTAGATGGAGTATATGAGATAAAGATATTATAAAATTTGAAAATCACAAACAAATCATTTTTATGAAATGAGATGCATGGATATATCACAAAATCTGAAAATCATTAAATAATAAATCTGTAATGTATAAGAAGTCCCGTTGGCATGGCATGTATGAAGGAGAAATTGGTATAAAATCATTTAAAATGGTTTATTCATGTGCAAAGATCAATGGAAGCGGGAGTAAGGAGGGTAAGCATATAATCTTTAACTCTATAAAGAGAGGTAGAGGAAGACCAATAAGGACACTCAAGAAAGTTATCAAGTGAGATCTTCTAGTTAATGGTTTATCAGAAGAGATAGTTTCGGAAAGAGCTAAATGACATCGTTTGATCCATGTAACCACTCCACTTAAAGGAATAAGGCTTCTTATTGTTGATAATGGTAACCAAACACATAATAATTTATTCTTTTTATAAAATCTCCATACAATAAATTACCTTTTGTTAAATCTCTAAACTATCTAAAAATCACTTTTTGCAGCCGACCCCGCTTAATGAGACAAGGCTTGTTGCATCTAAAAATCAAATTTTTTTAAGCTTAAACAAACAGGCCATAATTCTATTAAGGTACAATGAAATTTCATTTGACTGCTACCAATAAAAACATACCAACTGGGGTGGTGCTTCCAACTGCAAAACTGTTTTGCGAATCTCTCCAAGGGTATTGGAGTCTCCCTCAGTTAATGACATCTTCAGAGATTTAACCTTTTCAGCTACTTCCTAATGAATGACATTCAGTTAAAACTCCATTGTACTTCATAAGGGACTCATATAATTGCAACTGTAACTACTTGAAATAACATAAAAATGTGTAATAATGAATCCCACATGTACATCCATACTATCATATATGTTTAGTACAAAAAATATAAATTTCCCATCTGATAAAAGAAAGCCTCTGCCAGAACTATATTTCAACAATGACTGTGTCCTGAAACAAAATATATTGAACAAAATTTTAACTTGAAAGTACCTTTGAATAATTACAGAAAGAGAATTTTATCTTTCAAATTTTATCATAATAGCTGGATATCGCAGCGGCACCCTAAAGTTCAACTTTTATTCCAAAGACAATGTAACCCATGGAATTGTCTACAAGTCAGAAACTTAACTTAGGCTAATTTGTGTGTCAGATGAATGATTCCACAACCTGAATCAAACGCCAACAAGTGTGTGTGTGTGTTACCGAATCATTATCCTCATCATGAATGAGAATATGTGACCAATTGAGGCACTAAAATCGAAGAAAAATAACCACAGAATCTCATTGTCCACACATTATGACACAAAAAAATGGAAATGTGATGTAGGACCTGATTTCGTTTGTCAGCAAGAACATATTCAAATACTCCAAACGGTATGGCAACTGAGGTGGGAATTCCGATCCACGTCGGCACTTTTCCTTTTAAATAAGCAATATTACGTGATTTAGCTCCAACCTGGAAAAACAGAATACCTGAGAAAGTTCCGCTGAAGTAACATAGTAAAAGAGAATGCACAAACACTAATCTGGTTATTGTCCAAAATCAATGGCTAAAATGAGAAAGAATGACTGCAGAGAAACTCCATAAATAGCTGTTACTTTTTGAAAGTCTAACCATTTCACTTGTGAACTCCTCAGATGATATGGCGTATCTACCACTAAATTGCTTTCTGACCAAACTTAATGTTGGCACAGAACCATCTTCTTGCAGCTGAGTTGATTTGGCATCAACTAGTTCACCCTCCTCTACCACACTGAAATAATTTCCAAACAAATGAAAAAAAATAGTAGAAAAAGAGAGGTAAACAAAATTCATCACTTCAGATCACAGAGCAGGTGGTGAAATGACTGTTTTGCTATAGAAGTCATTCATCCCACCTAGTTGGATGCAAATATAAACCATTTGGATATTTTGTGTAAGACATAAAGATGTTACCTATAAACTACATCAGCAGAGGTTGGTTTTAAACGCAATAGCTTTCCTTTATTGGCTTGAAGATTGGATAGGACATTGGGATCAAAACATGTAGCAAAACAGACCTGGAAAGCATGAACACTGAAAGTCAGCATTAGCAATGTCAATGTAAGTGAAAGCATATTAACTTCACAACAATTTCATCTTATGTTTAAAAAAAACCAAAAGTCAGGCAACCTTATCATACCCCTTGAGCTCGGGCAGTCCTTAATCAAAATTTAATTATAGTTTATGAGTAATATCACCACAATCATATCAGATTATAATATTTCATCGATTGGATGTATGAACTTAATAATCAAGTAACATCCTGCAAAAATGTACCGCTTATTGGGAAGATATAGCTTTATAATTTTATTAAGACCTTGTTGCCCATAAAGTAAGACAGTTTGCAACTCAGGCTCCAAATATTTCATTACTTAAGCGTTGCGAGGTAGCATCAGGACCTCATTCTGGTCAAGGCTATGTTTGCCTGGGCGATTGGAGGCCTATAAGCCACTTGTAAGCCCCATTGTGTTGTCATCTGCAATTGGTCATGTTTGGTTGAGAGATTTTGAAATTGGGCTTAAGGGAAATAAGCTGCTTTTTGCAAAAGCCACAAGCTGCTGCTTTTAGCTTCTGCGATTGGTCCAATTTTAATGCATACTCCCTCCGATCCTATTTATAAGCAACTTTCTCTCTCATAGGGCTGATCCCTTTTATAAGCAACTTTCACTTTTTGTCTTAAAATGTAAGCTTCTTTTTCCTAATTTACCCTTATTAAATACTCATTCTCTCTCATACTTTTTATCTATTATCTCTCCTATACTCTTTTCATAAATAGCAGCATATATGGAAAAAACATGGCATTTTTTACACACTTATTACTTTTAACTATCAGTTCGTTTTGCACAATCAAAGAGAAAGTTGCTTATAAATAGAACCGGAAAGAATACCTTTTATACAGTTGAGCTGCAAGCCTGCAATGACCTTCCAATTTTAATATGCAAAATTTAAATTATATATTATTTAATTGCATAAATATATTTAAATTAAAATATTTTTTATATATTTTATAAATTAACATTATACAATTATGTTACTAATGTTATATATATATATATATTACCACACATACAACTTAATATATGTTATTTAAATGCATATTCGTATACAAATTAATATATAATATTATCTATGTTATAATTAAAACTCTCAATATGGTAAAAATTTATGTTTTTTATTATTATTTTCTTATTTCACAATAAATTAAAAAATTATGTGTAATTGAACATTTATTTACATAATTTTTAAGATAATTTACGTGTGAATCTCTCTGTATATTATAATGTTAATATTTAAAGATATATGTCACTAATATATGTAATATTATTTTATCAAATTATATCTTTTTTAATTGCCAAATTTCCAAACTTCACTTTTTTTAAGTTGTTTATAATTTTTAATTTAATTTCTCTCTTATCATTGTCATAAAAGCCACTTATACTACTGCCAATCAAAAGAAGTTTCAATTTCAGAAAAGCCACTTATACAACTGTCAATCCAAACGTAAGTCACATCACACAATCTGACTTTTACCCAAAAGTAAGATTGCCAAAGTCATATCACCAAAAAACCACTTTTGCAATCGTCATTCCAAACACACACCAAATTAAAAAACAGGTGTAACAAAATAAATAAATAAATAAATAAAAACAGGTCTACCATTCAACAGAAGTATGGATAATACATGTAACAAAAGGACTATTTAAATTACCAATGGCCTTATAGCCTAGTGGTATGAAAGCTCTCCTATAAGTAGGAAGTCACAAACTCGATCCCGCTTCTCAGGCCATTAGCATCCACCCTTTGATTTAAAATAAAGGACTATTTAAATTGTAATACCTTGCTGTTTCTTGCTCGTACAGAAACATGAGATAGGACATCTGGCATGTCAGGTGTCAGGACAGCAACAGCGCCATCTGGGATTTCCTCTTCTCCTTTCACACTCTTTGCTATCAAAATAGTAGGTTGGCCATATGATTTGTTCTGAACAGCAAGCAACTCATCCACAACCTCAACATATCCAACCGTTTCAACAGGGCTAATAACCTGCCAACTGTTCCAAGTGTGCCAGCATTTGGGTAAGATGGTTATCATTACAACTGAATAATGCTATGACAGTAGACACCATGCTCAATAAGGATGGCTACAGAAACTTCTTATTAAAGTTCAACAAACATGATTAATTAACCTTCCAAGATTAGCTGTCTTTCGGAGGACTGGATCCAGTCGATTAACAAGAGAGGACAATGAAGCAGCAGATCCAGCACGGATAATTTCTTCAGTGAATATTTCTACCTGCAAACGGAAATTTTCAGAAGTCTGAAACAAGGTAGTAAGCTATAGACGAACGAGTGAATGTCAGAGAAAAGGACATACAGCCCATCTCTCCACCCCAAGTAGCGATCCAAGGTACTCTGCTGATGGTTGCAGAGTTTGCTGGTACCACTCCGCCTTCTTTGTGAGCACAAGACGTGTTCTATCAAGGACTGATTTTGCATACAGTGCCCAATGCGTGTCTTTACTCTTACACATGCTTAAGGCATGATTCCAATCCTTGAAGAGCAAGAATTGAAATATTACTCATTAGTTAGAAAGTCTATGAAGAAATATGACATCTTAGATGTATACATTTAGCATAAACACAACAGCATTTATGAACTTCCAGTACTGTCTGGAGCTTCGCAATGCTTAATTTGCATAAAGCAAACTCAAATTAATGTTTGTTTGAGTCTAATCACGAATAGCTATTGAAGAAAGAACTACCTGCATTATTTTAAAGTAATATAAACTATCTAATTGACCAAGAGACTATATTTTATCGCATACTCAATAATCATAAAAAGTAAATAAAAAGGGCATGAAACAAACTCATCAAATCGTTCATTTATATTTCATTGTATATACAACTAGATAACTACTTCCATGCTACCAAAGGGATCAGATTCCTTGTCAAAAATAAGCAGTGTACAATTTCCAACTTCACTAATAGGTGAAATCTTTTTCAGCTAATATATCACAAACATAAGCTTTATGGACCAGATTCTGCACCTAAAATGGTGACAGTACTGATGAGAAAGAAATTAGCATGGCCAAAGATTCAAAATATATATACACACCTTTAAGCAGTAGATTAGATCTTCATTGTCATCTGATGAAAGCGCGAGATTTTCAAGAACCATACAAATGAAGTACATGATTTTCTGCATAAAACATGAATCAGCTGGTTGACCATACTAAATTATAATAGAAGAACTTTAATCTATGTGACCAATTAAATAAATTGGTGAATAAGGTTTGATCATAATGAGACCCTTGAACAAACATTACCTCTGGTCCAGCATTATCTAATTTTTCGTATTCCCTTTCCACTGCTGTCCTAACAGTAGAATCAAGGGAAATATCCAAGAATAAAAGATCTCTCAGACGATCTTGATTTTCATTTAGTAGTGGTCGAACTTCTTGCCGAGCTTCTAGCAAACCCTGTTGCAAAAGAATGGGGAAAAGGCATTATAACATAAGGACATATGTGCAAATAAAAAATGGCTATTGACTGTATTGAAGATGCACAAACCTCAAGAAGCGGTTCTACATCCTTAACTTCAATGTGATCCTGCACAAATTGTAGTAACTCCTGCTTGCGAGAAACATCATACAACTTAGTCCAACATTCAGAAGAAATTACACATCATGAATAAACCACTTCAAATAAAACTCAATAGCATTACAGCAAAACCAGATGGCAAGACAGACACTGGGTTTATCTGCACCCCAACCATGAAGCCTTGACCCTGCAGAAAAATTGAAATATGACGTTAAAAAATATGATACGTTAAAAAATATGAAGACCTATTATTCTAAGTACAAAATGATGCCCTTGAGAACATAAATGAGTTACTTTTGTTACCTCAGTTTTGTAGCCCATACAGTTTAAAATAGCAGACTCAAGATCTGCACCTGAATGAACTGCCTGCAGATGATATAATTTGTTGCATGTGAGTATTATTTATTAGGTGACCTAAGTGACTCAAGGTTAGGCCACACACACAAGACTAGACAAAAGCTTCTTTGACTAAAACCAAGGGAATGAAAGATGCAAAACAGATTCAAATAGATTGTATCAGTTACTGGAGCCTGTCCAATTCAAGGTAGAATTGCACCGCTCCATCTGCTCATTGTTGGCAACAGCAATTTTTATGCAATCCTAATTGAGCTGCAATTACTTTCCTTTACAATCCGACATATACAAACATATTATGTAGAACTATGTTAGGTGTAAACGAAAAGTAGAAGAGAAATAGTCAAAGTTGTTGTTCTGTTCTGTTCTGCTCATTATGAATTTAAGATAGTTGGCTAGTTAGCACTCTAACATATACAATGCTTGTAATCTAGTTTGGACGGAGTTATGTTAGTTTGAGATTTTCTTATACACTCTATTCTCTCTTCATCTACCTGCCTTCTATCTTTTACTATCCAGTGGTATCAAAGCAGGTGCTTGGTGACTCTAAAAGGATTACTTGCAGAATGTTCTAACCGACAGATGGAAGAATGAAATGCAGTCGACTGCAGCCATTGGGCTATCATCTTTCTGAAGGTGGCTTATTAATAATGACCAAGGTAGTACAGGATGACTGAGTCCTACATCAAATAGTATGGCCGCTGAACAGGGCACACTTAAGTAGGAGCAGTTCTACTGCCTTAATAGATCTTTCAAGTGAAGGTTCCCCCCACCTTTCTTGGATGCCTATCGCCATATGCTGCAACATTTTATTTTTCATCCCCCCTCCACTTTCGATGAGAAAGACAGTTAGCAACAATAACCATAACAAAATACAGGGCATTTTCAATGGAGAACAGTTATATAATGGAAAACAGAGCTAGACAACAACGATATATACGTCCAACCTTCAAAGTCCTCATGTAGTTTCCAAGATCACGCAAAAGACCTTCCTTTTGGTCTCTCCGGAAATTTGGTTCAGAATGGATTGCACGGTCATAGCTAAGAAGACGTTCTTTTGTTATCCCATTGTCATTCAAGGTTTTCCAGTAAAACCCAATATCAAGGTCATTTTCTATGTAATCAATCAGTGCCTGGACAGATTTACCAAACAAATCAAATATGATATGAGGCTTATGAGGCAAGTCATAAAGAAGTCCAGAAAAATTATCAAAATTACCTGGCAGATTATAACATCATCAGGACTAGTATTGTTGTGCAACTTCTGATGCCATTCCTCCATCATTCCACCTTTGCAATCATTCTTCCTCTGCAAACCATTTAGCGTTTTTTTTTTTTTTTTTTTGTGAAAACTTATATTCAAGCATATGCAAGAGAAAAAAATATGAAGTGCTACACACAAAGGAGAAGCAAATGACAAATCATACCCACCTGGATGACAAGGATCTCATCTCGAATTCGTTGTCCCACATCACCTTCACCTCCCCGACCAACGGTAGACATGATCATCCTTACAAGTTCCCTATAGCCTGGATAACTTGTATATACATTCTGGAGCAAGTCTGTAAGTCTATCCTGTGCTTTACTTATCTCACTGTTCCAATTAATACTTCTTATTAATATTGGTGATCAGAGAATGTTCTAGCATGGACAGAGAAACATGATCACGATGCATAACAGAAAATAATTTAGCTTCTTCATGCGGATGATAAATTATGTCAAACATATAGCAGAAATTTAAATTATGGCAGATTCATGCTGAAGCGTTTATGAAATAAGGAATAAAATATCTCATTTGTCAAGGAGTCAATTAACAAAGCAAAAATTGAAGTTCATATGCAATTTACCGTGGCTTCACATTATAATTTTTGTTCCATATGAGCTGTCTTGTAGCCATGAACCTCATCCACACCAATATACTTGCAAGGCCCATTGGGCCAGCATCTTTGGCTTGATCCATCAAATCGGCTGCAATGTTAAATCTGAGGGAGAAAATTATGAGCGGCAATCCAGATCCAACAAAGTGTGATCATTAAAATCATTTTAATTAGTAGATGAAATCAGTAGTGATGCTTCATAATATTTTCTAATGCTATGCCAAGGATCAGACCAAATCGAGAAGTTAAACTATTAAGTGAAGTACCTTGCTTATTGTAACCTTTAACAACCAAAAAAACAGGTTTCCTCAATATCTACCAGGAAAACGTTGCATATAACAGAGAAAAGCACTGCTAAAAACATGTATTTGATAGGGATTAGCAGCTTGTCATAGGAAATTAATTCTCTGATTATTTTCCTAGTTTACTTCCCGGTCTTCAGCCCTGTTGTGCATATACCTTGTAAAACACTGGGACTATATTCAAAGAATAAAGCTCGCTCTGTTTCCATCATTTAAACCACCAGTACAATAGCACTTTATGATATATAACATTAGTTTTGATGTGACACAAATAGCAGTTCTCAAAATTTTACTGACCTATGCATAAATGACTTTTGTGCCTCATGCTCCATTTCAGCTATTTTATCCAACAAAAGCTTGGCTGTACCTTGGCCATCAGCATTAACCTTCCAAAGGAACAAATCTTGTTATTGGATTGAGTAAGGTGACACGAACAAATGCAAATTGATTAAAAGGATTCCTATTACAATGTGAGACAACCTTTGGTATCAGCTTCTTTCCAATGTCAAATTCTATATAAAAATCCGACCCATTGTTCTTAATCCATTTTTCACCAGACATAAGGACAAAAGGCATTCCTTTAAAAGCCTCATCTTCAACCTCTATATCTATGGTCTGGACCTGAAAATTTATTCAACACTGTTTAGGATTTTGATTGCAGACCTCAAAGACTATAAACAGCAAAAACCAAAACTTCAGATATTTAAGACACCTCATAAGAATGATCAGATGGACTCGTATTAAATTGTGTTTCAGCAGCCAGATGCACAGTGACAGAACCTGGTGGCAGAGCACTTGGAGGTGGTACCTGAGTTAACCATTAGGTTTATGTGACTAAATTACCCATAGAAATATCAAAGAATATTAACATCAATTTCAACATCAAATATCTTCCTATTTATTTTAGTGAAACCAAATTTACAAACTCACCGACCACTGTCCTTGTGTTGTTCTAGATAAGGCCCAATGAAGAGTAATAGGCTCTTTAAAATTCGTGGCTAGATGAACCTTAGTCTTGTCAGCATCCTTTGTAACAAGGACCTTAAGGATGCAAAACATTAATTAGAATAGGCAGTCAAGAAAACATAAAAGCAGAAAAAGATGAGAGCAGAAAATATCAAATGAAATGTTGCCTCACCAGAAGATCATTATCACCAAGCTTGTAGATTTTCTTATTCAAAACAAGACCTTTATCCTGTTCCTCTCTTGCCTTGGCATAGCGTTCAAGTACTGTCAGTGTCGGGGCTTTTGGTGCAGCTATACCTTGTAGGTTCACATCTTTGACCACATGTTTGTTAATAAGCTGCATCAAATCTCGCCTTTTGCGCTGGATTCTTTCAATACGAAAATATTTTTTGCCTTTCAATTGCTTAGCAACCTTTGTTTGTATCTCTCCTTTGGTAATCTTCTTTCGTATCTCATCAATAGAGGCACCTTTCTCAAGCTCAGCTAGCAATTCTTTCTTTGCTTCCTCAAATTCCCTCTTTTAAGAAATAAAAATCAATAAAGAAACAACAGCACTACGACAGAAATAATTACAAAAAGAAGCAAAACAAGTTATATAATTTGGTCCATTTAGGCAACATTGAACAGGATAAGGGGAACCAAAGTATATTTATTTAGTTACCAATTGTTGATCTGGAGAGTAGTTAGGCTTCCCAGCCTTTTCCCAGCGTATATATGCTTGTATTTGTACAAGTTCATCAGGGATTGTCTTTATTTGAGAAACAGATGGCTCCTTCCGTTCAGTGGAACTAGTTTTCTTTGTTAACCTTGCACGGAGTTCTTGAACAGAAATACCCCTGGCTACTTCCTCCAACAATTCCTTTCGAGCTGCTTCATATTCCTCCTACACAAATGAGGGAGAAGATCATATATAAGTCTCACTGAATGGAAAAATCTTGATTCATACAGCAAGACAATAGCTCTGTCTAATTCTACAAACTACAAGATGACAGCATTTTAATGAAAGTTATTTCCCAGATCATTTTAAAGCATCTACATACTACATGTACACTGTGATGGCTGTTTTCATAAGCCCGATAACTGACACCAAAGGCAGGTATGTGATGATTGCATTTCTACAAAAGTTCCGAGCATCTGACATGACATTTTCTAGATACAACGAGTTAAAGACAATAAAGAACGTTTATTCCTCTTCTTATGAGAATAAGATGGAAAAAGAAAAAATCAGGGGAAACAGTGATGTTTGAACAAACATTTGGAGGGCCTTAGGTTTCTTTATCATGTAACAGACCGCAAAAAGTACAGCTCTTGCTAGGTTTTATCTTGTTCTACTAGTTAAGTCTTGCTCTCTTCTCCAATTATTGTTATAGGGCAGCCAGATAACAGGAAATAGGTTTTAAACCCATAACAGAAGATCCTAAGGCAGCTGAAATATCAAAAACAGAATGCATATGGGACAGCAGTTAAGCAGAATAGTGCATAGCTTTAATGGAAGATTCCATGTGACTAAGATTGAGAATCACTCATAAAAGAATGGAAGATGAAGCAAATAGAATACAAGACAAATTGAAGATTTGAGGCCAAATGGAAGACATGGGCGTATATTGATCACTGACCTTCTCTTGTTCTGGATTATACATCTGCTTACCCTTTCGTTCCCACCGAAGGTATGCTTGGATCTGTACCAGGTCTTCAGGAACTGAAATTTCATGAACTGGCCTCTCTGTTACAGGTGGCCTCTCTTTCACAGGTAACTTGATAAGAAAGTTTTCACCATTGTTTTTGAACCTATAATTAGTGTATAAACATATATTTTTTGCTAAATTCACCACATAATCATGAATACAAAGGGAGAAAAACAACATGAATGACAACTCACCACTTATTCTTAGCTTCATCAAATATAAGGAACTCAATAGCTTGTGCCGCGGGATCATCAATTTCTATTTTAAGAATGAATCCTGAGCCCGACTGATTATAAAAAACAAATGAAACAAAATCTTGAGCCATACTAGTTTTAAAAAAAGAAAAGAAACAAAAGTAGACTGACAAAGTTTCTTTATATGATTAGAGCTAGCAAGTGAATCTATAAATAATATCAGAAATAGTTTTCCTTTTGCAAGTCTCTTTTGGAACATACTTTTACAAAAGGACTTCTAAGAGCTTTGTTTTTATACACTGTTGTTCCATCTGGCCGACGAGAAGGAAGTACCCATTTCCTGAAACCAGAAACAAGATATAAGGGAGGAAATTTTCTTTACGTAAAAGAAAGATTAAATTAACAATTAGCTCTTAAAATGTTTGAGAAAAATAGAAATACTTAGAAAAGTTAGTGTTGAACATACGCTTGCCTATCACGACCAACTCCCCAGTGCAAAATCAGAGAGTCACTACTATATGAAACCTGAATATCTACTTTTGTTATAGACCCTGGGGCTACAGAATCAATACCAACCTGTACACATTGTATACCACCATCCATTAGTTCATACTTCATAGATAACTACTTCATTATATAAATCCGTAAAAGCCATTCAATGTTTTGGACCAGCTGCATACCTGCAATTCTATATCCCCATTAAGGCTGTATTTCTCTGAAAGCTGCTCCACCGCCATATGCAGTCCACAAAACAACGAGTTAGATTGAATAGCTAACACGAAAATACAAAGGTACATGTTAGACTAGTATTTATGTGCTCGTATAAAATACAATCAAGAGAGGAAACTACAAGTGTATAATTCATAATTCATGTCATGAAGCTAATGATTGAATTGTGGCTAGCAAGTATCTAAACTTTTAAGTAGATGCATATGCTAATCGCTTGGGTATAAGAATTTGAAACCCCCGGAAGGTGATTGTCATTTTTAAGGTTTAGCCTTCCTGTCCTATAACGGTCAAAACTCAAACGTATTCAATTTCAGCCACATGTTGCTCAATACTAATGCCAGAATACATTTCAGAATCGAGTAAGGGATTCACAGGTCTAAGAAAATGCACGGTGTTTCTAAATTTACTTCCATCTCTGTATTTTCTACGGCCCACATGACCTCACACGCTAAAGCATTCACATTGACTTAAAAATATACACTTCTTTTTGCCCCACAGAACAGCAAATGTTAGCTGGACATCTTGTAACATAAACAGAAATGTACTGGTAGTAAGCAGTTGTAAATAATATGCTCCTAACTAAATGAAATTTAATATTTTAAAACTAAACCTGAACAATTTTCTTTTTACCGAGGTTGAAGTTTACCTCTGAAGCGTGATCTGTGGTTAACACAGCCTGTGGGATACCTGCAGCTCGTCCAGGCCGTCCCATGGATGATTTTCGTTTCCTCACATACAACTGGTTCCCACGAAATTTGGAAGAAAGAAGAAAGTTCTGTGTCTGTGCTGACCTTTGGTTGATACTCACAGCTTTGAATAGTGAATTTGCAGGTATGCCAGAAGAATTAACCTTACTTCGATATTCTGCAACCGAAGGACAAAGCGAAGTCGGGTAGAAGATACTTCGGCCGACAGTATTACTCATATTGGTGAATCTAGTCCTTGTTCCTTTCAACAATAAATAAAAAACATATATAAATATAGCTTCTATCAGAAGAAGAACTCAAAGCACTATACATTTGGGAATCGGCGGCGAGAAAATGCTCAAGATCATTATCAGCTTAGATTAACTTTCTTCCACCAAATTCATCATAGCATGTTCAGTATTCTTATCCTAACATCTAATCATCAAACCAATCCAAACTTTCAAATCAGACATATACTTTTATTTTGTTCTTTCATTTTCACGCATTCAACTGCATAAAGATAACAGTTGAAATAAAATACAGTACAATACACGCATTGATCTTGAAATTCGTCTCCAGTTTCAATGAAACTCCAGAAATTCGAAAATGCGCAGAATCAGAAAACTCAAGCTACTCTCATTAAGCATAGCAATCAAACTGAACCAACGAATTCGCAAAGAAAAACAAACTTGAAATCGGGGAAATTAGTTCCAGTTGGAGCTCCAGAAGAGAAGTGCCGAATCAAAATCACGGACAGAATAAGAATGAAGCAGGAAGAAGGAAGCTAATGGGAAATGAAGAAGAAGAGATCCGAGAGGTGTATAGGTGCTGTGTGCGAAAAGATCGTGTTGCGTCTCCCGCACTGTAAGAGATACTACTACGTCGGAATCAGGGTGCTTTGCCGCTTTATCAACGAAGTCGGTTACGTGGAGCCATGGCCACGTCTCAAGGAGGCTTGCAAATAGGAGCTCGCACGTGGGATATTCATTCGGTCCACGGTATGGGGACATTAGAAGACAAACCCGTGGGTCCACGGGATTGGGGATTCTCGGTACTTCCTTGATATCTATTGACTTCCTTCCTAAATCGCCCTTCTTTTGGAGATTTTTTCAAATTTGCCCTTCTGATTTTTAATGAATAGATAATAGAAGGCTTATTTTTTAAAAATATAATTTACATAATAAAAGATATGCCGACAAAATATATAATAAAAGATGTGGACCCAAGTACCCTGAGTCGCTTTGTCTTGAAATTTTTTTCTAAGAAGCGATTTTAATTTGAAAGTATCAAAAATGGGTAAATTTTATCATGAATATTATATCAGTTAATTTTGACTATTAGTTGATCAAATATGATATCCTAACGGTTCACATATTATCCACTTCATTTTGTTAAGATACAAATTTTATCTTAAAAGTCCGTGTGTTTTTTATTTCATCTTTTTTTAAAGTTAGATTTAAAACTTTCAGGGCAAGTTTTCTCCTTAACAAAAATGACGTGGATGACAGGTAAACTACCAGCTCAACATATTTGGTCAATTAACAATCAAAATTAACTGGGATAACGATCAAGACAAAATTGCCTCCGAAAAAACTTCCAAAACAAAATTGCTCAAAAGGAAAAATTTTCAGAACAAAAATGACCTTTAACCCTATTATAAATCGCTTATAACTCATTCTCACATGTTAAAAAATCATAAGTTAGGTTATTATATATGTCTTCAATTGATAAAATTTTTCACAGTTGTCACTGTTAAAAAACAAAACTTTCTCTTTTTACATTTACAATCAATCCCACATCACTCCCTTTACAAGTGACTTATATTTAAGGTCAAATTTGTCTCTTACAAATAATTTATAATATAGATCAGAGTGGTATAATCTTTTTATAATTAAAAAATTGGAGAGCATAAGAAATAAGAGTGAATAATAAAATTCGGGCAAAATTTATAGATAAGGAATGAAAAAGTTGGGTATTGTAATCCCAAAAAATAATTAAATTAGAACTATAGGAGAAATTTTATTAGATAAATTAAATTATAAGAGTTGAAGATTTGTATTTAACTTTGACGAATTTAACTTATTTGGAAGGAATAAGTTAAATTCGTCAAAAAAAAAAAAAAAAGGAATGGATTAACATTGAGCGCAGGGTGAGCCTTTAATCTTCTCTATCATTTACTTTGTTCTACGTTTTCATCTATCTATCTTTCTTTCTTTCTTTCTTTCTTTCTTTCTTTTAAATTTGGGCCGCGTTGGTCTTTGTTAACACTCCCAAAAAATATTGAGCAATCTCAAAACCAAAGATAAAAACATGATCTTGCCCATATGAAATAATATGTGGCATAAGATCTAATATGGCAAACATTTGTTTAGGCTGTGGTTAAAGTATAACAACATTGCTCCTTTTTATTATTTTTGAAGTAAAATTGAATTAAAAAAACTTTTAGATACTCACAACTTCTTTACGAAATATTTCTAGACATTGCTCCTTTTCTTCTAAAAAATATCAAGTAAGAGAATTTTTTGGATGCTCACTACTCCTTTGTGAATAATTTCATGGTAAAAATGATCTCAAAACCAAAGATGAAAACATGATCTTGTCCATATGAAATAATATGTGACATAAGGTCTAACATGGCAAACATTTATTTAGACTGTTGTTAAAGTATAACAATATTACTCCTTTTTATTATTTTTGGAGTAAAATTGAATTAAAAAAGCTTTCAGATACTCACAGCTTCTTTAAGAAATCTTTCCAAACAAAATCACCAATAACCCTACTTGAAAAAATATCCATGCACGCAACATGCAAGTCATCAGGTTTCTACTAATTTGGCATGTGTATACTGTATACATGATGCATGGTTCTACCTGCGTATACAAGACGAGGTATTTTTTAAGCTGAATTAGGATATTTATTATATTAAATTAGAAAAAAATAATTTTTAGCTTCTAAACTTTTTGTTAATTATTAATTGTTTTAAGTGTCTGGATAAGCTTATATTAAATGATTTTTACATTATATATGAGATGAGTTTTATCTGATAAAATGTAAAAAAAAAAAAAAAAAAAAAAAAGTAATTGATTATTAGAATTTTCCAAATACTTCATAGTCTTTGATCGTTATAATTTAATCATTTTGTAGTTTATTGACTATTGAGTAAGAGAATTATAAGGACTGAATTATTCTAAGTTTCCATTTAAAATTTAAGGATTAACTTCATAATTTAAAACTTATATAAAATGTTATAATTTTCCGGATTAAAAACTATTTTGTAATCTTTAATCGTGACTTACGGTATATAAAATAAATATGAGATAAAAATTTTATCTCAGCTTACATAATAAATATTTATTTCCTAAAGATAAGATATTCTAAACATAACTTTATTCTGTTCTCTGCACGTGGACCAAAATAGTTCCGTAGTTCTCATGGATATCCAATTATCCACCGGCCACCGCTGAGGGGTCAAGTGCCATTTTGTAATTTGACCCATATATAAGATATTTTAGTAAATTCATGTATGGCTTTTCTCTAGATACTACTATTCAATTTCATTCATGGATCCAAGGCGATTTCAGAGATGGCATATTTAATAATTATCCGATACATTTATTTCATGTGATTTACACCTGAAAGGTCGATCCTAGTTATCTACTGATCCTCTTCAATGTTATATTTCCTATTTTATAAAATACTCACGGTTGAATTCGATTTGGAAATATATGGTTTACTGGATAATTATGTCAATAAATAAAAATCAAAAAAGTCTCATAACTTATTAATGGATGTTCTTTCATTTGTCATTGACAAGCTATAAAACTTTTCTAATATTATTTTTTTTATTTGGGATCTTGGTATCATTTTTCCCAAAAAGAAGGACAAAGTATCATTTACTGACAGTTTTTTGTCATTAATATTCCTCTCATTACATCATATCACATAGGGTTTGTTTGGTATGAGGGAAGGGGAGGGAAAGTGGACAAAGGGAAAAAATTTTTGAGTTTAATTTTAAAAAATGAAAGAAGTGAGATTAAAAATTTTTAATTAATTTTTCTTACTCTTTTATCTTATATATTCCCTCTATTAAAATTTTATAACCCCACTTCTTCAATTTTCTTAAATCCAATTCATAAAAATTTTCTCTCCCCTTCCTTCACCTCCAAATCTCTCGTACCAAACCCACCCATAATGTTTAATTTCGACATAACTACAAAGAGAGCGAAAATTCTCAAATAAAGCTTGGTGGGCCAAAGTAGAAAAGAACAACGAATGTGGGGCCGCAAAACGAAATACTCCGAATAGTGGGACTCAAGATTTTAGAATGACATTTTTTTTAAAAAAAAAATAAAGAGTATGAAACATATCCAAAATATGCTTAAAGGTGTCATTATTTTGTGTATTTATTTCTCCTCCTCTATTCTCCCAAGTTCCATTTATTTCTATTGTTCTGTTTTCCTATATTTTTTTTTTGGAATAATTTGTTAATCCAAGGAGTTTTCGCATTTTATATTCTCATATGTGGCGGAGTAACTCTTAAAACTAATATTGATAATGGAAACATATGTTCTGTTGCGTTGCCAACAAAGGGGATGATATCATTAAATTAGTTAAACGCAATATTGATCAAATTGTGACACATACCATGTTTTCAAATTGTCAAATTGATTAAATTAAATATGCATACAGATTATGTATAGCCTGACAACCTTTTAATTAATACTCCCTCCAATCCTTAATATAAGTCATATTAACCTAATTTAATTAGATTAAGGAAGTTAGTTGAATTAGTTAATATAACATATATTTTCTAAAACACCCTAATCATCTTCCTTTATTTCTCATTTCCCTTTTCTCCTTCATTATTGTTAAGGGAGCATTAATAGAGGTAAATTAGGAAAATATTGACAAATATAAAAACTATGTCTTATATTTAGGATCAAAATCAATTTCACAACTATATTTTATATGAAGAACCAAAAGAGTATGTTGTAAGAAAAATAGCACCCTTTATTCTTTTAATAATGTCTATCATATTACAATATATGATAATTATTTTAACTCGCATTTATTTTATTTCATTTCTTAAAATAAAAAAAATTAGGACACAAACTACTATAATGATAGGCCCAGTGAAAATCATTCAAATTTGTTCAAGCGTTACTCTAATTTTGTAAATTACAAAAATACTTGCTCGTTGTCCTAGTTTTAAGCACGTATATATTAACAATTTTACATTCATTACGAAAGTTAGTTAAAATTTATTATTCTTGTTATATGTCAAAATTAATTCCAATAAAAATTATTAGTTAGAATAGTTTGTAATTAATTAGAAATTTTTCATATTTTCTTTGGCCTTTTTTTTGATATTATAAGCACCTAATAACAATTCTTCACCTAAATTAATGAAGTAGTTAATTAAAATTTATCGTAAAATATCAAAATTACCCTCAAAAGTCATTAGTTAAAGAATCCTAAACCGAATATTGTATGATAATATAAAAAAAGTCATTGGTTAAAGAAGTTTGGCTAATTAATTCGGAAGTTTTACCGTTATTTAGGGGCACTAGATGAAAAAATTAATGTTTTAAACAAAATATTACTATGTCATAAAACACGCAAGAGGTCCTCATAATAAAAATAAGAGGGATGTGTATATATCAAGTTGTTAGATGATGTGGTAAGGGACCTCACACTGTAATGTAGGAAGGATACCAAAATTTTGAATTTCAAAAAACACATTTATAAAGAGAAGCAAAAATCTTTTTGCAATTTAAGTCTCAAAAGGGATATAACCATGATCAATTTTTGTTTAAAAAAAAAGACAAGAGGGAGTGGTTTGTTAAGGATATTAGATAAAAAAAATAGGGAGAATGACAGAAAATAAGGTATTAAAATTCGGATCGGGCATTGAACCAGTTGGGGTATTGGGTTAAGGGTCAGTGGGTCAAACCGGGATCAAACCGGAGCTAAACCGGGACCAAACCGATGAGAAATTGAAAATTTTAGATTTATAGTATGAAATTCTAAAGGAAAAATTAAAATTTTTTTTTTTAAAAAAAAAGTGAACCCAGACCGGACCGGTTTCCCGGCCGGTTCGCCGGTTCCCAGGCCAGACCGGCCGGTCCGGTCCGGGTTCAGTAACATTGACAGAAAAACACTACTTAAATTTCAAAATCTTAAATTAATTTTTTAACAAATATTTACATTGTCAATCTCATTACTCTTTTTATCAATGAGATTTAAAAGTTCAAATGGTATTTTTATGTCGTTATCCAAAAAAAAATATTGCTTTAAATAAAACATAGTTAAATAATAAGAGTCGTGCTAGAAATTCGGATGGGAGAAAATATTGGGAGGAGCGCCTCTAGATTGGACACCCATCATGAATTTTGACATGTAGTGCTAAATATCATGTAATTATATTATCTATATACTAGTACTATATTTTTTTTTCAAAAAAAAAAAAAAGCTAGGCAATTATCATGGGATGTTCATGATAGTTAAATAATAAGAGTTGTGCTAGAAATTCGGATGGGAGAAAATATTGGGAGGAGCGCCTCTGGATTGCACACCAATCATGAATTTTGACATGTAGTGCTAAATATCATGTAATTATATTATCTATATACTAGTACTATATATATTTTTTCAAAAAAAAAAAAAAGCTAGGCAATTATCATGGGATGTTCATGATTGGAGACGAATAATAAGGGTAAGGACAATGGGAAGGAAAGGTTGAAATTAAAAGGCAAGTTGATAGAAAAGAACCAAAACACGCAATTGGTGGTTATCCACATAAATATACGTCGGACTAATTAATATAATAAATAACAATAATGCCACGTCCTTTCACTGGTTTTTACCGGCCACAAAGCCGTAGATAAGATCCATTTTTATGGATAGCATGAGACTGCTGATAGCGTTGTTGGATTTACAGGGTCTTTTACTTAATAATTATCCAATATCTATGACCCGTGGAAGCAAACATTTTTGTTAATCATCATGCAGCATGACCCGTTCCTCGCTTATCTTGTCTCAATGCAATTATTTAAAAAAAACTATTTCTAAATTCTTAATATAAGATCGATTTTAATGAAATAGATAAAACCACAAAATAAATCTTATATTAAGAACTTACTGAGAGTAAGTTATTTCTAACTAATTCATATAATACTCTGATCATTGTTTTTAATCTAAGAGGGAAAATAATCTGAATTCCTTAAATTGTAATGTACAAGAGTATGTATATTTATATACATGCGATCATATCTGCTCTAATAAATACTAGGATCCGTTTCTTTATTTACATTGATATAATCTTGGATTATACGGGATATGATTCTAACACCCACTTGAAGTTGGAGCATATATATTGATCATGCCCAACTTTTTATATACTCAACATATGTCCCATTTAAGGCTTTCGTTAGAAGATATGCCAGCTGGTCGTTTGATCACAGGTGCCCTATAGATACAACATTCTCTTTGATCTTGTCATGAATAAAGTGACAGTCGATTTCAATGTGCTTCATATGTTCATGGAACACAGAGTTCGATGCTATATATAGTGTTGTTCTATTGTCACACCATAGTTTCGCAGGTAATATCGTGACAACGCCAATTTCCTTCACGAGTTGAAATACCCACACAATTCCTTATACTAATTGTGACATGGCTCTGTATTCAGCTTCTACACTTCATTTTGACACAACACATTGCTTCTTACTTCTCTAAGATATCAGGTTTCCACCAATAAACATACAATAACCCGTAATGGACCCTGAATGATCCGCATCACAGAAGCACTCAACTTTAGTGTGCCCATAATCTGTATACAGAATGTTACGACTTGGGGAACCTTTCAAATAATGCAATATATGCTCCAAGGCTTCTCACTGTGCCACTGTTAGAGACCCTATGAATTGGCTAAGTACACTGATCGAGAATGTTATATCAGGACGAGTTACTGTCAGATAATTCAACTTTCCAATGAGTCTTCTACATCTCTCAGGAGATGCAAAGGGCTTCAATTTCTCTGGATCAATCTTCTTCTTCGAGTTATTAAGAAGTTCATCAAACATGCTATCATTAAGATCTAGGAACAGATTTGGAATCATGAGTGTGAACACCTTATTTCGTCCGAGCCCCACTCAAAAATACAAAAATAATTGATGATGATTGGTGTCCAAATTGGCAATCATCATTGAAAGAAAAAAAATAAAAAATGAAAATAAGAAAAATAAGAAAATCCTCCTATTGATGATGATCGGTGTCGAAATTGGCGATCATCATTAAAAGGAAAAAAAATTAAAATAAATCCCCTCATTGATGATAATTGGCATTGTCATTCATTAAGGGAAAATAATAAATAAATAAACAAAAAATAAAAAATATCATTTATGTTGATAGGTTTAAATTAGGAAACTACTTGTGGGGAGAATGCAAGAAAAAATAATAAATAAAAAAAAATCCTCCTATTGACGATGATCGGTGTCCAAATTAGCAATCATCATTGAAAGGGAAAAAATAAAAAAATTAAAATTAAAATAAATCCCCTCATTGATGATGATTGGCATTGTCATTCATTAACGGAAAATAATAAACAAAAAAACGAAAAATAAAAAAATAAAAAAATCTCATTTATGTTGATAGGTTTAAAATAGGAAATTACTTGTGGGGAGAATAATAAAAAAAATCAAAAACAAAAAAATCTCCAATAATGGTGATTAGGCCAAGCTAGGAAGTTTTATCAATAGAAAATACAAAAAATAAAATAAAAAACGAAAATTAAAAAAAAAAAAGTCTCCATTGATGGTGATTGGGTCAAGTTAGGTAGTTCTTAACATAAAATACAAAAAAAATTCAAAAATGAAAATTCAAAAAAAAAAGAAAGAAAGAGCATTTATGAAAAAAACCCTACCTTGAGACTATAAATAAGGGAGAAAGAGTTGAAGTAAGAGAAGGAAAAATTAGGAGAGCAAAGACACAAGAATTTGAGAAGATTTTTTAGAGGAAAGGGCAGCAAGAGAGAAAGAGGTACTTCGTCGTCTCTTTTATTTGTTCTATTATGAATATAACTACTAACTCCATGATATGCTTTCTCACTTTCTTGGATATTATTTTAAGATGACCATGCATTTGCCATCTTGTCCTTCTTTGCCTCACGAATCTCTCTCATCATTCTTTGGCTTTGTGAATAACATGATTATAGTGTGATCAATGTCATTTTATTTTAGACTCTCTTGCCACTTTGCTTGTTTTTATATATCTAATCGTCTTTATTGTGCATTTAACAAAAGTGGTAGTGTTTGGGAGAAAGGGGCTTACAAGGAAGAGGTTCACAAAGACGAAACATGCTTTACTCCTTGTGATTGTTATGCTTACAACTTTCCTTGCTTCTACACTAAACAATGACGCTGTGAAGCTTCATGATGGGAATGTTAGGAGTTGTATGCATTGTCTTGTTTTGCTTTACCTTGATGATAATATCTAGTTCAATGGTTGCAAGAATTGATGGCATGTTCCTAAATTGGCCTGTTTTCAAGGACAAAAGGTATGTATAAGTTTTCTCACTTTTGGCTTCCGACTCTTTTAACTTGTATCGTTTTTTCTTCTTCTTTTTTCTTTATCCCTTTTGTAGGTTCTCTTTTAAAAAATAAAAATATTTTAAAACATTTTTATAAATGAAAATAAAATGGAAAAACCCTCTTTCATGAAAAAATTAAAAAAATTCCTTTCATAAATAAAAAACATAAACCAAATAAAAATCATTTTCTCAAATAAATTAAATAAACATTTTTCTAAAAAAACACCAACCAAGTGACACGCTTTTTTACCCCCGAAATACGCGGGCTTTAATCCCTCTAAAGGGTACGTAGACCCTAAGCTTCATCCTAGGTTAAGTCCAACCTTATAAATAAATATATATATATTTTTCTTATTTTCTTTTTGGTAAATAAATGTTCATTTTCTTTCTTTAGTTTTTATTTCATTTATTTTTGTAAACATTGTCTTTTTTTATTTGGGTAATTATCATTAGATTAAAGGCTATAATATTTTTAAATAATTAATTTAGGGTAACCATTCTTTTGAATGGGTGTTATGGGGTGCTTAACACCTTCCCCATACACAATCGACTCCCGAATCCTAAATGATTTTTGTAGACCAGTTTCATTCATTTTTGAAAAGGTTTCCAAAATTATTCTATTTTAAAATTTTGGTTGCGGCTCCATATTTTCTAAATTTCGGGCGCTACAATGAGAATGCTACTTGGTGTAGCTCCAAGCTTTCTAGTCTCCTTTAAAAGATGCCCTTCCTCTGAGTCAAAAGGATGCCCTTCTTGCTTCTCAAAATCTCAATACCAAGAAAGTACTTTAATGTTCCCAAGTCTTTTATCTGGAAGTAAGAGTTAAGGAAGACTTTAAGTTCTGAAATTCCAGAGGTGTTATTCCTACTAATCACAATATCATCAACATACACTACCAAAAGAATCATGCTTGAATCATATTGCTGGTAAAACATAGAGTGATCACACTTGCTTTGACTCAACTCAAACTTCTTGACCACACTACAAAATCTATCGAACCAGGCACGAGGACTTTGTTTCAGACCATACAATGACTTTCGGAGGTAGCACACTTTCCTATGCTCCCTCTCCATAACGAACCCAGGTGGTTGCTCCATATAAACTTCCTTAAGGAAGTCACCATTCAAAAAGGCATTCTCATCATCCAATTTATGCAAATCCCAATGATAGGTGGCAGCTAGAGAGACAAGAAGATGAATTGAAGTGGTCTTAGCCATAGGGGAGAACATCTCTGAATAATCAATTCCATAAGTTTGGGCATACCCTTTGGCAACAAGCCGAGCTTTCAACCGTTGCAAGGAACCATCAGCCTTAGTCTTAACAACAAACACCCATTTACATCTAATGACTTTCTTCCCAGAAGGTAGATAAACAAAAGTCCAGGAACCAGCTTTTCCAAGGGCTATCATTTCTTCTTTCATCACTACACGCCAACCAGGGTAGGTCATGGCTTGGTGAAGGGTGGTAGGGGTAGAGATAGACTCAAGCGTTGCCATAAGGGAAGAGGAAATAGGGGACAAATCCTAGTAGGACACAAGGAGAAGATAGAAGAGATACAATTATCATAACTTTTGGGAGGACATAAGGACGGGTACCTTTTTGAAAGGCAATAGGCAAGTTATCGGATGGGTCAACAGCAGAATTAGGTACAATTGGATTAGGGATATGAATGACAGGGTTTGGGGAATCAGGATTAGGAATCAGGGAGTCATGAACGGAATCTGACTGTGAAGCAGTCACTGGCGAAGGCAGAGCATCGGCAACATTAGAACCGTCGATGATATTAGGTTCCAGAACAGTAGCTTGTACTAGTGAGATAGAGACACGATAAACCAAAACATCATTAGGCTCATCAACTGTGGAGGGAGACTCAAGTAATACTGAAGACTTAAAGAAAGGATAAGACTCATGAAAGGTCACATAAGTATACACAAGATAATGATGAAGATTAGTAGAGTAACACCGATAACCTTTATGAACTCAAGAATAACCAAGAAAGACATACTTCAAGGACTTTGGATCAAGTTTATTGACATTTGGACGGACATCCCGAACAAAGCAGACACAACCAAAAATTTTTGGATCAACAGAAAATAGCTTACTAGTAGGAAATAAAACATAATATGGAACGTCACCACTAAGGATAGCCAAAAGCATGCGATTGACGAGAAAATAAGTAGTAGGCACGGCATCAACCCAAAAGGATTTAGGGACACAAGAGTGAAATATTAGAGCTCAGACAGTTTCTAAGAGATGGTGGTTTTTTCTTTTAGCAATACCATTTTGAGCAGGTGTATCAACACAAGAGGATTGGTAAAGGATGCTATGGCTATGCATATAATCAGTGAATGGGGCGGAAAAATATTTTTTCACATTATTACTTCAAATGAGTTTTATAGGAGTGTTAAACTGAGTTTGAATTTCAACACAAAAATTACGAAAATGAGTAAACAATTTAGAATTATGTTTCATGAAGTAAAGCCAAGTGGTTCAGGAAAAGTCATCAACAAAAGTGAAAAAATATCAATAACCAGTCTGAGACAAAACTGAACAAGGATCCCAAATATCATAATGAACTAACTCAAAGGGGGACATAACCCGTTTATTGGCTCGATGTGCCAAATGAACACGATGGTGTTTAGCAAACTGACACGACTCACAATCTAAAGCAGACACAGAAGAAAATTGAGGATACAACCTCTTGGGGGATGAAAGTGACACATGACCTAGACGACAATGGACTTTAAATAGAGATGACCTACTAGAACAAGCAATGGAACACGGCACCTGATCATCTAGGATGTAATGCCCACTAGATTCATAGCCTCAACCAATAATCTACTTCGTTGAAAGATCCTGAATTAAACAATGGTCAGGGAATAGTAAGATAAAACAGTTTAAATGACAAGTCAGTTTACTAGGAGACGGAAGATTAAATGTGAGATTGGGAACATTAAGAACAGAAGATAACGAAATGGATGTAGTTGGTTTAACAGTACATGATCCAAATACACGAACCGGGAAACCATTGACGACGCATATGGAGGATGAGTTGGTAGAGGTGGGAATATGGGCTAGCCTTTCATGGGCTCATGCCTAAACGGGCTAGCCTATTTAGGCTAGCTTCCTGAAAAATCTTCAATTTTTGAAGCTTGCGGCCTAATAAGGCCGGCCCTTCACGGGCTCAAGCTTAAACTGGCCTAAACTCATTTTAATTAAAAAAAATTATTTTTCAAGTTTTACAAATTATTTATTATTTTGCTTTACATTGAGATACATTATTTTTAAAACTCATAAATTTTTAGTTAAACTATTGTAGAAAACAAAATAAATCAAACCATTTAATAACTGTTTTCCTGTTACTAATACTCTATTAGGTACTTATATGTCTCTCATATTAATAATTTGATATAATGATATTACATATATTAATTTATTTTTCATCACCAGAAGGGGGATCCTCAGTTAAATGGGCTTCCTTCTCAATGCCCAAAATATAAACCCTAACGGTTTATTTCAATCACTATAGTTTATCCAGTTCAATTTTGAATCAGTAGTCTTTGCAGACATGGGCAGCATATCGGACGTTTTAGATTTAGCCATAGAGATTAACCAATAAACAAATGACAAACAATTAAAAATAAAAACCTCGAAGGACCACAAATGCCAAAATATCACAAACAGAGCAAACAAGGACCTCTAGATCCTCTAACTAGATGCAACAGCAACAACAAAAGGTAAACACCCTTAAATAGAAGCAAGACCCGAGAAATGAAGTAGAAATCACTAACCATTGCCTAAAAAAAACGTGAAATCCGAAGTAAACCCTCCTAATGAGGACAAAAAAATAAACTAGATCTAAAACCACAAACCCAAAGTCTGTAAACACCAGGGGTAGGGGTGAAAACAAACTAGGCCAGGCTTTATCCTTAACATGCTAGGCCTGTTTTACAATAAGGAAGCTTGAGCCTAGCCTGTGGCCTGTTACAGGTATTTTTTTTGGCCTAGGCCTAGCCTGAGGCCTGTTAAGGAAGCCTAGGTTTTTTAAGGGATTAAATTACTTTATGTATAAACTTCACTGAGCGTGCCTGTTAACGTTCCCATCAAAAAATTTAATTATTAAACAGATTATACTACATAAAAAACATTAACATTACTGTAACAAGATCAAGCACTGAACTCATGAAAATATCCATATCTACGGATGTTTTTTTCAAGCAAACCATTTATTCAAGCATAGAATATAAAGGCTCACTTTGAACATTTATTCAAGCACAGACAAAGGAATGAAGAAAGAAATATAGTGGATTATTGAATACATTCAACAACATCTATCAAAAAGGTTCAATCCCAATGACAAAAAGGAAAAACCCTATCGCAAAAAAGAAGAAAAAGATTCACTTTGCATATATATTCAAGCTAATGATTTCAAGTAAAAAAAAAGCTGACTATTGTAATCAAACTTAAAAGAGAATCATCCATGTTTAATGTTAACCCTCAGATAGTTGAGCCACATCAATCTACAACTTTTCCCACACCTTTAATTAAATAAGAAGAAAAGGAGAGAGCTTTATTTATATATTACCTTCTTTATGAGGAAGAGCGATCCAATTACCTCTTGTTCCGTTCTTCTTTATGTAGTTTTTCAGCTTTGTGTCTTCTTCCGGTGACCATGGCCCTAGATTTTCAGTAAGCCGCGTAAAATGGCACATATATCCCTAGATGAGAAAGCTTGGGCCTTCAGAATCTGGATTGAATGACAAATCGAGCTTCTCTTTGCACAAAGTGGATAAATCTGAAGGGAAGAGAAAGACATACTTGCGTAGCCGATGAGTGAGAGTCTGACAAGTTGGCCATGACCCACAACCACGAGTGACGAGATGAGAGGGGGAAACCCATGACCATGAGATGACAAGTGACGGTTGAGAGGGAGAGGAGAGTGGCCAGCCACCGTTAGGTAAGATCGTCAAGTAAGAGCAAGATCGGAGTGAGAGTGAGAGAGTGAGATTGTGAGAGTGAGACGAGATCTAAGTGAGAGTGAGCGTAAGTGTAATATCCCAAATTTCAATTAAGGGTTAATGACTTCAAAAGTGGATGTAATGAGAATTTGATTGTTTTAGTGATTCCAATGGCTTCCTTATGAAAATTTGTGTGGGGAGAGTGTTTGTTGTGAAATTGGAATCATTGGGAACAATTGTGCAAAAGTTGGAAATTCTGTCCATTGAAACTCTGTACAGGGCAGTCGGTTTGTATGAACGTTTTGAATAGGAAAATAGTGTATAAAAATTTTAAAACTTTCCATTCTTAAATTTCACATGCCAAGCTTCAAAATGGACTTATAATTTGTGTCATTTCAATTTGTGAGCTAAGAGTTATGATTTTCCAAAGTTTGGGATTGAAACTAGAATTTGTTTTAGAGCAGTATGGACTTTTGTGCAATTATGTATTTTTGTGGTTATAAACTACATTGATCCATATTTTTTTAGTAAATAGGACTTAAATATATTTCATTAGGCTTTGGGATCACCTCATTTCGATTTTTCTGAAATTAGTTATGATTTTTGAAAGTTTAGCCAAGAAATAGGATTTTTTCAAATATTTCTGACCTATTTTTGGTCGAGCTCAGTGGATTTGTAGGCCGCGACAAACCCCTAAAAATAAATATTTTGCACTTCTAAAAGGTGATTTTTGGTGCAGTCTTTCCCAACCCTTTAGGCATGTGTTTAAGCTTTGAGTAACCACCTAAAGGTCGTGAATGATAATCAACTTTAAGTGTTATGGAAGTAAGAATTTGGGAATAGAGAATGACCCTATGTACTTGCTTTGGTTATAGGGTTTGATGTTCACCTTAATCATGAGTAGCCGATGTTGGAGCATAATTTGAGGTGGAAAAGGTCTAAGATAGAGAACTTACTTTTCTTGCATGTATTTGATATTTGTGCTGGTGTATTGATGCATGTTATTGCTTTGCTTGATTATGTGAAACATATATGAATGATTGAAGCTCTGTTTCTGTTTATATTGTGGCTATTGTTTTGTTGCATGAAACATTGAGCACGCGAATATGTCATTGTGGAGCATGAGTTTATGTAATGTAAGCATGTTATGCATTAAACACTTATCTTGCATGCATATTAGTACTGTTTTCCTACTGAGCTTCTCTCGAATCTCACCCTCCCTTACCAACAATTTAGACAGGAGGAGATTAAAGATACACTGAGAACAAAGAAAAGAACTGTACGAGGGGATTGCAATAGTGGAAGAAGACGGGAATATGTTTCTGTTTCACTCGGACGGGTTTAGATACCCTGGTAGCCCTGTGTGGCTACATTGATGGTAATTATTATGTACGAACCCTTATGGGAAATTTCTGTAATCGAGCACTTTTTATCAGTATATTTATGCTATTCCTGTATTGCCCACCGAACCGCATATCATTTTTCGTGAATACTCTGGTAAAAGTGAAATTAAGATAAGGGTGTGACAGTAAGAGCAAGACGAGAGAGAGATTGGGAGTTAGACATAGAGGATGAGATTGGAATTTGGAAGATAATGAGCATGGGTGTGGGTGTTGGGCTGTTCAGCTGTTGGGACATGGTTGGACTCAGAGGCGGCCCATTTTTTTTCTATATATAGTAACAGGCTGGCCTGATAGGCCTAGACCTGGCCTGTTTAATGAAACAGTCTTTAAAAGAGGCCTAGGCCTGACCTTTTATTCTAACAGGCCAGGTCGCAGGTCCCTGACAGGCCGCCTGGCCTGTTTCCACCCCTAAACAGAGGCAAGCCGAAAACGTGATGAACAGTGATGCCGTGTACAGTACGCAATATTAGAGAAATGAACAAGAATTCCTAAGGCTCTGATACCATGTAATATGAGAAGAAAAGTAATTTGAATTCCTTGAATTGTAATGTACAAGGATATGCCTATTTATATACATATGATCGTATATGTTCTAATAAATATTAGGATCCATTTCCTAACATTTTGATATGTTTCCTTTTTACATTGATACAATCCCAGATTATACGGGATATGATTATAGCATTATTATATGTTTCTCATAAAATAAAATTTTAGCTCTAATCATAATCCACTTAGAAGGTTATTAATGATGGTTTTTCAACTTTAAATTATTTAATTCTCATTGAAAATTATTTGTAAATGTATACATAAAAAGGGCATTTTTAATAAGGGTAAAATTTTAATAATTTAAGACATATTTAATTATTTAACTGTCATTAAGAGTCGGTTGAAATAGACTCATAGTAGTCAAAACTAGAGTGGTACTCTTTTAATGCTATTTATAAATTGCTTCAAACATGTTTCATTGAAATGAAAGCAATAAAAGCTTTAAATCTTAAAAGTACAAAGTTTTTACGTAATAGTTAAATGTTAATCTAAATAAGCACTAAAAAAGCAGTCATTTATTTTTTATATTTGGAGACAGGGAACACAACAGTTATTAGGTTGAAGAGACTGGATTCGATTTTGTTATAAATGACGATAAGGGTTGGAACTTTGTAAAGATTCCTCATAATTTAACTATATACTAGGTTTTTATGATGAAATAAGCACTTATATCTCACGTTGTACGAGATAAATATGGTTAAATGTAAAATTGAAAGAAACTTTTATAAACACTCAACTAAAGAGAAACTCTTTTCAAAAAAATAACATAGTCAAATATAAAAGTAAACTAAATTATCCAAAATTTAGGGATGTGTTGTTAGAGTTGGGATTTTTCCATATACACATGCATGAAACAGATACCTAGTCAATATTATACTAAGAGATTGAAGTTAAACGCAACAAAATTATGTATGGATTTATAAAATAGCAGAAATTATAAATTCAATATAATTAGACAATAATATACCAAATTGTAAAAGAAAAAAAGATAAAAAAATATCAGTTGAACTTTAAAATGCTAAATCAGCTTTGTCGCCCACAAAAGTAATGGGATTAACTATAATATTATAACAATTGATAACTCGTTTTAATAGGAAATCACTTATTTGAAATTTTAAAGTTCAAGTGGTATTTTTTTATCTTTTTCCCATTATAAAATAATAGAAGTTATTAAACCAAATGGGAAAATGGAATTCTTAGGTATTTTTGGAAAATGTCTATTGTATGATTATGATTTATGATTCATAATTTTGGTTTAATTTTTAATATACCGATAAGTAATTTTATAATTTTAATTGTTTGGGTATTGATATCCCACCAACTACAATTTCACCCCGAATGCTTTTTTTTTTTTTTTTTAAAATTCAATTTACTTTATTACCTTATCTTTAAAATAGGATGACTCTATTTTTCTTTTTGATTAACAACACTCCCATATACAGAACTTCAGATTGTACTTGTAAAATTATAGAACATATTTTTTTCTTGAACATTAAATTAATAATATGAAATTAACTGTTAATCAAATACAAAATTATTAGTTAAGCCCAAATTTTATCACATTAATATAATTATTAATATAATTTATTACACTAATAATCTAATAAATTGAGATTCTAAAATTTCTAGGTGGTACTCCCTCCGGTCCTAATTATAAGATAAAGTTGACTTTTTTGGAGAAATTAAGAAAACCAATTAAATTACTTTAGAGTGTTTATATTTTTAGTATCCTTAGATTATATATTAGTTTATTAGTCAAATTAATTAGTTTGGAGAAAAAAATAAAAATAAAAATACTCTAAAGTAATTCAATTGGCTTCCTTAATTTCTCCAAAAAAGTCAACTTTGTCTTATAATTAGGACCGGAGGGAGTACTATGTATATACACGTAGCTTTTATAGTCTTTAAATGTCTATGAGGTGATTATGATTTATGAATCATGATTTTATTTTATATCTATTTTCAAATTCAATCAAATTTCATTCATGATTTAATTTTTATTTTCAAATTTAATTTACTTTATTATTTTATCTTTAAACCCCAATAATAAAAACTGAAAATTAAATGAGAATAGTATCCCAATAAATTCAAATAATTTGGAAAAGGAGTGCATAATATTAATCCATAGTTATTATTGAAGAGGTCAAACTTTTTAGAGTAAAGAGAAATTATCTATATTAGGGAATAAGTTGTAATGCATTTAAAAAAAAGAAAATTACTTTAACAAGTGTTAACTGAATGAATGTAACTATAATTACGCGTGGATTAATTTAATGATTTAAGTAGCCAACCCGTTTTTAGTTAAACAAGTTTTTAAGTGAGTATAACAATATTTTATATATAAAGTTAAGTGATGGATTGATATGGTTTTATATCTTTTATAAATTGGTTCATTGTTTTGTTATTGATTATGTCACTATCCTGGGTTCCAAGTACAAACGCCAATGGTTTTAGTAGATTTTCTCCGTGATGATATTTTTGGAAATTCCCTTTCCTAAAATTATGTGTGGTTTGGAGGCTATTTATCCTTTTGATGTTTTTCCCATTCATTACCGAAAAAAAAAAAACTCCCTCCGGTCCTAATTATAAAATAGAGTTAATTTTTTTGGAGAAATTAAGGAAGCCAATTAAATCACTTTAGAGTATTGATATTTTTAGTATCTTTAGATTATATATCAGTTTATTAGTTTAATTAATTAGTTTGAAGAAAAAAATATAAATATAAATATTCTAAAGTGATTTAATTGGCTTCCTTAATTTCTCCAAAAAAATCAACTTTATCTTATAATTATGACCGAAGGGAGTAGTTTATAACCAAGATATGATTTTTAAACTTTGCTTTGTCTTATGTTTAGCCCTAGTGATTCCAACTAAGTAATAAGAGACATATAGATATATTTTTAAATTAGAAAGATAAGTACTAATGGCTTGATGTTATAACCGTGATTGAATTTACAACCCTCTATTTATATAAAAGCTTGCATACTTAGATTATAAGATTATTGACTATTGGCAGGGGATACTGAGATATTGATGGGGAAGAGTATACATGGTGTTCAATTACTCCTTCGAACTTTGATATACCTTTCCACCCCATGAGCTGGATTTTTAAGGCTTATGAAAATTAACAGGAACCACAATCACCATTGACCCAAAAAAATCTTCCATATTGATTATAAAATTCCTTTTTTTTCAAACTCAAATTATTATGAGGTATGATTATGAATAGGATCTCACTAATTAGTATGTTAATATCATAATCATACTTTAATTCATAAGTTAGCATTTTTTTATTTAGAAAAATATGTCAATGTTTAATCATCACTATAAAGAAGACGTCAATTTTATTTTGGTTTTTAATGAAAAACATGTCAATTCAATAGTAAAAAATGGGAAGAATGTGTTTTTATTTGTATATTAACATCATAATCATACTTTAATTCATGAGTTAGCATTTTTTTATTTAGAAAAATATGTCAATATAATGCTTAATCATCACTATAAAGAAGACGTCAATTTTATTTTGGTTTTTAATGAAAAATATGTCAATTCAATAGTAAAAAATGGGAAGAATGTGTTTTTATTTGGGATAATTTCATTAAAGAATTATGAGATTAAATTTATTTTAGTCAAGAACCAAAACATTCTAAAATTTCACTGCAAAATCAAAGATAAAAATAAAAATAAGTTTTATAGATAAAAGAAGAATAATGCTCCTTGCTTTGCTTTTTTTTTTTTTTTAAAAAGATTTGATCATCATCGGAGATTCGGCGACTGGTCACTGGTAGCTACCAAGCCGAAGGAGTCACCGCCAACTGCCCATTGAAGCTTCAACGCCCACCAGCCGGAGCTCCAACTAAAAAAAAATTAATGTGTTGTTCATAAGAGGATTTCGCTTATTTATGAAAATTAGAACACTTGCAAATGCGACTTGTTCAATTTGTGTTGTTTATATGTATAATCCACTTGTTTATGAAGAGTTGAACATTGACAAAATGAGACTTGTTCATAATCCATTTTCTTGTTAACCTATTAATTTGTGTTGTTCATATGCCTATTTAACTTGTTCATGAGTAGCTTGACACTTGCAAATGAACAACACAAATTCAACAAGTCTCATTTATAAGTGCGCAACTCTTCATGAACAAGTGAAATTTGCCTGTGAACAACATATTAATTTCTGATGGTAGAAGCTTTAGCTAGTCAGCGCCAGAACTTCAATGGCTCTAGCGACGATTGAACCTTTTTTTTAAAAAAAAAAAACAATGGACATTATTCTCTTTTTACCTTCAAAACTTTTCATTTTGAGTTTTGGTCCCACAGTGAAATTTTAGAATGTTTTGAATCTTGATTGAAATAAATTTGGTTGTGTGATCCTTTAATGAAATTTTCTCTTTTTATTTTGTGAAAAAAACTGAAACAATGTGAGATGAGAAGTCTAGATTTCTCTCAAAATGCCTATCTCAATTTTTTTTTTTTGTGAACTGAAAATGCCCATTTCACGAGGAAGTATTTATGGCCCATATAGTGATGGGCCGTAAAGTCTCAGTAGGAAATTAAAACAAGTGGGGATTGGGAGTGGCCCAAGAAAAATAATGGATATTGAGAAATAAATAATAAAGAAATAAATAAACGAATTATTTTTAGGGTTTGGGAGGTTTTAACGAAGCCCATCTGAAGGACATCACACTGACGCTCGGCTCACGCCTTCACGACCTCTCCATTCCGAGTCGGTGGCGGTGCTCCCTCCTCCCCAATCTCTCATCTCAGTCACACTCGGTGCGTCTCCTCAATCTCTCATCTTTAACGCCCACAGTATATTGTCTGATATTTTTTCTGGATGGTGTTGCAATCCAACTTATTTCATTGAAATACGTTCTCATTTATGCTTGATACAAAACTGATTATAATCGAAAGAAATACCTAATGGAGGATTCTCATTAGCCTGAAGACTTATGTTTTCTTTAATAATTTCGTCAAATTTAGATTTCCTCTATTATTAAAAAAAAAAAAAAACTGATTTTGGTGATGAAATTATGTGGTATGGAGTCTTACATATAGATGAAAAGGAATATTGGAATGTGTTTGGAGGCGGTATCGTTAATTAATCTTTCATAGGTACTGTGTTCATAAGTTTCTGCTTGCGGTCATTACTTTAATTAGTGAGTGTTCTTATTTCTTAATTCTCAACAGCAGTATCCAATGACTAATCTTACTTCATATTAGCGTATCCTATTTCCCTTTTGCGCACTCACTTTTGCCATTATTGATATATGACTATTGTCTTGGGCGTGATGCAGTGGTCGCATACTTTGGTTGCGAGACTTAGTTTGGAAGGGCAAAAAATCAGCAATAATGTATCTTCAGTATTACATAAATGAAAATGGTGATAAAGTTTACACTACCAAGGTAATTGTCAACATTTAGTTTCTCTTCAGAAGTTCTGTGACCCAACATGTTTGCTGCTAAATTTAAGTTGAAAGCATTAAACATGAATTAAACTGTTGTCTTGTATTTTCAAAATGGCTGGTAAATGGAAACAATATTTTTTTCCATTCTTAGAAATAAGAAAAGGTAATTACTGGAAGCTTGAGAACTACATATATTTTTAATATTTCTGACATATTGCGTGAATGCTTACCATAAGTGTTGGGTATTAAACCTTCCCCTTTTGAAAAAAATATCAGTAGGATTTCTGAATAGTTAAGTTTGGAACTCCACTCTATATTGCAATACACATAATCTGATGAGTGGATTTTAGCTGTGTTAACGTCTAGCTGCTCTCGTCATGCAGAAGGAATCGCCTCTGGGTTTGGCAACACAGTCTGCGCATCCAGGTATTAATAGTTTAATTTTTTCTATAGTGACTCTTTTTGCTCTGGTTTCGTGGAAGATGGCCACACACAAGTTCCCTACGAATTAGGGTTAAAGGGTGTTTTTGCTCTTAAACTATTCTCTCAGTACAACTGCAATTATACCCAGTTCCCACGTTAAAATAGTTTAAAGGAAAAAATGCCCTTTAACCTGATAAATTATGATACTACGTTTATTCTTATAAAGAAGGAAACAATAAAGAAATTCTGAGTAATAGATATGGGTGACATTGCGAGCGATTTCTTTAGAGGGGCAGAAGCAGTTCTTTTTCTGTAGTGGCCATTCCTAGATGTTAGTTGCACAGGGCTGCTTAACTGGGGATCCTTTTTTCATTTCAAAGTTTTGCATGGACGGTTTTCCCTTGTGAAAGTACTTGAACCTAGAGTCAATCAGTTGAGATGGAAGTTTTATTAGTTGAAATCAAATTGAGTAAAGGCAATATTGTCAGTAATATGAGTAATTCTATTCGGGGTTGACTTTGTTGGATATATTTGTGTTCTGTCACCATCTGTTTATAAGTTTAATCCTTGTGCATTAGTCCTGAACATCTTATTAACAACCTACTTTAATGGCAGTCATTTTTTTAAATGAAATCAGATGCCGATCGTTTCTGTTTGAAACTTGCATTTTGAGTCCAGACTTCATACTCACCATTCAGCATTTGATTTTTCAAAGTACTTTTACTTGCATCGTCAATAGCAATACCTTGTTGATCATGGATCATTGATTTGTGTCCGTTTGGTTTGGCTCAATTTGCAGCACGGTTTTCACCCGATGATAAATTCTCCAGGCAGAGAGTCCTTCTGAAGAAGCGCTTTGGTCTGTTACCAACTCAGCAGCCACCTCCAAAGTACTAAAAAGTCTATATATCTCGGAGATTGTCTCAAAAGACTTGAAAATAGGTGCTTTCCTTCTCCCCTGTTTTGGACCAATGATGACTTGATGGGAGAGATTTGTATCACCGATATTTCTTTAGAATGTAATGATTGACTCGTTAGACGTAGAGACTTATGAATTGAATTTTGCCTTATGGTTTTATACCTAGAGATGGTTCATAATTCTTCAACTGGTGAATTGCCTCTTATGATGATAGTCCCCCGTTTATTGCAATGACAGCAAAGTGACAGGAAGAATCGTTAATTCTTCTTGGACATGACGCCAAAGTGATATATGATCTTCGATCTTTTCATCAATGTATTAATATATAATATATATGCTTGTTATTGACCTCGAAACTTAAATGAGGAAGTTGTGAAACAAGAATATAGAGTTGTTAATCAAGAATCCGAAGTTGTTAATTAAGAACCGCGTGTTGTTATTTTTGAAGTGGTGGGAATGAGGACTGAAGGGCAAAATCGTCTTTTGGTGCATCCCGCACTGTTCATCAGTACTGACGCGTGACTAATCTGGATTTTTTGATTTCAATATACTGATTGGGGATTTTCCTATTTCAAGAGTATTTTATAATGATTTTCCCTTTTTTAAATGTGATATTCTATAACCGTAATGTAAATATAGAACAATGAAGAGTAAAGTGAGAATCGGCGAAACGAAACCAGAGTATAACACCTTTCATTGCACATGAAAAGGCAGATTCTGCAAATCTCCAATGTTGTCTCAGTTTTTGAACTCTCCTTCGCATATTCTTTATATACTTCTCTCTCACTCCCTCGAGAACACAATCACTTCTATACGTAATTTTAACTTTACTTCGCTTTCTGCCGTATACTTCGATCCCTTCTTCTCCATCATTAAAGTTCAAACTCTGTTGAAACATATCAGATATCAAGTGTTGATACATACGTGAAGTGTTATCCACACACACACACACACACACACACATATAACACAAACACGCCGTTTTCGGCACAGAAGCATGGAAGTGGAAGCTCCAGGCAATCAGCTTCTTAAAGAGTCATCGGTGCAACAGCCAAAGTTTGCTCTTCCGGTGGACTCAGAGCACAAAGCGACGGAGTTCAGACTGTTCTCCGTCTCGAAACCTCACATGCGAGCCTTTCACCTTTCATGGCTCTCCTTCTTCTCCTGCTTCGTCTCCAGCTTCGCGGCGCCGCCTCTCCTCCCCATTATCCGCGACAATCTCAACCTCACCACCTCCGACATCGGCAACGCCGGCGTCGCCTCCGTCTCCGGCGCCGTCTTCGCCCGTATAGCCATGGGCACTGCCTGTGACCTCGTCGGCCCCCGCCTCGCCTGCGCCTCCCTCATCCTCCTCACTGCCCCGGCCGTCTTCTTCACCGCCGTCATATCCTCCCCCACCTCCTTCCTCCTCGTCCGCTTCTTCACCGGCTTCTCTCTCTGCACCTTCGTCTCCACGCAATTCTGGATGAGCTCCATGTTCACCTCCTCCATCGTCGGCTCCGCCAACGGGTTCGCCGCCGGGTGGGGCAACCTCGGAGGAGGCGCCACGCAGCTCATAATGCCGTTAGTCTTCGACGTCATCCGCAACATAGGATCGCCGGAATTCACCGCATGGCGAATCGCCTTCTTCGTTCCCGCTATTTTTCAAATGTTCACAGCCTTCTTGGTGTTAATACTGGGACAAGACTTGCCGGACGGGAACTACTATGGGCTGAAAAAATCAGGGGAGAAAGCAAAAGATGATTTTTCTAGGGTTTTATATCAAGGCGTTAAGAATTATAGAGGGTGGATTTTAGGGCTGACGTACGGGTATTGTTTTGGGGTTGAACTCACGGTGGATAACATAATAGCTGAGTATTTTTTTGACAGGTTTAATCTGAAGCTTCACATGGCGGGGATGGTGGCAGCCAGCTTCGGGTTGGCGAACGCGTTTTCTCGGCCGACCGGAGGGTTTTTATCGGATTTTATGGCGAGGAGGTTTGGGATGAGAGGGAGGTTATGGGCGTTGTGGATGTGTCAAACGTTGGGGAGGGATTTTCTGCATAATACTTGGGCTTGTTGGGACTTTAGAAGCTTCTATTGTTGTTATGATTATCTTCTCTGTGTTCATTCAAGCTGCTTGTGGACTCACTTTTGGAGTCGTAACATTTGTCTCAAGAAGGTACACATACATATATATCCATCGTAACGGACTCATTCATTAATTTTATCTAAAGATAAAACATTTTTTTAACTGTGCCCATATTTTAAGACCATCACCAAATAATACTACGTTAGATTTCAAGTATTCTTCTAGTAATGGATTTAGGAAAAAAGATTCATTAATAACCAACAAGTGACTTATGTTATGAATCAAAAATTTCATTTAGAATGTGCCTTATGAGAATGTAGACATGCTCGTCTGATCATATTTATAAATCATTTCCAAATGTTTAATTTGAAATAACAAAAATTTTAAACCTTATTAACTTCGTCTCCTAAAATTTACTAACGTTCCAACTTTACCGTTACAGTGCATTCATATGCAAAAATTAACGATGATGTGAAGAGACTAAATTGTTGTGCATGTGTACATGTGTGGGGTGGAGGTCGCTGGGGGTGATATCAGGGATGACAGGAGGAGGAGGGAGCGTGGGAGCAGTGTTGACGCAACTCATATTCTTCAGAGGCCATTTCTCTAAGCAGAGAGGCATTACCCTCATGGGTGTCATGATCGTCCTCTGTACCCTCCCCATCTCTCTCATTCACTTCCCTCAGTGGGGTGGCATGTTGTGGGGCCCTTCATCTTCTTCTTCCTCTGCTAATAATAAGATCGCCACTGAGCATGACTATTATCTCTCAGAATGGAACTCCAAGGAGCAGCAGAAAGGGTCCCACCTCGCCAGCTTGAAATTTGCAGATAACAGCAGAAGCGAGAGAGGGCGCAGATTCATGGCCCACGACGGCTCTTCGGCCAATAATAAGCCTTCTCTTGAACCCACCTCAACCATTTTCTGATTAATATAAGATCTTGTTCACACTACCAACGAGCCTCTCTAGCCAACACATGTACAAAACCCTACCATTTATATATGTGCGTGTATCTATATATAAGCTATTCTCTGAGGCTTTATGCAAGATTGCACGCAATCCATGTTTCTGGGTAGAAACTTGTTGATAAACTTTAATATACAGCAAATATAGCATCCAATTATGATCTTAGCAACACATGGATCTTGGGTAAACTTGAGTATATCATACTAAAACAAATGGCTCCACCAAATCTTGTTAGGGAGAAACTTGTTTTTGGTAAAGTTTCATTGAAATTTTAACAAGGTCAAAGAATGAACCCAATTAGTATTGTCGTGTCATTAGGTTGGGCCAGGCCTTTTTTGTTCGTAACCTTTTGGGCTTCATAGAAATTAATCATCATAGCACGAGCTAATTAAGTGGTAATTGGCATGCTCCACTCAATTTCAATCCATCAATTTCAAAATCTTATGGCTCATCTTCAAGTTTTGAATTTGTGGTTTTTTTTTAATCAGAAAACAAGGCTGCGCTTGATAAGTTTAGAAACTAGAGACACATCTACACTACTACAGAACATGCCTACAACTACCCTAAGGGACGTCCCTTTTTAAAAAAGGGACGTCCAAAATATGGTCAGGTTCAAATTATAAAGTTTGGTGCGTCTGAAATAATTAAAATTCGCGCCCAGAGCTGTCAGGTAGTGTTTTAGACGTCCCCAGTAAAAATGGAGACGTCTAAAGACCTTTAAACGTCATAAAAAAAAAGAAAAAGAAAAGGAAAACCTTTAGACGTCCCCAGAACAGCTGGAGACGTCTAAAAGCTAACCTTTAGACGTCCCCAGAAGTTCTGGGGACGTCTAAAGGTAGTCTTTAGATGTCCCCAACTGTTCTGGGGAAGTCTAAAGTAAGTTTAGACGTCCCCAGAAACTGCTGGGGACGTTGAAACTCACTCACATGCACCAGAATTGACATGACCGGTGCATGTGAGCATGCCAGACCCCTTCCTACTCCCCTGCTGCATCTATCTCTCCTCCCACTTTACTCAATTACTCCCCTGCTGCATCGTAGTGTTCGTCTTCATTCGGTCTCATCTCTACTTCTTTTTTTCCTTCTTTCTCCATCCCCATTCACTCCCTTGCTGCATCTCTCCTCCCAACTTCATCACTTCGTCCCCATTCGGTCTCCTCTCCCTTTCTTGGTTTTTTCTTTAATTTCTCCAAAGCTTTACTTTCGTCACCACCTTCTTTGCTCTGGGTTTGCAGAGTTTTTTCCTCATTCGATCTCCTTTTCACCATCGGCCTCCTCTAAAGTTTCAGCTATAGGTTAGCATTTTCTCTCTGATTATTCTTTGCTTTTTTGTTGATATTTCTTTCCTTTACATGTTTTGCTTTTCTGCATTCTCTTATACTGTTATTTGACAGAATTGGTTCATTTTCGCACGTGTTTTGGTTATACAATTGTGGATTCTCTATAACAGTGAGCTCATCCTTTGAAAATAATACAGAGATAGATTGCATTTTAGTACATTTACATATGGTTCCTAAGTGATTATCTCACAAACTGTCTGAATCAAAGTGACGGAAAGGAAAACAAAAGAATTTGGCATATGATAATGCTTTTTAATTAGTAGAGAAAGGAAAAGAAAGGAGAAAAGAATAAAGAATAAAGAGAAACTAAAAAAATAAAAAAGAATAATCTTGTAGACACACACATTAATTTTTTTTTGCCATAAGACACACACATTAATATATATATCTAGTGCTAGAATTAGGCAATCTTGTTGTAAATAATCTTGTTGTAACTTAGTGTAGACATTAATATAAATAATCTTAGTATAACTTAGAGCTAGAATTTGGTAGAAATTAATCTAGACATTAATATATATACTTAGTGTAGACACACACATAAATAATCATGTTGTAACTTAGTGCTAGAATTTGCTTGCTATCATTGACTCCTGGAGTGTGAATTAATTGTTCGAGTTCCACTTTAATTTGTTGTCATAAACCTATTCCATTTGTGACTTAGGATTTTTGGAACTTCATTGTTGTGATCAATCTTGGAACACTTCTGAATCAAAAATTGTTGTGTGGAAGAAAAATATAATATTGCTGTTGAGATTTGCCATTCGCTAATTGAACTTGGGAAGAATTTTTCGATGTCACATATCTCACTCATGGTACATATTTGATTTAATAATTTGGTTGCTAAAATATAAGTGTATTATGTTTGTGCTTGGTGCTAGAAGTTAAAGTTTTGTTTTATTTAAATTAAGCTGAGATGGTTTGTTATTTTGATTTTGGGATGTCTCACTTTTAAGGGGAAATGCTGTCAAAATTTTGAAAAACAAAATAGTAAATGGCATTCCTGGTGTTGACAATTATTCTTAACTTGAGTGTAAATGGGAATGAAGTAGGTGGTAATAAAATGGATCATAGTTGGATGAATGCTTTAAGAACAAGTGAAGAATATGAGAATGAGGTTAAAGAGTTTATTGAATATGCTAGAAGGAATGCTCCAGCCAGAAATGGCATGTATTTTTGTCTGTGTCAATTGTTTGAATGAGAGAAGACGGGATGTTGAAGTTATAAGGGATCACCTACTTTGTGATGGAATAAATCTTCGATATACAAGGTGGATATGGCATGGTGAGGAAGTAACTGATTGTCCGTCGCACAAGAAGGAAGCTGTGGATGTCATAGATGAAGATACAATGGAGAGAATGATTCATGATGTTGAGGTAGAATCCTTTGTGCAGTCGCATGAATATGACAGCCTGCGGAGTGATGCAGAGACACCATTGTACCCAGGGAGTAAATACACACGGCTGACAGGAACATTACATTTGGTGAACTTAAAAGCAACTTGTGGGTGGACCGATAGTAGTTTCACATTGCTGCTTGAACTGTTGTGTGATATGTTTCCAGACGATAATGTGCTTCCAAATCGTATGTATGAGGCCAAAAAAATCCTATCTACAATGGGTATGGAGTATAAAAAGTTTCACGCTTGCCCTAATGACTGTGTACTGTATAGAAAATGAGTATGAAGGTCTGAGTGAGTGCCCTAAGTGTCAAACTGCACGATACAAAGTGAGGAAAAATGGTAGTTAGGGCGATGCGACAACTAAAAGGCAACCTGTAAAGGTTCTGTGGTATCTTCCAATAATACCGCGCTTTAAGCGTTTGTTTGGGACTGCAAAAAAAGTGAAGAAGTTGAGATGGCATTCGGATGATAGAATATCCGATGGAAAATATCTTCGGCACCCTGCTGACTCTCCACAGTGGAAGAAAATAGATGAAATGTTCCCTGAATTTGGCAGTGAGCCGAGAAACCTTCGGCTTGGGCTTTGTACAGATGGCATCAATCCGTATGGAACTCTTAATAGCACACACAGTGCGTGGCCAGTACTCCTTGTAATATACAACTTGCCTCCCTGGCTTTGTATGAAACGCAAGTATATGATGCTTTCTATGATGATTTCTGGACCAAAACAGTCAGGAAACGATATCGATGTCTACTTGGCGCCTTTGATTGAGGACTTGAAGAAGTTGGGGTGGAAGGCGTAGATGTGTTTGATGCATATAAGAATGAGTCCTTCAAGCTACGTCCAATGATTTTCACCACGATAAATGACTTCCCTACGTACGAAAACCTCTCAGGGTACAGTGTGAAGGGGCATAAAGCATGTCTGTTCTGTGAAGTAGACACTCACTTCCACCAACTTAAATATGAAAGGAAAACGGTCTACCTTAGCCACAGGAGGTTCCTTCTTAGGTTCCACCCGTATCGTAGGTTAAGAAAGCGTTTTAATGGCTTGCCGGAGCATGGAATGGCTCCAAAGGCTTTAACCAGAGAGGAAGTTTACAGTCGGGTTGAACGTGTCAATGTCTTACTCGGTAAGAATCAGAAGACTTCGGGTGAGAAGAACATATGGAAGAAGAGATCAATTTTCTTTGATCTTCCATATTGGCGTAGTCTTGACGTGAGACACAGTATGGATGTAATGCACGTGGAGAAAAACATTTGTGATAGCCTTGTCAGTACGCTTTTGCACATTCCAGGGAAGACCAAGGATGGGATTAGTGCGAGACTAGACCTTGTTGATATGGGAAATGTAATACCCTGAATTTCGAGACTCGAGGCTAGAGAATAAGCCTGAGATTAGTGGATTGCTAAGCCCCGGTTTAGCAAGATCCCAAATTGTGATTAGGGGTTAATGACTATAAAAGTGGACGTGGTTAGTGATTAATGAACCCTTTTAGAGAATATAAAGTGGATTGTAGTCACTTGTGTTATGAGCAACGCCAAAACCCTGTATTTGAGTTCAATTGTGGATCAACATCCAAATTGACTTAGAATAGAGGGAAGAATTGAATGGGGTATTGTGATGGAAATGGTGTCATGTTGTGGTATTTAGTCATTGGAATTGATTTAAATTGAATTGGACACATTGGTTGCAAAATTGCAAATGCTGTCCAGTGTGAATTCTGTATGGCCAGTCTTCTCGTGTGGATGTTTTGACTAGGCAAATGATGTTAGAAAATTATGAAACTTTCCAGTCTTAAATTTCACATCCCAATATTCAAAATGGACATATAATTTGTGCCATTTCGTTTTGGGAACTGGAAGATATGACTGTCCAAAGTTTGAGGTCGAAAATGGACTCTGTTTTGGGGCAGTGATGAAATTTGTGTAATTCTGGAATTTTGTGGTGATTTCTGGTAATGGATCATATTTTTCCAATGAAGAGGACTTAAATAAATTTCATTTGACTTTGGAATCATCTCATTTCGAATTTTCTAGAATTAGTTATGATTTTGCAAATTTTGGTCAGAAATCTGCCAAAAATCTGAAAATTGAGAATTATGACATCATCATGTTACATTGATGACATAAGCATGGGATATGTTATTAAACGGTTTTTTCCTTCTTCCTCCTCATTTCTGACGCTGAGAATAGATGAAATAGAGAGAGAGATCATATGGGATCTTTAGAGAGAGAAAGAGGAAGAAATCTCGCAAGATAAGCCGATTTCTCCGACGATCTAGCTCCTAACGCGTATAACTCCAATCCTAAGCTACTCCTTTATGTTCTTTAAGGTTTGGAAGCTCCTCTTTTGGTGTTTTGAAGTTAGGGTTTTCAGCCACAAGAAGGAAAAGCTAGTGGGAGCTTGAGGTAACTTCCAAACTCTTGCATATTGACTATTCTGGCTGTTATAGACAATTTAATCGGTGAAATTTCGCCGGATTGTCTTTGGTTCTAAAAATGGAAAATGGGTTTGTGGGGCTGTTATGCTGCCCAAATTGATACTAAATGGTAGTTTTAACCTAATGGAATAGTCAATAAAGTGGTTAGGAGTAGAAAGGAATGCGTTTACGCAGCCGAAACCGAAAAACCTCGTTTTTCCTTGGAAAACCCATATATTTCGGTCTGGGCTATAAATGGGTCTTAGAGTTGGATTTTCAATGATTTGATGATTCCATTGAGTTTAGGAGCGAAAATTAGGTGGGGTTACAGTTGGGCACTTTTTCGGAAAAGGCCGAAAAAGCATAATTACGAAAACGCCCTTGAAACCCTTAAAGTGAGGCTGCCAAGGGTAAATTTGTAAATTGACATTGAATTTGATAATTCTGAGTCCGGAAATGGATTCCTTGGGCGAAAATATGTCAGAATAGCCCATGTCAAAATTTCAAGAAAAGTACAGCCGGACCGGGTACGGCGGGGCCGGGCCGGGTCCTCGGGGGTATTTTAGTAAATTTTCAATATAGCCTCATATAACCCCCAGAAACACTATGGAAGTGTCTAAATGGTATATTTAACATTGTAGGATCGAATGTAAAGACCCGAGTTGCTGGCACGCAAATCGAGGAGAAAAGACTAGAGGTAGGGGACTTACCTTACTTGCATGTATTCGATATCTTTGCTTGTGTAGTGATGTATGTGATTGCTTTACTTGATTGTGTAGAGCATATTTGAATAAATGAAGCTCTGTATCTGTTTTCGCTGTGGCTATAGTCTTGTTGTATGAAACATTGAGCATGCAGAAATATCATTATGGGGTATGCATCTAGATAAAGCTAACATGTCATACACCTAGCATCTATCACGCATGCATTATGGTATCTGTTTCCTACTGAGATTCTCTCAAATCTCACTCTCCCCTACCAACAATTTAGACAGGGCAAGTGGCTCGTAGAGGGAGCGGCTAGGACTCCTTCGAGATGAGATTGTGTAATCCCCATTTGAAGAACTGTAATGGGTAATTGTACCCTGTGTATCTTTAGTGAAGGTATGTACCCGGGATTGCCGGAATGATTAAGTTGTGCACTCTGATATTTATATGAATGTGATTTATCTTCGCTTAGTAATTGTATTCGAAATGTAAATATGAGACCAAGCTTATAAATGATTTCAAAAAGTATTCATGAAAACCCCGTCATGTGATGGGTTAGTAAATGTTATTTGATTATTATTGGTCTCTATTTCATTTTAATCGCGTATTTCGGATATAATTACAGAGGGGGTTACAGGAATAAGTGAACGGTTACATCCACAGCTAAGAGATGATGGTAGGAGGGCATACATGGAGCTAGCAGCGCATACACTATCAAAAGCAGAGAAATGAAGTTTGTGTGGGTGTTTGCATGAAATTAAGGTACCACAAGGATATTCTTCGAGTGTGAGAAGGTGTGTATCAATGGACGATTTGAAGTTAGTGGAAATGAAGTCCCATGATTATCATGTGTTAATGCAACAACTGTTACTAGTAGCTATTAGAGGCATTATGAAAGATGAAGTTCGAAGCACTGTGACAAGATTGTGTGTTTTCTTTAATGCTATCTGTAACAAAGTCATTGACAGTGAAAAGCTGGATGAACTGGAAGCTGAGGGTTATATCATATTGTCCCAATTAGAGATGCACTTTCCTCCATCATTTTTTGATATAATGGTGCATTTGATAGTTCATTTGGTAAGGGAGGTAAGGCTCTGTGGTCCAGTTTACCTAAGGTGGATGTACCCTTTCGAGCGATACATGAAGATCTTAAAAGGGTACTCTAAAAATCCCTATCGACCAGAAGCCTCAATAGTTGAAAGGTATGTTGTTGAAGAGGCTATGGACTTCTGCAGTGATTATCTATCAGGGAAGAAGGAACAATCTAGGCATGAAGAGGGGAGGAGCAAGGGAACACGAGGACTGAAAGTGAAAACTATGTCACGTGAAGAGGTGTTGCAAGCACACCTTTATATCCTGAATAACATGGCAGAAGTTCAACCGTACATAGATGAACACAAAAAGAGATTGAAGAACATGAATCCGAGGAAGAATGATATGCAGATTACTATTGAGCAAAACAAGACATTCATTCAGTGGTTTGAGGAAAAGGTTTTGCATGAGACCGGTGTGTCTGAGACAATAGAGTGCTAGCCTGGGGCCTTCGTTTTAGATCATTACTTGGAGCGGTTATGATATAAACGGGTATTCTTTCTACACAAAAGACCAAGATGACAGAAGTACCATGCAAAATAGTGGGGTGATGGTAGAAGCTGAAGCCATGCACTTTTCCAGTTCGAAAGACAAAAACCCCATATTAGCATCCATGGCTTATTATGGAGTGATAGAAGAAATATGGGAAATCACTTACAACAAGTTTAAAGTTGCTCTATTCAAATGTAAGTGGGTTAACAATAATGCTGTGGTAATAGATCAACAATTTGGATTTGTCTCAATTGATCTTGAAAGAGTAGGTTATAGAGATGAGCCCTTCATTCTAGCAAGCCAGGCGAAACAAGTGTTTTATGTCACAGATCCCGCAAATAAAAAAATTTCTATTGTACTTCAAAGTAAAAAATAGAAGCATGGTGATCCGACCTTCAACCTTGACGACACACCACCTTTCACAATTAATCCACTTACAACAAGTGAAGTAGAATTGATAGATGATGAAGAATATGCTGTGAGAAATGATCATGGTGAAGGAATATGGGAAACAATCTAGAGTAAGAGCTTAACTTAAAAAATAGTAATGTGTGCTGTTTGTTTTATAACTAGTTAGTTTATTCATTTACTTACAATTTATTCACCTATCTGACAATGATTTTTGTGCTTACAGAAATATGGACAATTCTGGTAACTCACAAAGCGATAGGGACAATGAAATGAATAGGCCTGAACCTGATGTGAGACCTGAACCGGTTGTGAGAAGAAGGGTTAGAGGCAGTACAAAAATGCCTACATTGGTAGCACGTCATCACCATCAATAGGAGAGGTTGCATATTGACTTTGATAAAAATATGAAACCAATTGGTCCGGAGAAAGACCATTTCATTAGCTACTTAGATTTTTTGGCTTGAAGCAAAGTTTGCATTACCTATGATAATTGGAAGTTGGTTCCACCAAAAACCAAAGACTTGATTTGGCAACAACTTTTAGTAAATAAGTTTCAATACATATGCATATATATCTTTATTCGTATTGCTTCAAATATAATTAACTTATGTTTTTACCTTGCAGCAAACCTATGATGTCCCTGACACTGCGGAGATGTACAAGGAGTGGATGACGGAGGTTCGTCTACAATGGAAAGATTTCAAGAACAGGCTGACACGAGATTACATTCGAGGGGACTTGAGGGGTCAGGATCCATGTCATGAGTATACGTTTTTGTCTCTAGACGACTGGAGGTTGTTTATGGCATCACGAGAAGATCCAAACTTTTTGGTAAGATTTTTGTCATCATAGTGTTTTATTTGAATATAGTTGACATTATTGATTCGGTGTTCATTGTTTTCCTTTCATAGGCATTAAGTGCAGCAAATGCAGATAGGCAAGCAGCTAATAACTATCAATATTGCATGTCTCGTGGTGGTTATCGGAAGCTTGAACGAAAGATGATGGCAGAAGAGTTGGAGAAATTGAAGAAAGCAGTCACATTAGATCCTACCGTTGTGGTCCAGCCCCCGCCACCTCCTCCACATCACAAAAAATGGAAAGTAAAGTGGCTTAAGGGTGGGAAGTATGTAAATCCAACTGTTGCTAAGGTTGCCGCAAGAATTGTAAGTAGTTAGAGCATAAGTACAAAGTTATTTTTTCATATTGGGAGTGCTTAATTTTCATTTACGATAACTTTTATGCTGCAGGATGAACTGGAAGATCATAGTAGCCAAGGTTCATTCACTCCAAGTAGACGGATAGACATCTTGTCAACGGCGATTGACAAGGCAGATCACCCTGGTCGTGTTCGAGGGGAGGCAGGGGGAGTTCGTGTCGTGAAGTATTTTGGCCGAGCCTCACATCCTTATTCTTCACAAGCTGAACCCAGTAGGGAGCTTGTCAACACCCGTTTCCATTTTGATAATCGAAGAGTAATAAAGACAAAATTCAATGGGCATACAGAAAAGTACAATTATACTGATAAAAATATTTGTTTACAATCCCAACGTCGTTCGTCAACAAAAAACAGAAAATACAGTGGAAACTTAATATTTACAAATTATCCAAAATATTAAGGCATAGACTAAGGCATAACCACGTTCATATCCTCGCCTCAAGACACGTGCCACTCACTTTTCGACGTCAACGTCTTTGCCTTTTGGCCCACTGGTACTTGCTGAGGTGTTTATTTAAAAATAGGGTGAGATTCTGGAGAATCCCCGTAGAGACATAATATCGTTCATAGAAAACGCGAAAAGTAAATATGTCATGCGCCAAGGTATGCACAAATTAATGAACAATATAAACACATCATCATCATCATCATGTATACATGAGTAGGGCCCAGCCCTATAATCTACACCGGTTGGACTTCTACCAACTCCCAGTGTAAGTGCACCTCTGGCACTAACAGCCTCTCTCTAGGCAAATCATGTTATTAATAAAGTGCATTTACAAAACAATGGCATCCACACAATCACATAACTTATGGCATAGTGTATGAAGGATAATGTCCCTACCTCAAAGCTTTAATATCCCCTTTTAAATGTGTCTCGAAGAGCGTGTCGTATCCGGCCTCCAAATCGGTCCTAAAATATTAAATGTACCAGAAATAGGTCATAACCTATCCAAGTATCATTTTATACTCTTCCATAGTGTTTATTGTGGTTATATTAGTCTATGGTGAAAATTTACAAAAATGCCCCCGGGAACCCGGCCTGGCCCCGCCGTACCGACCTGATGTCACGTTTTCCCAAAATTTTGACCAAAGCTATTTTGACTTGAAATTTGGGCAGCATAACCCCTTAGGATTAGCACTTTCCAAATTTACAAACTCAACAAAATAACCAAATCCAACCATAATCATCAACAATAACCACATACTAGCATAATTTTAGGATTTGTGAAGTTACCTTCTTGAGTTCTTGAAATTTCTCTCTCTAGGAGTCCTCCTCTCTCTCTCTCTCCTTGAGCTCAAGATTTGCTTGCTAAACATAGTGTTTCATGGAGAAGAAGAGATTAGAGAGGAGATTATACAAATTGGAAGCCTTAAAATTTGGATCCACAAGGTCTTACCTTAAGATTTCTCCTCCTTCTCTCTAGATTTTCCCAAGCTCTCCCTCTCTCTCTATCTTTGTTGTTTGGATGTGAGAATGAGCAAGAAAGATGAAGCATGGGCTTCATAAAATATCTCACCTCTTATCTTCATATTTCATCTTAGCCCTTGATCTCATCAATGGTTGAGATTGCAACACCTTTCCTTGCACCATACCTCCCTTCATGATGACTTGCTTTAGGCCATACTCCCTCCACTTTATGCCATCCCTTGTTATCATTTGTGTACTTGGCCTTATCCACTTCCAACTTGTGCTTATTTACTCCAAACTTGTGTCATAAGTTTCATTGTAATTGAACCAATTCCCTTCAATTAACAATTGGGTTTTCTACAATTATCTCATTCCTTTGGTTAACATAATATATTTTATTGCAATTTAAACATGTGCTCCAACTTTAGCCATTATAATTTAATCTCTTGGCTTTAGATGATGCCACTTGGCATATTTATCTTCCAAGTAAATATTTCCCTTCTCATAAATATCCACCAATAAAAGAGCTTTCACTTTATTCCACAAATCTCAATTTATTCCACTAAGAATATTCAATTTATACATTTTCCTTTATTTTCCTTGATTAATTGAAATTAACTCCAATTAATTGGAAAATAATTAATCTTGGGCTAAATTGACAAAATTATAATTTTGCTATCACCTTTGTAATCTAATTCAATTCTTGAATTCATTTACCCATTTTCTTATGAATATGAATATTTCAAAATTCATAAGATCCAAAGTTCATAAATATTCACCATTTTATTGAATTATTCAAATTATTAGAATATATTTTTGGTGAATATAAAATTTGGGGTGTTACAGAGCTTGTGGCCAAGATTCGTTAGGAAGTCTCACAAGAGCTCGAGGCCAACCTTCGTGACAAGCTCTGACAAGAGCTGTTGCCAGAGCTACGTCTTGAGCTGATGCTTGAGCTATGAGCTGAAATGATGAAGATGTTTGAATTGCAGATGGCAACTACCGAGCGTAGAACCCATTCATCCCTGGCCTTCCACAACACCAAAGGAAGTTACAACCCGGTGGAGGATCCACTTGGCAACCCTTCTCCCACTCCAGTGCAGGGAGAACCTGCCATCCTCTCTTTGGAAGCCCCAGTGCTGCGTGTAGTTGCAGATGCTCTCATTCACACAGAAGCTAATACCCACCATAATCAGCAAATTCCACAGCATTTACGTAGGGTGACTGTGACGTGTGTTCGAGAGGGGGAAGAAGGTACAACCTTCCCTATTCCTGATGACGAGGTTGTCACGATAGCTCAGGTGAGAGGATCTTTCATCCTTTGGCCTGTACATCTTATTGGCTTGTTACCACCAACAACTCCAATAGTATGGAACTACCTCACTTTTACTTGAGATGTGTTGACATCCACTAACAATATGTTTTTTATGTTCTAACAGAACGAGCAGGAAGCAGAAAAATGGCCCTTCTTAGCACGACTGCAGCATATCTATAAAGGCATTCGCCAGATTGATTTGCATATGCCTACAGGTATTGTGGGCCAGGAATTAGAGTATCACTTCACTATTGATAAACAAGGTCTTAAACAATTCATTAAGTTGGAGGAGCTAGATGTTGGATGGGGCAAATTTGCAATCCTGTAAGTTTTTTATTTCCCATTTTTTCCTTCATTTAGTTAAGTTGATTTTAACTAGCTAATACATTCATCATTTTAATTCTATTATAGCTCCTTCCGTCTTATATGCATTAACTCTCAAAGAGTTGATTTATATGGATTCTTGTCTCCTGCACATACGACAAGGATTGAGAATACATTGAAAAGAAGGACAAACTATGTGGGATTCACAGTGGCAGAGAACGACTATCGTTGTTATCTAGCACCGATTGTTCAAGGGTACGCATTTTAATTTTGTGTATTTGAGATTTTTAATAAATAATTGCCTTGCCATCTAACTTCTTTTTAATCTGTACATGTTGTGATACTTATCACTGGAGTTTGTGTGTTCTCTGTCCTCAGTCCCACGTTGTTTACTGGTTTGATTCCTTACGTAGAAGACCAGACAAAGAAACTAAAAGCGTCTTCAAAACGTAAGTTATCTTTTTGTATTTCATTGCTTCTTGATTCTTGACTTAATGAATTATTCTAATTTATGTTGATTTTCATTTTAATGATAAGGCATGCACGACGTATCGAGCGCTTGGCGGGCCACGCGAACGTAGAGGTGGCAAAGAACCGAGATGGTTGTTTCCAAAGGTACGTAGTTTCAAATCAAGTTCTTTTGATTGATGGTCGTTTTGGATATGCCTTTATTGATTTTAACCATTTGCTTTTGATTTATAGTGCCCTCGACAACCTGGCGGCTGGGAATGTGGATACTATGTCTTACTTTATATGTTTAACATCATTCAGAGTGGCATTACGACAGATTTTGAACAAGTAATTGCTTCTTCATTCTCAGAGGATAATATTATTGGTGTTGTAATTCAATGGCAATTCATTCACTTGATTCATTATTTCATCTAAGCTTATTTTCTAATTTACAGATTTTTGACAATGAAAATGCCTACTCATATGAAAACCTAAATATGATCAGAGACTTTTTGGCTGGACATCTTCTTCAACGTATACCAGAGTAAAGTCTTTAGTAGTTTGTATAAGACATGCTTTTGTGGTAGTTCTATATATTGTACATATAATTAGCGTTATTGTTGTTGGATATAGGTTGAATTAGTCTTGGTTATTGTACAAATTGGGGACTTGGATATAGTCTTTTTAGTGCAATAACAGACTTGGATATAGATTGTTGTGTAGTTTGTGTGGTTTGTTAGTTAATTAGTTTGTTACTCCTTAAAATTATTGCACGTAGTAGAGCCTTGGGTTGATCACTGTGTTTCAAGTTGTTGTTTCCATTCTGCGAACTGCTGTTGTTTTATTCTGTTGATGGAATCCTATTTCTGCAGTTTACATTTTTCAGACAGTGCAATATATAAAAAGGCCATTTTAAAAAAAAACTTTCAACGTCCTTAAATAAAAAAGGACGTGGTAGAGTGGGTGGCGACACTTTAGACCTCCCCAGTTAAAACTGGGGACGTCTAAAGGCCACATTAGACGTCCCCAGTTGGAACTGGGGACGTCTAAAGGCCACATTAGACGTCCCCAGTTGGAACTGGGGATGTCTAAAGTCTGCCTTTCACGTCCCCTATTTTACAGACGTTATTGACGTTTTTTTCCACGACCCTCAGATAGACGTCCCTCTGTTTTCAGACATTAAAAGGCCAAAAAAAGGGACGTTAAAACCATTTTTTCTAGTAGTGGACGCTTCCCAGAAATAAGGCAGGCATTCAATTATGCAGAAATAAGGGTTGGAGGAAGGTTCATATTTATTCTGACTCACTAGAAGCCATACAATTGATATCAACATTTGGTGGTGAAGAACACCCATTATATGTGGAGTTAGAGGAAATACAAGCCTTATTACTCTATGGTGGGGATCTAAAAATTATCCATGCAAATCAAGAAGCTCTAATTTGTGCAGACTTGTTGGCTAAATATGCCCATGACATGGATTTAGATTGGTTATTTTGTTTTTTGTTAACAAAAATTTGCCCTTAACCTAGCCCCCCAATAGAAACGGGAGAAAAATCCACACGTACAAACCCACTGTAACCCCCTCACCTTAATTACATTTGGATTATAAAATTTAAGTGAAATAGAGACCAATAAGACAAAATAATAGATTACAATCCCTCATCTAAGTAATGGGGTTTCCTGGAAAACGGTTCAAAATCATAGTTCATCCTGGTCTCACATTCACATTCGAATATAATTACTTGAGAAACCAAATCACATTGACCAATAAGACAAAATAATAGATTACAATCCCTCATCTAAGTAATGGGGTTTCCTGGAAAACGGTTCAAAATCATAGTTCATCCTGGTCTCACATTCACATTTGAATATAATTACTTGAGAAACCAAATCACATTAATAAATATCAGAGTGCGTAACTAAAATCTCGGCAAACCTCGGGTTACTTGTATATATATAACATGGTTTTAAAGTTCCCAAAAGGGGGATTACATATCCAAAATTTAACATTTACATCTTATGTACAAATGGTAATCCCAAACCAAAATAGATAACCAACAACCACTAAAGTCTCAGAGTAATCCTAACTACTCCTGGTTGTCCGCTTCCCTTTCGAGCCGCTCGCCCTGTCTGAAAAGGTTAGTCATTTGGAAAGAGTGAGATTCTAAAGAATCCCAATAGTAACAAATCATTCATACCACACGTAATCACATAGCATGTAAACCAATCATCACATATCAGCAACACACAAATCACACTCCATCATCATCCCTTTTACCCCCGGGAAGGCACACCGTCCTAACCCGAACCGTTGTTAGCGACTCAAGGACTGTTGGTATGGCAGTGCATACGAATTGCCTTATGACTCACATATAGCCTATCGGCCCACATGATCACATATATCACACCCTAACATCATCCCCTTTTACCGCCGGGAAGGCACACAGCCCTTACCCGAACCATTGTTAGCGACTCAGGGACTATTGGTATAGCGGCGCTTTCACAATTTCACAAATAGTGCAGCATACGAATCCATTACGAACCAATGATATAATACACATACAATGTATCCCATAAGGTATAAAGAAAGAGTCACTACCTGTATCTTTCCTGACTGGCTCCGGTACCGTGGTCTCACGAGGGCGACAGATATCAAATCCTATATCAAATAGGGGCAACCGATCAATCTCTTTTCCAAGTTCTTAATTTCATAATACACTTAGTTGGTTATCATTTAGGACTCTTTAGGTGACTAATAGAGGCCTAAACATATGCCTAAAGGGTTGGAAGAAACTATCCTGAAGACCCCTTTATCGAAGCAAAACGGTGATTTTAGACTGGATCACTAGAGTGAAGATGACCTCACTCGAGTGATGAGCGACTCGTGCTTGAGTGATAACGATTCTCACTCGTGAGTATTTGACTGTGAGCAACTACCCTGACCTAAAAGTGCTCACATCACTAGAGTATGAAACTTTGCACTCGGGTGATGACTCCAAATATGCTCGAGTCCCCGAAAGTGTAACACAACGAGTGACAACCCGAGAGCACATGCTACCTTAGAGGGACAAGCTCACTCGAGCATACCTTCCAGTGCTTGGGTGAGACGGCCGTGCTTGCGAGTTTCAGAGCACACTCTTAAACAATGGCCAGCGAGTGACAACCCGAGAGCAGCCCTAACCAATCTCTCACACTATCACTTGACCAAACCCAAGCTCACTCGAGCATGATCATCAACTTCACTCGCTAGCAAAGAAGTGCACTTGAGCTCCCTCAAGAGAAACTCAGGAAAAACTCAAAGCAGAAAGGGAATATACACACAGCACTCGAGCATGATCTTCCCTCACTCGAGTGTTGTGCATTAGAGACCAGAAATGCAGCAAATGACAAAAAAAATACCAGATGGTCAAATCCAATCCCAATGGTTCCCAAACTTCTCATAAAGCCCATTTCCACTTAAAATGACCTAAGGAACACATTGGCAACTTCCAAAACACTCCAAAAACCCTTTCTACCACAATTTATGCCTTTGGGTCTCTATCACACACAATACCCCAATCTCATTCAACTTAAATCCAAACTTCCAAACTATATCCAATATTCAAATGACTTCACAATAGGCCATTTCCAACATCAATCACAATGAAATTCATATATCCAAAAATAGGCATAAACTAGGGCAAATTTCCAGATTTTCACAAACTTATCCAAAAATCACAAACAATATATCAAAATGCATCAAATGCCTACCTCTTCACTTTGCCAAAGTCAAAATCTTGATTCTCCAACTTTCAATTTCGTCCAACACCCAAATCAACACTATTCAAAATTTTGAAATCACCACAATGAAGCTCTCAATGAGATGCACAACATTAGAGAAGAGGTTTAGGGCATTAGAGATCAACCAAAATATCAAAATCTCACCTTTCCTCTTCCTTTTCTTCTTGATCGCCGGAAACTATTGAGGGAAGAAAGAGATGAGATGAAGCAATGATAATGATGTGCACTTTCCCTCTCCCACACACAACTAGCGAATAGGAGAGAGAAGAGAGAGGAAAAGTGATGTTTGTCTCTTATGCCTCATCCAATGGCTCACCAAATGCCACATGTCACCATCTTGTCACTTCACAATGAGCTCATACAACCGCAAAGCATAGGATTCTGACCCATAAATAATGAATCTCAACCCTTGATCTTAAATACCACACACATTTATACTAAATGTACATCACATTAATCTCAAAAGTGCTTAATTACACACTTATAATTAATCTCAAAGTCATTAGCTCTTAATCCCGAATTGGGATATTACACCCACCACACACTACTACAGAATATACATATTACTACCCTAAACAACAATCGTTTTTAAAAAAGGGACATAAAAAATAAAGCCGGTGACCTTTTTGTAATTATAGGTAAGAAGTAAATAGTTTTAGGAGTCCAAAAAATTTGGGACGCCTAAAGTATATTTTAGGCATCCTAAATAAAAATTGGGACATCTAAGTTCCCCTAAAATATTGAAATTTCCCTCTCAAATGCAAAGAGAGGGAGGTACTCATGGTTTTAGGCGTCCTCAATCAAATGGTAGATGCCTAAAGCCCACTTTAGGCTATTGGGAACGCCTAAAGCTTACTTTAGGCGTCCCTAGTCTTACTGAGGATGCCTAAAGTGTGCTTTAGGTGTCCTCAGTCTTAGTGCCCACATACACTTGCCGGCTGTCATGTCATATGACAGTCGGTTAGTGCATATACATCACCTTTAGGCATCCTTAGTCCTAAAGTGAGCTTTAGGCGTCCACCATTTGACTGGGGACACCTAAAGCTACCTCCCCTCCACCTTCGCTCTCTCTCTTTCTCTATTATCTCCCTCATTTCTCCATATTCGCTCTCTCTTTCTCCTGTCTCCTTCATTTCTCCATCTTCACTCTTTCTCTCCTTTCTCCATCTTCTTTTTCTTCTTTCTCTAAAAACTCTACACGTTCTCTCTTCTTGCTCCTCCATCTTGGCCTTTCTTTCATCCATCGTGCCTACACGTCGTCGTCGTCGTCGTCGTTGCTGTTGTGCCTGCACCGTCGGTTATCTCTCATTCTCACCGCCGTCGTCCTCCCCCTTATCACCGTGGATTGTCTCCTTCTACACCGTTGACTACATATTAGCTTCCAACCACACCTTCATCATCTTCATTCTCTATCTCTCACACCAACCATGCTCATGCGCGTGCATGTTCTCATCATAATAATTAATTTTATGAAATTAATTAGTCTATATAATTGATACTTAATATTGTGTTCTGGGTAAGTGATGATATGTGTTGTTATTGATTCTAGTTCGAGTTTTTAGTGTAAAAATTCCATGGTTAATTTAGGGATATATTAATTATTACTTGTTAGAGCTAATCAATTATATACGTACATACATGCATATGTAGAAATTAGAGAAACATTACATTTTCAAAAGTTAAATTGTATACATAGAAAGAGAGAGACCTATATTTTAGAAAGAGAGAGACCTATATGTATAATTAGAAATTGTTGTATATGTACATACATGTATATGAACTTATAAATGTTGTATATGTAGAAAGAGAGAGACCTATATATGTAAGCCTAATCAATATTTGAAGTAAAAGTTAAATTGCAACATAAATGTTGTATCATGTCTATAGGCTATAGCAATTTTTTAGAAGACATAAACATAATTAGAAATTGAAGTTGTTATTTGTTTAATTATTATTGTTTCATTTTTTCTTTTTAATTTCAAATGAAAAGCATGTATTTAATTTGACTTCAAAGTTTCATTGCTTTAATGAAATTGTTGGATTTGAGGTGTTGACATTGTCCTGAATATGAATTGCCTTAATTATTTTAGTTTCGTTTAAATTAAGCTAAAATGATTTGTTATTTTGATTTTGGGATCTCTTACTTTTAAGGGGAAATGCTGCCAAATTTTTTTAAAAGAAAATAGTAATAAAAGGCAATTCCATTGTTGGCAATGATTTTTGTGCTTACAGGAATATGGACAATTCTAGTGACTTACACAGTGATAGGGACGATGAAATAGATAGACGTGAACCCATTGCGAAAAGGGTTAGAGGCAGCACAAAAATGGGAGCATTGGTTGCACGTCATCAACATCAACAAGAGAGGCTGCATGTGGACTTCAATGCCAATATGAATTCAGTTAGTCCTGAGAAAGACCATTTCATTAGCTATTTAGGCTATTAGGGTCGAAGCAAGTTCGAATTATCTATGATAATTCATTCATCATTTAAATTTTATTATAGCTCCTTCCGTCGCATATGTATTGACATGCAAAGGTATGATTTATATGGATTCTTGTGTCCAGCAAATATGACAAGGGATACTAATACTTTGGTAGCAAGGACTCATTATGCAGGCTACACAATGGGAGAGACCAAATTTTGCTATTATCTTGCATCAATTGTTCAAGGGTACGTATTTTAATTTGTCTATTTAAGATGTTTAATAAATAATTGCCTTGTCATCTAACTTCATTTTAATATGTATATGTTGTTATGGTTACCATTGGAGTTTGTGTGTTCTTTGTCTTCGGCTTATCATAATTTACTGGTTTGATTCCTTGTGTAAAAGGCCAGACAAAGAAACAAAATCCGTCTTCAACACGTAAGTTATTTTGTTTGTATTTCATTGATTCTTGACTTAAATGAATTGTTCTAATTTCTGTTGATTTTCATTTTAATGATAATGCAACTCAGATATATAGACTCTTTGGCTGGTCACGCGAGGGTAAAGTTGTTAGAGACTCGAAATGGTTTTATCCAAACGTAAGTAGTTTCAAATCAAGTTCTTTTATTGAAGGACGTTTTAGATATGCCTTTTTTATTTTAACTATTTGCTTTTGATTTTTCATGCCCTCGAGAACCTGGTAGCACTGAATGCGGATACTTTGTCTTACTTTATATATATATATATATAACATCATTCAGAGTGGAATTACAAACGATTTTGAATAGGTAATCGCTTCATCATTCTCAAATGATAATATTTTAAGTATTGTAATTGAATTGCTAATTAATTCATTCACTTGATTCATTTCATCTAAGCTTATTTTCTAATTTGCAGATTTTTGATAATGAGGAAGCCTATTTATATGAAGACATTAATTTGATCAGAGACCTTTTAGCTGGACATCTTCTTTATTGTAACCCCCCGCCATAATTATATCTGAAATACGCGATTAAAGTGAAATAGAGACCAATAATAAACAAATAACATTTACTAACCCATCACATGACGGGGTTTTCACAATTACCTTTCGAAATCATTTATAAACTTGGTCTCATAATCACTTTTCGAATACAATTACTACGCGGAATATCACATTCATAACAAATCAGAGTACACAAAAATAATCCCGGCAATCCCAGGTTCCATACATTAGCTCAAAGCCTCATAGGGCATATTCGCCCCTACAAGCCCTCATATGGGGATTACACATAGTCTTCTCATCTCCATACATAATCAAATATACATCCATATATACACATCCAAATCCAAATACGAATATCCAAATATACATCCCAACTATGATAACCAACTACCAAAATCTATAACCCGAAGTAAGTCCTCCTCGCCCTTAACTGCATGCTCTATCTTCGATCCACTACCCTGTTTGAAAGGTTAGTAGGGGAGGGTGAGATTCTAGAGAATCTCAGTAGGAAACAACTACCAAGATGCATGTATGATAAGTGTATAATGCATGACATGCTTGCAATACATATCACATGTCCATACCATGACACATCTGCATGCTCAATGTTTCAACAACACACTCATGGCCATAGTATAAATAGAAACAGAGCTTCAAACATCATATATGTTCCACATAATCAAGCAAAGCAATAACATGCATCATCGCATTAACACAATATCATATACAGGCAAAAGAGGTAAGTTCCCTACTCTCTTTCCACGTATGCTCCAGCTCCGCTTACTCGCGATCAGAATGAATACCGAACCACGATCAGGACGAATATCAACCCTATAACCAAAGCAAGGACATAGGGTTAATCCCTTCCTCAATTCCTCAACATACAAACACTTAATGTTGGTTATCATTTAACACCTTTAGGTGGCTAATCAAAGCCTAAACATATGCCTAAAGGCTTGGGAAACATTTGACCAAAGATCACATATTAAAAGTCCAAAATGCTGATTTTTGGAGGTTGGCCATAGCCCACAAATCCACTGGCCGCGGCCAAAAACTGCCCAGAAACATTTGGGTTGCGGCCCAGAATCCGCTAGCCGTGGCCAAGAAAATCCAGTTTCTTGGCTGAACTTCCAAAAATCATAACTAATTCCACAAAAATAGAAATGAGGTGATCCCAAAGCCAAATGAAATCTATTCAAGTCCTCTACACAGGAAAAATATTGGCCAATACTGGAAATTACCACATAAATACAGACTTACACACATTTCATCACTGCCCCAAAACAGAATCCATTTTCGACCTCAAACTTTGGACAGCTATAACTCCCAGTTCCCAAAACGAAATGGCACAAATTATATGTCCATTTTGAAGCTTGGGATGTGAAATTTAAGACTGGAAAGTTTCATAATTTTCAGACACCATTTGCCCAATAAAAACGTCCACAACACCAGACTGCCCAGACAGAACTCACACTGGACAGAATTTCCAGTTTTGCAACCAATGTGTCCAATCCAATTCAAATCAATTCCAATGATTAAATACCACAACATGACACCATTTTCAACATAAAACAACATCCAATTCATCCAATTACATACCACACAAAAATACCATAAAATCAGGGCAAAATTCACATTTCACCATACTTAACCAAAAGTCACAAAACTTAGATCAAAAGGAAGCAAATGCTCACCTCTTCCTCTTTCCCAAACCAATTTCTTGATTCTCCATCTTTCCACTTTTGCTCAAGCTATCAAACACCTCCAATCAAGAATCTAAAATCATAGAGATGAAACTCTCATAACTATGAACAACTTTATAGAAGATGATTAGAGCATTTAAGGTCACATAGGACACTTACCATAAACTCCTTTCTTTCTCTTTCCTCCTTAAGCTTAACGAAAATGGAGAATGAAGGAGAGAGATGAAATGAACATAGAACATCAGTTTTTTGGCTCTCCAAATGCATATAGCAGACCATGAGGGAGGAGAGGAGAGAGGAAAGAGTTTGAACCTTTGACCAAGATCCTATGGTTCACATTGTAACACTTGTCACAATCTTGTTCCCTCTACCATGAGCTCACATGAGCATCACCACATGGGATTCCACCCTTTGATCTCAACACAAATCAATCCTAACCATTGATCTTGAAGTTACCAATGAGTTTCCCCTTCGGTAACTGACCAATCGGTCGGTAACTTTACCGTTTTGCCCCTGATTATGGCAATCCACTTGGAATCACCATCAAAATCATTTTCTCATTCATTTACACCATATATACGCCCTCCCCCTTATTTTCATTCAATTTAGATGTTAATCCATAATTAAACTCAAATACAGGGTTTGGGTACGAATCTCAACACATTCGAATCTCAAATCATATCGAATCCTCCAAAAGGGTTATTTATCACTAACCACATCCACTTTTGGAGTCATTATCTCTTAATCACAATTTAGGATCTTGCTAAACCGGAGCTTAACAGTTCACTTATCTCAGGCTTATTCTCTAGCCTTAAGTCTCAGAATTCGGGATATTACATTTACTGTATAGATTAGTAAAGTTTTTATTTATATTAGTTAATTAGTAGTTGTGTAAGACATAGCTTTCTGACACTTTGTGGTGTTTATATTGTACATAAAATTAAATAGTAGGAGTTGTTGTTGTACATAGTATTAGGTTGTTGGAGTTAACACTTTTATTAGATAGTGATGATGTTTCCTTACCATGTAAGGGACATTGTAGTTTATGAAATAATTCTTCGATCCTATTTCTATAGTTTTAATTTGCTAGGCAGTAAATAATATAAATGGTAAATTTAAAAAAAAAATTTTAACTTTTATAAATAAAAAGGGATGTCTAAAGTGTCAGTGTTACACTTTAGATGTCTCTACTTTAAAGTGGGGAAGTCTAAAGTGCTTTAGACGTCCCCACTTTAAAATGGGGACGCCTAAAATGTGACACTCACACTTTTGACGTCCTCAGTTTAAAACCATTTCAAAATGGAGGTATCTAAAGTGAGACACTGGCACTTTAGATGTCCCTTTCTAAAATAGGGACGTCTAAAGTGCAAAAAATAGCAATAACATCTATCAAATAAAGGACGTCTAAAGTGTAGACTTTAGACGTCTTTTATTTTACGGACGTTATTGCCATATTTTACTACATCGCTCACATAGATGTCCCCCTGTTTTCAGACGTTAAAAGGCTTAAAAAAGGAACGTTAAAAGTGTTTTTTATAGTAGTAACATTGCCCACCTTGAGGTTAGAACCCACAACCTTCCATTATTTATATTATATGAATGTGATGTGCTCCCTATAAATTTTTCCTTTTTATAAATTATTTAATGGAAGATTTTCTTATCCTTTAATATAAGAAAATTTACAAAATTCAGTGAAATATTAATACTTGATTTCCATATATGTCCTTGATAATTTTAACTAGAACTACAAAAAAAAAAGATTTAGCAGCGGTTAAAAAAGTGTATTTGTAGCGGTTTTAACCACTACAAACGACATTATCAACTGCTAAAAAATTCATTGTTGCAAAAATTTTTGTAGCGGTTATTTACTCAAGTAACAAAATCGCTACTACATTTGTAGCGGTTTCTTCCAACCGCTACAAGATTTTAATGTTGATAACACATCATATGTCAACATTGTTGTGATTTTATAACCGCTACAAATGTTGGCGCCATAATTTTGTGTGGAGGGAAATGCAAAATGAAAATTTGGCTCCATTTTTGTAGCGGTTACTAAATTGAAATAGTAATTTTTTAAAAAATGGAGCCAAAAGTACTAATATCATATGAAATTTCAAAAGTAGCGTTAGAAATATAATCCCATTTTGTTTTTAATTTTGTAGTGGTTGTAGTTCTTAAAACTGCTATAAATATTTTATGAAATTTAAAAAAAAAATTATACAATTAACTGTTTTCATTTTTATAATATTGGATTGAATAGTTTATTATTTAAGTAGTTTAACTGATAGTAGTTATTATTTAAAAAGAATGATTAAATTAAGTTGGATAAGTATAAATTTTATATTAGTAATATTATTGAGGATATGTAGGGTAATAAGAAATTATTATGTTGTCTGCTACAATGTGGTTATCATTATGCAAGAAAAATAGGAAAAGGTGAGAAAATGTCCAATTTTTTCAGAAAAAGAAAAATAGTTAGAATAAATATTATGCAAGGGGAAAATTGTTGAAATGAAAGAATTAAAAAAAACTTTTTATCATATTTGATCATCTTGTTTAGCTCCTCATCTCTTAGAAAAAAATTTGTAAATGAGAGAAAACAAATGAGAGGAAGGGTTGAAAGAAATAGAGAAGTGGTTGAAATGAGGTGTGGTGGGGGGTACTTATAGGAATCTGTGTAGCACTTGTAGTGGTTAAGGTGATAGGTTTTGTAGCGGTTTAACTTTGTAGAGGTTATTGTATGTTTTTTGTAGCACTTTTTGGGTGATTTTGTAGCGCAGTTATATAACTGCTATAAATATTGTCTTGAATTTTTTTTAAAAAAACATATACATCAAGGGTTACAAAAACAAAAGCATAATTTGTTTAATCATCCTTCCTTACCATCCCTACAAAAATTGTGTGAAGAAATTGTTAGTGTGGTTTTATTTTATACAAAAATTAAATTTAAATGATGTGAACTTAAAAAAACATACCAAACTATAGGTAAATTGTCATCGCCTTTAGAGAAGAATTTTTTGAAATTGGCAGCTTGAAATGGCTCACTCTCGTAGGTGATGTTATCACCATCACCCATGTGATAAAGGTCTCGAGGCTTTAAGTGAACCACCATGTGCTAATCCTTATGCCTCTCGTCCTTGATATAATAAACCTGGTATGCCTCTAAGGCAAGAATATATGTCTCATCATCTTCAGAATGACCAGTGTGAATTGGCTGTGAGAAATTTACCAATATGATGCCTAAGTCGTCAGTTGTGAGTCCTTAGGAAGTAGTGGCATTTTCCCGCAAACACTTGAACAACATCATGGTGAAATGACCTTGGTAATTTAGTTCGACGACATGAAGAAGCTTTCCACAGTAAGGGACGCCTCCAAAATGCATGTTGGCGTTATTGCTGCTCACATAACTCCTTGTCCTAAAGGTGCCATGAACACTTGAATTTTAAGTTTGCAATCCTTGATCTCGTGAAACCGTGCAAAACTTGAAACCATTGATATTGTATACTGTAAACCTTTTTGCATGGTCAAGAGGCCCGATTGCGAGAGCTCTGAAATCTGGTGACTGTGGGTTGTGGTCATTTAGTATTCTACATGCAAATCAGCTTGGGAATTCTCGTGGACCTTTTTATCAACTTCGGAGGTTTTTTGTGTACGGATCCTGAGTTGACGCTTCACATGACTTCTGAATTCCCTGCAATTAATCATAGGAAGGCGATCATGAAATGTAAGTGAAAAATGTTATGAAAGATATAGAATGACATGAGCGTACAATTCTTATTGAAGGAATGGTTCAACTTGAGTGCAATTAATCAAGACATATCTATGTGCTTTCAACTTCTCAGTTGCTGTTAGTTTGAAGTTCTCAGTTCCTCTAACTGGTTTACCAATACAAGGGATAAATTCTTCTGATGTTGGTGCAGGTTCAGGACAATCATTTGCATTAGGTGATAGGTTAAAAGCTGTCTCAATGTCATTAAAATACCTTGAATAGAAATACAGGACCTCATCCCCTATATAACCTTCAGCTATAGACCTTCTGGCCATGCCTTATTCCTTATGTAAGATTTCAATTTCCCAATAAACCTATAAAGTAAAGAAGAAAAAAATGATACTAAATGCTAAAAAAGGTGACTAGCAAACATAGGAACTGACAATCATGCACATATGTAAAAAGAGTACCTCTCAATAGGATACATCCATCGATATTGAACTGGACTAGCAAGCTTTGTTTCATGATAAGGTGGACTTTAAGGTGAACCATCACAATGAAAAAGGACGAAGGAAAGATCATCTCCAAATGATAAAGTGTAAGAAAGATTTTGGATTGCAGCTGATTGAGCTCCTCAACGATCAAAACCTTGGAACACAACTTCCTAAAGAAAGAACAAAGCTTTACCAAAACAATGGACACATCAGGAGGAAGTGCATTCTTTATAGCTAGCAGAAGTAACTGTTGCATAAGAATATATGAGTTATGACTCTTTAGGCCAACAATCTTTTGAGCTTGCATGTCAATACATTATGAAATGTTGCTTGAATACCCATCAGGAACTTTTTTTTTTCTTTAAGAAAGACTTCCTTGTTCGGTTTTGTGAGGGTAAACTTTGTCGGTTGAAATTTGTCATGCTCATCTGGCCATGCGTCTTCACAAACTCCCATGGCACGTAAATCTTTCCTCGCTTGAAGATGATCTTTTGACTTGCCGGTTTCGTTAAGTAGAGTATATAGCACATTGTCATATACATTTTTTTCAATGTGCATGATATCAAAACTATGGCGAAGTAAATTAGATTTCCAATATGAAAGAGTGAAAAAAAATGCTTATCCTCCTCCATTACTGAGGTATAGAAGAATAAGTCTTTCCTGTCCTTCTCCCTACTTTTACTGTAGCGTCACTTTTTTTGAACTCGAATTCAACATCCTTAAGTTGCTGTAAGATATCTGTACCGGATAAAGTCTGAGGTGGTCCTCTTTTTTTTGGTTTCTCGTTGAAGCAAATATTCCTTAACAACTTGTTATGAATGGCACTTCTTGAACTTTTATCTTTGACATGGACAGACGATTTTACCATTACAGCTGGCGTGAGAGTAGGCAAAATCCAAGAAATTGTTTAATCCATACAAATATTTTGGAGAATTGCATGACAATCTGATCTATGACTTATCTATATGTAGTGAAAAATTTAGCAAGAAGATGAGTGGATACAGAATGATGAGTGCTTGGAAGCTTATATTCAAATCCTCCAACATCAAACAATTTGGAACTGCTACCTTAATCGCTACCAAGTACATTTTTGTAGCGGTTATAGTTAAATAAACCGCTACAAAAAAAACTACTACAAAAATGATGATTGTTGGCAGCATATAAAATTCAAATTTCAAATGTTTGACAATTTGTAGCAGTTACAAAAAAAACTGCTACAAAAGTTCATGCCCATTGGTGGGAAATAAACTTTCAAATTTCAAATTTTCAATTTGTAGTAGTTCTTGTTCAAAAACCGCTACTAATGTGCAATTTTCTTTGTAGTAGTTTTTGTGTAGAACCGCTACAAACGTACGAGGGTGGGAATTAAATTATTCAAATTTCAAATTTATAGTTTGTAGCAGTTGTATATGTAGAAACCGCTACAAATTTTCTTGACCGTTGTTTGTGTCTAAATTTTTAATTTTGCATGTTGTAGTAGTTAGTGTTAGTGAAACCGCTACAACTATACATGTTGTAGCGGTTATAACCTTTAACCGCTACAAATTAAAGGTTCTATTTGTAGCAGTTAATCATATTAAACCGCTACAAATATTCATATTTTGTAGCAATTATGCTGTTACAACCACTACAAATATTTTTTTTTTGAAAACTTTTTTGTAAACAAAAGACGAATCTAACATTATTGAAAATATAAATATACAAATTTTTGTACAGATGTTAAAAAGAAAAATATAATTCTCTTAAATCTAACTAAAAACATAAACTAACTATCCAGAGGGGCAGAATCACGGGGCTGATGATCAAGCCCTCCCTCAGGTGGGGGGATCATGGCACTGATCATCATGTGCGGCTGTATCAGGGCGTTAAGCAGAGTGAACCGCACCATCAGCATCGGCAGTAGGAGCAGGCTGAACGATGAACCTAGGGACAAGGGGGACCTGTGGATGCTACTTATCAGGGAACATGAGACTCCACGACCGCTCCAGCATGTAGTTCATGATATCTTGCCACTGCGTATGCTGGGCATAGTAGAAATTGGCTTGTTGCTAATTTGATAGGCCACAGCAGCATGTGTCCTGACAACCTTCGAACGGAGCTCCTCAACAGACTCATTCCTCAGACATCTAACCCCAGATGTCCGTGCTTGAGAGCTGCCAGCCTCAAAGGCGCCGGTCCTGCCGTAGACCACACTAGGTGTGGCACCTATCTTGATACCCCTTATGCGTCCAGGGTACTTAACTGGACCTAAACCCGCTTTCAATGGATTATACCCCTCACCTATGACTCCTGGGTCTAAGTCTTGCGCAGCTCAGCCTGCGACTGCTGCATCCACTCATGCCATTTTATTAAACAATAAAGTATTATTATTATTATTATTCACAATAAAATAGTTTTATAAAAAAACTATAATAATAAATTATTGTTATAAAATAATAAATTAACTTACAATGGCCTCCTCTGCCTGCTGAGAGGTCAGAGTCCCGTCACATTGTCTATGGGTGATAGTGAATAACTCCTCGTAGTCCATCTGGCAGTTCTCCTGCTGAGCCTTCCTTTCCTAAAATAATTAAAATAAGAAATTAATATCATGAACAATTATAATTATTAAAAACATAAAAATTATAAAAATTATATTAAAATTATAATTATAAATAAATTACCAACTCACTGTAAGTGACGACAAATGTCTTTGATCTTGCTATGTGGTGGATCCTCTATTGCCCTTGGCACCTCGTGTTCCTCTGAGAAATAGCCTGCATAAAAAAAGAATATTAAAAATATTTAAAAATTATAAAACAATTACAATTATTAAAAACATAAACATTATGGAAATTATATTAAAATTATAATTATAAATAAATTATCTGCCCCTTTATGTTCCTTCTGTACTGGACAAAATTCGCCCAGTCGTTCGGTGGGACGCCTTCCGGGATGTTCTCAATAAGCTGTTGCAGAGGAATTGTCCCATCCTTAATCACACTATGGAAGAGATAATTCCTCCTATTCCTTTAGCCGTCTATCATCTTCATCAGCGTGTACCTCTTCCGGTTGTCTCAGATGGCAAACCTAAGTTGTAACACAATTGAATAAAAAATAAGTAAATACATTTACTTACAATTGATATAATTAATAAATATTAATTAAATACAATTAATTAAAAAATATATAATATAATTAAATACTATTAATTACCTTCACTGCGTCATCCCACGCTAAATCCTTCGGCCCATTGGGAACGTTCTTCCACATCCTAAAGTGGATGCGGAATCGCATCCAATTTGAGCCCAGCTCGTTCAGGAAGCAGTTGAACTAGTGATCACCGTTCTCGATCGGCTGGTTCGTAGCCTTATTCCATGGAACTACCACGCTAGGCTTTGGTCCATGTTATTGAGATCGGCCATGTCCAGCCTCCTCATTGAAATGCTCCCTTGCTCATCTGCACAATTTACTACATACGTTAATTAAATTTTAAAAAACATTTAACTTATGGAATTTTAATATTAAATTTATTAAAATAATATTTAAATATAACTTGAACCTGCACCTTAAACCCTGTCGACCAGGCAGACGACCGCCGTGGGTTGTTCTGGTCCTTCATGTCCTCTTCATCTAGGAGCTGCTTCATCTCAATAATAGGAATCGGGATGTCAAATTCATCGTTCTTGTCTAGATCGCTGAAACTGATATCCCCCTTAGGCTGAACATGCAGTTCTGGAGCGGTCGCCTCTTGTGCGGCCATTTATTGTGGGCCCGCCTCCTGGAGGGGCTGCTGCGGCGTGGTCGACCCTTACAATGGCATGGGGATGTGCCTACCCCTGCCCTGCCCTCTGCTGCTGCCTCTCCCATTACCCCCTCTGCTGTTGCTCCCCCAGCAAAATAGTTCTAGGGGAAGTTCAACCTCATTCCCCTTCCCCTTGTCTCATTCAGAAGCCATAATATCCATATACCTATAAAAAAAATTTAATATTAGCACAATTTCTATCAAAATTATAAAATAATAGCCAAAAAAAGAAAAAAGCACTTAACTTTACTAACCTCACGTAGCAAACTATGTCAAAAGCTTCAGTAGAACCTCACATCTCAAGGAAAATCTCAATGGGTGCGTGAGAAATCAAAATGACAAAATGAGAAAATAAGGAGGCGTGAGGTTTTTGTAGTGCTTGGATTTGTAGCGGTTTAAGTAACAACTGCTATCTTAACTGTTACAAATTCACAAACCCTATCTCGTTTAATGTGAACATTTGTAGTGGCTACATATAACTGCTACAAACTTGTAGACCATTTGCATTCTATAGCGGTTATAGCTTATAACCACTGTAAATTTCCATTCCACTTTGTAGCGATTCAGTTAACCACTACAAATATGCGGCTCTTTGCGTTCTGTAGTGGTTACTTTGATTATAGTCGCTACAAAGTAACCGCCACAATTGTCATGCCAGCTTTGGGCCAATTGGCGCCAAGCTGGTGTCAAATTTGTAGCGGTTTCTATATGGAAACTATGGCAAATTTGGTGCCATCTTGGCACCAAATTTTGTAGCGATTGTACATTGTAAAATGCTGTAAATTTCGTTCCCTAATCCGCGCGCTACTTGGCGGGAGGTAATCTGTTGCAAATTTGTAGCAGTTTAAGTCAAACCCGCTAAAAATACTTACATTTGTAGCGGTTTTTTTTTACCGCTACAAATTCACTATCACACCCTCATCTTATTTTCACCTATTTCAGAGTATTTGAGGAAAACGATACACAGTTCAATGGGAAACACAGCAATAACATAAATATACTGATATCATGTGCACGATTACGGAAATTCCCCATAGGGTTTCGTACATGATAATTACAATTGACGTTGCCTCACAGCGCTACGTGGGTGTCTAAATCCATCCTAATGAAATGGAAACATGTTCATGTCTTCATTCCACTACTGCAATCCCTTCGTACGGTTCTCTTCTTTGTTCTCAGCATACATTCTGTCTTTTCCTGTCTAAATTGTTGGTAGGAGAGGATGAGATTATGGGGAATCTCAGTAGGAAAGCAATACCAATATACATGTAAGATAAGTGATTAATGCATGACGTGCTTGTATTACATAACTCATGCTCACACAATGACATATCTGCGTGCTCAATGTTTCAATCAACATACGTGTGGCCATAGCATAAACAGAAATAGAGCTTCAATTATTCATATATGTTTCACATAATCAAGTAAAGTAATAACATGCATCAATACACCAGCACAAATATAAAATACATGCAGGAGAGGTAAGTTCTACCTCGAATTACGTGCCTCGTAAAGTGTGTTGCAGCTCGGCTCTCCACTCGGTCCTTCAATTCTAAATGTACCATTTAGACACTTCCACAGTGTTTCTGGGGGTTATATAGGTCTATATTGAAAAATGACCAAAATGCCCCCGGGACCCCGACCTCACCTCACCGTACCTGTCCGACGGTACTTTTTCTGAAATTTTAAGACGGGATATTCTGATATATTTTTATCTAAGGAATCCATTTTTTATCTCAGTTTTCTCAAATAACAGCCCCAATTATGAATTTACCCCTAGCAGCCCCTATGTGAGGGTTTTAAGGCTATTTTTGTCATTTCACATTCTATGGCTTTTCTCACTTCGCACCCAACATGAACCTTATACAATTTTTCATTCTAAGCACAATGGAATCATCAAAAACACAAAATCCAGTCCAAACACAGCCCAAAACAGATTTGGACAAAATTCCATAAAGATTGGGAAAAATGGAATTTCTTGATTTCAATCCATAAACCACATTCTTTACACTTCTAATCACTTATTTAACTACTTAATCATATTCTAAACAGGATTTGTAGAAATTTGGGCAGCATAACCCCTTATGGTTATCACTTTCCAAATTTACAAAATCAACCAACCAATACCAAACCAAGCCAAGAACAATAATAGCAACAATAATAAACCACAAGAGTTGATGTTCTTGAAGTTATCTTGGTTTTCTTCACTTTCTCTCTTTAAAGCCTACCACCCTCTTTCTCTCTCCCTTGAGATTGCTTGCTAAACATAGTGTTTCATGGTGAAGAAGAGATTAGAGAGGAGGTCATACAAAAGAGGAAGCTTGATCACATAAACATACAAGCTTACCTATGATCTTTCTTAGTTGAGCTCTCCTCCTTCCCTCTATATTTCTTAAGGCTTCTCGCTCTCTCTTTCTCTCTCTTTCTCTTGTTCTTGACATGAAATGGGCAAGAAAGATGAAGCATGGGCTTCATAAAATATCTCCCATTTTCCTCTTAATTAATAAATGATAGGATAATGAAATGTGACATAAGCCTTGTACTTGAGTTTATCCTCTTCCAACTTGTGTCATAAGCCTCCAATTGCAATTGAACCAATTCTCCTCCTTTTGATTAGCCCAAAAATGTCCTAAGGGCCCTTCATGCACACCATTTGAGCTTTCATTCTATTAATCAAACTACATGTGCCAAGAAATCATATTTTAATCCAATTTCCACATGTGCTCATCTTTAACAATTCTAATTTAATCTTTTGCCTTAAGATGTTGACACTTGGCATAATTATGAGCCAAATAATTATTTCTCCCTCCTATTTCTTTTTTTTTCACAATTTACACAATTGCCAACACATTTTATTTTTCCAATTTTCGGAATAGTTGGCCTTCTTGGCAAATTTTCTACTCTAACTTTGAAAAATCATAACTAATTTTATAGACATCATTTCGAAGCGATTCCAAAGGCTATGGAATCCTTATTGAGTCTAATTTTAAGGGAAAATATGGAATTTTACTAGCTGGGATCATATTATTCCCAGATTTTCAATCTTTGACCGTTGCTCTAGAAGAGGTTCTTAATTTGGAAGGAGTGGAAATAGACCGCCCAGAAGTGAGATTAAGATTCGAAGAAATGTGATTGGAAAATCTATACGTGAGTTGAGGTACATATGGAGGGGTCCCAAAGATACTTTTAGGATCTACTATCTTCAAAATCTGAATATTAGAGCATGTAAAAAACCAAGAACAATCTTCAGTGGTGTCTCAATAGCATATAAATAAAATAATTATTTATTTTTAACACTTGTATTTTACTTAGTAGTGATTTTGTTAATTTATATCATTTTGGAGTTATTTGATTGTAGTTTGTTTTTTTCATTTTGTTTTGGATATGAAAATGTGTTCAAAGTGTGTTATCAACTATAATTACTATAATTATAGGGTTTTTTGATAAAAAAAATAATTATAAGGTTCTAAAATAAAAATACAAAAATAATTTTCTTTAAAAAAATAATACTTTAGGTGACGCTTCTTTGAAGGAGTGTCACAGGAAGGGGCTCTCCTGTAGCGCTTGCTGACGTAAGCGCCACAGGAGGGTGTGGTCTCCTGTGGCGCTTGGTGACATAAACGCCATAGGAGACCCACATCTTGTGGCACTTCCTCCAAAAAGCGTCATAGGAGAGTATTTTTAAAAAAAAAATTAAAAATGTTGTGGCGCTTCCAAGCGTCACAGCTTTTTTTAGTAGTGTCCTTATATGTGACACTTCTTTAGCGTCATAACTAATGCAATTATAAGAGTCATAGCTTTACTTTTTTGTAGTAGTGGCTAATATTGAACTAGTTTTGTTCTTAAAAATTTAGACAGTATAGGAAAGAAAAGGTAAGATAATCTAGAGCCAAAATCTGTAAACACTAGAACAGAACACAATAATTTTTGATAATTCACACATGAAAACACAAGACTGTCTTACAACACATTTATATAGTTTAACATCCATAACCGCTAATAACTAAACATAAATAAACTGCTAAATAAAAGATAAGATGAAACAACCACTCTAAACTGTGTTTAACCTCCTAAACTCCCCTCTAACCACATGTCTTTCTCCTGGAATACACTAAGAGAGGCCATGGAGTCCTATCACTCAGTCAATGAAATTTATATGAAATTAGGCCAAAAAAATCTGTCCTAAAAGCCAAAAAATGAAAGCATTTCACAATGTTGTAAAAATTTGCAGAACCACATAAGATGGGTGGCAAAGTGGCACCGACTGGTCCCTCACACGCGTGCTACAACAAAATCAAATTAACCCATACACACCCAATTCATTCAACCCTACTCTTTTATATTTCTGTATAGTTTAAGGTACACTTTAGATTTATATATAATATATTAACAATAATAATCTCTACGTGTAAACCACCACCTTCCCATTTCTAAATATTATAAAACCATAAAGCTACCGTTTTGCTTCCTTCACAGCAATGCCCTAACTTTGCCTCTGTGGTGTACATAGCTTTCTTGGTTTAGTATAGTCTCAGACTCTCAGTGCTTGTGTGGCCAACTTTGATTTGTCTATAACCTAAAACATGAAAACCTAAGACCACTTTAAAACGAGGTTGGGCTTGTTTTTGTCTTACATTGCTCTACAATGAACTAGGCAGAGAAACTAGAAAAAAAGTTAGGCACTTTATAGTCCACTTTCTGTGTTCAACAAGCACGCTATATATACTGACTTGGTTATCCATTATGCACACTCCTCCATTATTATGCCACTTTCTGATCATTTGTTACTAAACTCAGAACAGGGCTCAATCATATTTGTTCATGATTAGAAAGTATCATTTGTTAATGTGGGAATCTTATTACTCTCTCATATATATTATAGATATAAGAGTTAGATAATTAATTTGCAGATATTAAAGAAAATTGGTCAAACTAGTTATTTGTAAAAGATATATATTGATTTTCCTAAAATACCCCTTACCATCTGTGTTGGAAATTACCCCTCGCGAAAATCTCCTTAATAGGTGTAATGAATATAGTTTTGGGAAACAATTATAAATTTGAGAAATATAATGGATTAAAATACTCTAACATTTAGAACAAAAAAGACCAATGCATAGCTCCCACATTTAAGACCAAACGAAGTAATAGGTAATTTGTAAGTGCCTATATAAATGTTTCTAAACCATGAGGCCTGCCTTAACCATCCAAGTTATTGAACTTTTATTTTTGGTTTACAAAACTAAAGAAGGAGAATTTAATTATTAATTAATTGAAATTTAAAACTCCCCACCTTATTTTTTTAGATTCACGCAGAAGTTGGTTAAAATACCCTTAAGAAAATAGCTTAAAAGAGTCTAGTCATAATAATATAATTAAAAATTTATATTAAATGGCTAGGTTATATGAACTCATCATGGCGGGATTAGGCTAATGTTTGTCTTTTGCTGATCATCACAAAAGACTGATCCAGCCTAACTATTATCCTTTCAATTCCGGCAGCTTAATTATGCAATAAATAAATTAAAAGCTTTATATTATATTATCGATTGAGTTCATGATAACTATATCTAAAATGAAAAGAACTTTAGTTTCCCTTTAAATTTATCCACTGTCCCACTAAACCAAATAACGCATATTACATTCTGAAGTAGCGGCGTATAATGATTAGACCAGTAATGTTGTTAACAACACAAAATGGTAATTATATATCCACTGTCTTTCCAATTTTTTATATTAAAAGTTGAAAGTTATTTGCAAATTTTCACAAATCAATGTCAAATTTTGGACTCATTAGGAAATTATATTCCTGCACCTTTGTTTATCAACTTTTCATGTTAAAAGTTGAAACATCAATTGGAACTTTTCACATATCAGTGTCAAATTTTGGAAAGTCAGTGTAAAATTTAAGAAGTACTTGTTCAATAGATTTGACCCTCTTTTTGGAATTTACTACTAACTATCTGATCTTCTAAGATTTATCATGGTGCATTTTGGGGGAAATCTGGTTCTATTTATAAAGCAAAGGAGAAGATTTGTTTTAGCCCTATTTATAAGTTACCTCATTAAAATTTTTATATGAATGCACAATTGTGCCCTTTATTTATTATATAAAGACTTTATTCTCATTGAGTGTAATGTATATATTAAATTGGGTAATATTGAAAATTTGTTAAATTTTAAGGCTGGGCTAATGAGGTTTAAGATTGGAAAAATGATAGAAAAAGAACCTGAAAAAGTCAAAATCTCAAATTAGGTTTGCTGCCTAGAATTGATAAGGTAATAACTACACTTGATAAGCAATTCACAATTCATTTTATAAGAAATATCTTATTTGAGATTTTTCAGTTTTAGATTCTTTTTCTATCATTTTCCCTTTAAGATTTTTCTTTGTTTTAGTGAAACCTGTCAAAAGTGACTTATAAATAAAAGGAAAAATTACAATCAGGTCTCAGGCAAAAGAAAAATAAAAAAATAATCTCTTGAAATCTCAAAATGAAAAAATGGTCCCAAGAACTTGTCAATGGTGCTCTTGGAGTTGTCAATGACCTGTCTGGAGTTGTCAATGAGATCATTTTTTCATTTTGAGATTCCAATAAACTATTTTTTTATTTTTTTCTCTTGTTTGAGACCTGACTATAATTTTCCCTAAAAAAATCAGAGGGCGTATTTTGTTATTATTAAGGACCAAAGGTCTTTAACTGAAGCTTCGAAATTTTTTGTTTCCAAACTAAAATTAAACTGTTATATTGGTCCCGAGGGGGGAAAAGAATAAAAACCGTTATATTGGTCCCAAAATGTAATTCCCCCTTTTCCCCTGACATACAAAACATAAACTAGTATGCAACAACCAGTTAAGTAGACTCATGTACTCAGTCCAAAAAAAAAAAAAAGTAAACTAATGTACGATGATAAACCCATCCTTTTACTTGTTGGGGTCATTTGTTAATGCCCATCCTCAAAGTCACAGCTTCAGAAATTGATAAAGTTCTGATTTTTTTAAGACCTTCAAATATATATAATATAGAACCAAACCAATTACTGGCAGGAATCTTCATATTATATTACAGGGTAATCCAACTAGTCCCTGTTCTGCTCTTGTAAATTAATCAGTGATTCAGCAACTTTTAAGAAAAGTGCATCATTTGAAATTTATTACAAATAAAAGAAGACTGTTAATTCCTGCCAAATTGCAATATATAAACTGTCTATAACTGCCATACATACTCATTCTCTGTCACATATACCATTACCACCTTAGTTTCTCAGAACTGAAGCTTCTAGGCAATAACAAAAGAATTGAAGAGAAATGAAGAGAAACACAAGCAATTCTCTGCTCTTTTTCATCTTCTTACTTATTCTTGTCTTCCTGACCTCTTGTCTCATTTCTGTGGAAGCAATGAAGAGTCACAACAGGGAAAGAAAACCTCGTAAACATCATGGCCATGGCCATTCTCAAAGTCCTGCCTCATCTCCAACTCAAACTCAAACCTTCACGTTTGATGTTCTGTCTTTTGGAGCCAAGGCCAATGGGATTTCTGATGATTCCAAGGTAAAGCAAAAAGTAACAATAATTTACATACAAAGTGGAGCTGATGATAAGTAAAGCTCTAATTTTTGGTGCAATGTTGATTGATTTAAGCAGGCGCTTTTAGCAGCATGGGAAGCTGCATGCAAAGTTGGTGGTACAGTGAAAGTTCCAGCAGAACACAGATTCCTAATCAAGCCCATTACTTTACATGGCCCTTGCATGCCTCACCTTACTCTTCAGGTTTGTTTTTCTATTCTGTTTGCCATGGCTAATTGATTCTTAAAGAAGCAATGCTCAAAGCAAAAAAAACAAAAAACTAAGGGGAAAAGTACATATTCTGTTGAATTATGTAATATTACTGTTCAAAGATTACATTTTTAGTAAATGGTATCAACTTTTACGAGGTTCTTGGGTTTGTGCCATTTTTACAGTCAAACCCAACAAACTTTCTGTTGAAGAGAATGTTAGAGGTTATGATAAAGTTATTGGTAAAGTTTCTGCAACTTAGAATGTTCAGCCAAGAGAATGAAAGTTAAAATGGTCCATGAAACCAACATTTCTTGGTATGAGGAAGAAGGAGGTCAATCATCTTCATGTAATTCCTCATGATTGAGATTTGTGAAATTATAAAAAGAAAAAAGCTATACCTTTTAGCGGGTCTACTTGGCTCAATTCAATTTAGTCAGAGCCAAATACTGTTTTTGAAGACTGAAAGAATAAATCCAAGAAAAATGGTCCCATTAAACAAAATTCTAACTTTAGGAGAAGGTCGTTTCACGGAAATTTATCAAATGTAATTTGTTTTTTTTATACAGATAGATGGGACCATAATGGCTCCTCCTGCAATATCTTCCTGGCCAAAATCCAGTTTATTTCAATGGATAAATTTCAAAAACATCAACAGCTTCACCATCCAAGGTTCTGGCACCATTGATGGCCAAGGCTTTAACTGGTGGACTTCCTCACAGATTTATCCTATGCAGGTACAATTCACATAAAAATTGGAGGAAAAAAAAAAAAGCATATTCAACTCAACTATCTGTGAACAAAATTTATTAAAGAATATTCAGAACAAGAAACTAACTCGGGTTTCTTCATTTTTTCAACGAATTCCCACAGAAGAAGGGATATTATTCTGAGCAGATTCCAGGCATGAAGCCTACTGTAAGTTCTAACATGTCTGAGACATATTTGTTTAGTAATGTGCTACATTAAAAACATCAGGTGTTTCTAACTAATGAAAATTTCCGTGTGTGAACAGGCTGTAAGGTTTTATTCTAGCAATGATGTAACAGTTCGTGATGTCAAAATCATAAACAGTCCTCTGTGTCATCTAAAGTTCGACAATTCAAAAGGGATCAAAGTGAATAACATTACAATATCTTCCCCAGAAAATAGCCAAAACACTGATGGTATTCACTTACAGAACTCACAGGATGCAGAGATCCAACATTCCAACATCGCAAGTGGTATGCCTTATATTATTACCAGATTTTCTTAATTATTATACAAAAACTCAATATTATAATTCAGAACTTACCTTATTTTACAGTAAATTAGTCATGGCACATTCCTCTCCTACCTGACAAAATAGATAAATTATTAATGATGCTGTATGGTGCATTGCACAATAGAGACTTTGCTGAGTTAAAAGATGTCTACTTTGACTAGCACAATAATTGGCTCAGAAAACCTTTTGAGGTTTAGACAGTAAACGGTCATAGCAGTTAGCTTTTGAGTCGTGATTTTAAAAAATATTATATACCAATTACAGAGCCAACTTTATGTTTTGCTGCACTGTGAGCATGCTAGGTATCTAACTTAAATCATATTAAATTTAAATAGTGCAAATGATTTCTATCGTTAACTGACTGATTCTCAAAATTTTTAACAGAAGCTTAAAACAGTGGTTCTGTTTCCAAAATTTGACAGGAGATGACTGTGTTTCCATCCAAACTGGTTGCTCAAATATCCATATTCACCATATTAACTGTGGCCCAGGACATGGTATAAGGTAAAAAAGCTAATAGTGATAGTTTATTGTATTCTATTTTATTTATTTATTATTGCTACCACTACCATTAGGAAACTACTAATATCATTGTCTTTGTAATTGTTCTGACTTCAGCATAGGAGGATTAGGAAAAGACAGAAGTGTGGCATGTGTTTCCAACATCATGGTTAATGATGTCTCAATGCAAAACACACTATATGGAGTAAGGATCAAAACATGGCAGGTATATACATATACTCCATTCACTCCTAGTATAAAAGCTAAATAACTAATTTGTGGATATTAAGAAAGTTAATTGAGTTAGTTATTTGTAACAAACATCCGTTAGTTTGTCTAGAATAACCTTTATAATTATGTACATTGTAACTGCTCTTGATGGAAAAATCATATTCCTATGTGCAATCAATTGGGATACATTGAGAAGAAAATTATGAATTTAGGAAAAAAAAGTGGATTAAGATCTTATATTTAGACCAAAGTAAACCTTTTGTCTAATTCTTATATTTAGGACCAAAAGCTGTGTATTGAACTAATTGCAGAAAACACTTTTTCTCTATATCTGCTAAGTGAATTGTATATATCATTACTGATATCTTAGATCTTTGATTGAACTAGGGTGGTATTGGGATGGTAAAGAATGTGTCATTCGCAAGAGTCCAAGTGAAAGATGTGAAGAGTCCAATAATGGTGGACCAATACTACTGTGACAAGCAAGTGTGCAAGAACCAGACAGGAACAGTGGTGATTTCTGGCTTGAAGTTTGATAAAATTTATGGGACTTATGCATTTCAACCAATACACATAGCTTGTAGCAATTCAATACCTTGCACTGACCTTGATCTAACAGATATTCAGCTTAGGCCATCACAGAAGTACAGTGGTTTTCTTCAACAAGCTTTGTGTTGGAACTCTTATGGGAAATCTCAAGGCCCCATGATGCCTTCAAGCATTGATTATTGCTTGAGAAGTGGTGGGGGTTATATCAAGAAGATAGCTAGGTCTCATGATAGTGTGTGTTACTAAAGATAGACTTTGAGGGGTTTAAGATTATACATATATATGATTTGAGTCTTATAATGTAATGGAAGCTTCCCTTCTACTCAAGTCTTTTTTTTTCATCGTGGGAAGGTGATGGTGTAATCTAACTTCCATTTTTTCTCTCTTGATACCCTGTAATATTCCTGTGTTGAAAATATTGATGGGATATAAAGTATTTTGATTTGTCGTTTATATATATATATATATGGTGGGTATCTGTTCTGTTATTGAGGAGAGAGAGGGTTTTATTTTAAGAAATAAAGCTAGAAAACAAACAAGTAGGATATATGTGTGGGAGGCACGTTCTTCTGCCTTCCATTGTTTTTTCTTTCTTTCTTGTTTTACTAGGACCTAAGGGAAAGATCACTTAATGGAGTAGTACTCAACAAGATTATCAAAATCGAACGGAACCGGTCGAGTCAGCCTGAAAACCGCTAACCTAGCCATTAAATCAATTTGGGCAAGTCCCTAACCTAGAATCCTGTGCAACCCGGGTGACCTGGTCCCAACCCGACCAAGTTGCTAGGTTGACCTAGTTGCCTTTTTTTAAGAAAAAAAAACAGTACTTCCCTCTGGTCCTAAATATAGGATAAAGTTTGTAGTGTAAATATTTGCACTACAAACTTTGTCCTATATTTAGGACCGGAGATAGTAATATTTTTTTAGGGGTAGATGACAATATTAGTCAAAGGTTATGATAATTTTTGTGTTAATGACTATTAGTTTAATGATTAAAGGATTGTAGGTAGAAATATTTTGTTATCATCTATCTATTTTGATAATTTGCTGGAAAGAATATTTATTATTATTGATCATAATGTCATTGGATGGTCGATTGATACTAAATATAAATGGAAAAAATTGTAAAGAATGTTGTAAAAAGTATATGATTATTTTGATAGTAATTCAAGATATTTTATTGATTTTGGATTGTATAATACTATGATGAAAATTTAAATAACTTTTTAATTTTTTATTCATCACCGGTCTTGCTCTAGGTGGACTCCAAGCTGGCCCACTAACTCAACCTATCCAGAGACCGGTCCAGGTTTGATAATCGGTACTCAATTGATAGAGTAGCCCAATTTACCTGTACTCATAATTGCATACTTGTCACCAATGTACAGATTGAATCTCACCGTAAGAAAGGGTGAGGCCTGGTCTCCTATGATATCTGCTTGTTTGCATTCTGTTTTATTCAGCACATTCTCTTTTCTGTTTGTTAATATCGGTCTAGGTGAGTTAGATTCTAGAGCGTTAGATAATAGTGGTTGATGAATTATTAGTGTATATGTAATATACAAAAGGGTAAGCATGATTGTACTCCCTTCCCTCTAACACCCTCTAACACGTGTATAGCTTATATCGTAGAATATGTAATATTCTTTAGAATATTATTTTAGGATTGGACCACTTTTGTATCATTTATATGCTATATAATACTCTTTCCGATTCTAAATATAAAATCCACTTAACTTTTTTTTTGAAAAATTAATGAAGATAAATAAATTATTTAATTATGTCGTATGATGTGTATTATTATATTATAAATTAATTTATAAGTTGGGTAAAATAGTTTGGAGAAAAAACAATAAATATAAATACTCTAAGTAATTTAATTAGTTTTTTTAACACCTTTTAAAAAATCAATTGAATCTTATATTTAAGATCCGAAGTAATAGAATCAAGGACAGAGCAATCATTATGAGCCTATTTCAATATTTTCCTTGCCAAGATCCAGGCATGCTTCTAACATGATAGACTTCTTACAGAGGTGTTTAGAAATATATAATGAATTAATAATTGATGTTATATCAAGTTGTTACTGTTGTGCTGGACCCATCAGGTTGTGGGGGTAAATCAAATCAATCTTACCCAAAACAAAAATGATGTACTGCATCTACATATGCATTCCTCTTACTTATGACCCTAACCCATCGTGCTTTGAAGCTTTTTTGTTTTTTTGTTGGTTTAACCAAAAAGAGCTTGTGGACCCAGAACCCAGCCATCAGATTTGTTAATGACCTACATAAAAAGCCCAAAATAAGGTATTCATTATTCACAGTCATACAACATGATGTGTCATTTCCCATTTGAAGCTTTTTTGTTTTTTTGTTGGTTTAACCAAAAAGAGCTTGTGGACCCAGAACCCAGCCATCAGATTTGTTAATGACCTACATAAAAAGCCCAAAATAAGGTATTCATTATTCACAGTCATACAACATGATGTGTCATTTCCCATTTGTGCTTTACTCCTATTCCCCTATGACTGACGTCATTAATTGCATACACTTATGGCCCATTACCTCCACCTACCCAAATAGCTTCATCAAGGATTTATATAAAGTTAGAATAAAATCCTTATAAATGCTGCATAAACTTAAATATTACCACCTCTAGTCGTCCATACACCTAAGCCGAAGGATATCCTCAGGTCTCAAAATGTGCAATTCTTGGGAAGCATCCAGTGCTCGCTTGGCAGAGAGTCAGTCATGTAATTATCATCTCTGACAATATATTGGAACTCCACCTCCCAGCTTCGCTGCAGCATTCCTTTAACTTTTGTAAGCAGCTGCCATTCCTCATACAGATTACCTCATATGCGTCGCATTAGTTTCTTAAATTCCAGTGCATCAAAAAGAGAGAGACCATTAGAGTTGGAAACCAGGTACAAACTGCACCAAGAGAACTTTTAACGCAAACTCAGTTGACTATTTGCGTATATAATCCTAGTCCTTCACACTAAAAACACCAACTCACATTACAACACAAATGCCAGTCGTTATTTTATCAAGAATACAATGGTAGCGAATTATCACTATCAATTCCCATGCACTTTTTGGGAACGTAAAAGCACTTCAATGTAAGCAATTCTGCTTTTAAAATTTACAAAATAATAATAATAATAATAATAAAAGAGGATACAAATTAATCAAGGGTTAAAAGATAATTTTGCCCTAGAAGTTTTTTAGGGTAATTTTGCTCTGGGCGTTACCGCAGTTAATTTGAACTATTAGTTGATTAAATATGTCGAATTAATAATCCATATGTCATCCATATCATTTTTTTTAAAATACAAATTTGAGCCAAAAGTGCATGTATAATCTACTTCATCTTTTTTCGAAGTTAAATTTAAAACTAATTCCTGGAAAATTTGCACTTCAACAAAAATAGCGTAGATAACATATGGACTGTCAACTCAGTATATTTGATCAACTAACGGTCATGACAAAATTATTCTTTTTTTAACATTTTTAGGGTAAAATTGTCCTCCAAAATACTTCGAGCCAAAATGACCCCCTTTACCCATTAATTAATAACTAACATATCAAGATATACATTTTCAGAATGTCATGTGGACGTAAGTGCCCCTCATTAATTATTTTCATCAGTAAAAAACCGTCCAGTAAGATCATCCGTAGCAGAAAATTAGGCGCTCATGTTTTCAGATGGCTTCAAGTGGCGCTTTCTCTGATTAATCAACCATTTGTTTATTTCCTTCTGGTCTAGACGCGTTGACTTGGCCAGAGAAGATTATCACACTCCTACATAATATAGATACTGCTTCCCTAAAAGACATCCCTTTTTAAAATAGGGACGTCTAAAATATAGGCGGTGACATTTTTGTAATTATGTGTGGGAACTTGGTAGCTTTAGACGTCCCAAATTCAATTTGGGACGTCTAAAGTAAAAAAAAAAAAAAAAATTTAATATTTTTTTTTTTACTTTAGACGTCACTTTAGGCATCCCAAATTCAATTTGGGACTTCTAAAGTCTCACTTTAGACTCCCAAATTGAATTTGGGAAATCTAAAGTAAAAAAAAAAAATATAAAATTTTTTTTTTTTTTTTACACTTTAGACGTCCCAAATTCCATTTAGGACGTCTAAAGTGATGTCTAAAATTTAAAAAAAAAAAAAAAAAATTTACACTTTAGATGTCCCAAATGGAATTTGGGATATCTGAAGTGTAAAAATAAAAAAAATTAATTTTTTTTTTACTTTACACGTCCCAAATTCAATTTGGGACGTCTAAAGTTTAAAAAAAAAAAAATTTACACTTTAGATCTCCCAAATTCCATTTGGGACATCTAAAGTGTAAAAAACAAATATTTAATTTTTTTTTTTACACTTTAAATGTCCCAAATGGAATTTGGGACGTCTAAAGTAATTTAAAAATTTTCTTGCGACCTGTCTTGAATATAAGGGACGCTCGTGCCTTATATTAAATAAAGGGAAGCTTTCCTTCCCCTCTCTCTCTCTCTCTCTCTCTCTCGCTCCCACAGTAGTTTTCAATTTCTTTGATAAGAGTTGCAGAGAAAGACCCACATTCTATAGATTCAAATAGCTTTTTCCTTCGGTGTTTTCGCCATTGTCCCCCCTCTCATCGTGCCCTTCGGTGCATAGCTTTTTCCTTCGGTGTTTTCGCCATCGTCCCCCCTATCATTATGCCCTTCAATGCCTCTATTTGCGACAGTAACTCTCTCTTTATCACTTCTCAAATCTTACATGCTTGTATATTTATTATTATTATTATTATATAAGTTCCTCTCTTTTTTCACAATCAGATCTGGTACAGTGCATCTGGGTAAAAAATGGATTTTTTGAATTTTAAAGTTTGACTAAAAGAAGTTTGAACAAAGCTAGCAAAGTGGTGGAAGTGTGGTGATGCTAAAAAAGAAAATTCCGGAGCCAAAAAGAGAATGGAGAAAGCTAGCATTTATGTTCAACAAAACTATTACAGAGGATTCTCGTCTGGAACTTGTGTTTGCTTTCGTAATTGATGACCTCAACATCTACAGTAAATTTGAAATTCAAATGACTTTAGACGTCCCAAATTGAGATTTGGGACGTCTAAAGTCCTACACAGGGGGACTTTAGACGTCCCAATTTTAGATTTGGGACGTCTAAAGTCCTCCCTTTAGACGTCCCATTTTTTTCGGACATCTTTTCTTAAAACATATTACGCCCCTTATATAGACGTCCCCCCAGTTTTTGAACGTTAAAAGTGCCAATATAGGGACGTTAAAACCCCTTTTTGTAGTAGTGTCAGCTTCCTGAATTTCCAAGTGTAAATAATAAGGTGAGTAATTTCCAGCATTAAAGACCAAAACAATACTCCCTCGTCCCTTAGGTCCTAATATAAGCTTCAAACAAAACAGTTAAAATTAATGAAAAGTAATAAACATGTTTTTTTTTCAACTTTGTCTTTGTTTTGTAAAGAGGATAAGTGAGAGAGACAATAAATGTAACAAATATAGTCAAGGGATAAAGTTACAAAAAGCACAATAAATGCTTTGACAAATCCGAAATAAAGCTTATATATAGGAACACACCCATTCACAAATTTTAAGCTTATATTTTGAGACAGAGAGAGTATTAGAATTTTAGATACAAGTATACGTCACAGTTGTCTTTCTATCAAGATAACTTAAAATGTTTAACCTGACTCCCTTTATAAATTATATACCTTTAATTAATCAATAAGTATAATGAAAAAAATGAGTTAAGGCAATCGAAGCGACTTGCGTGACTGTCGGATTGAAGTTCAAAGAAAGCAGTAGAGGATGTGGTTCGCCTAAACGTGACTGTCGACAGCTGGAAAAGTGAACCAGACTTGTGGGGTTCTGATGATGATGGGTAACGTTCAACCAAAGATAAGCGTGTTAAGTGTAATAACTTGAAAAAGTGAAGCGGCGTGAGATAGCGGGTATGTGTTTTAAAAGACTTGACGAAACTTGCTCACGGTTCTAAGTTGAGAGCCGCTATGATTGGTGGCCATTTCTTACGGTTCGTAATTTACAACCGTAATGAATCTTTGAATGAAAGTTCACAGGTTTAACAACATAGTTGTTAGGTTTTGAAAACGATGATAGTGATTTCTTAATAACTGTTAGGTATTTGACATGACATTTTGAAAAGCGACGAGTTTTACATAATAATTGTTAATTATTTGAATTTTTTTAATGATTTTTAAAGTCGATTATTCAACCCTATAATACAAACAGAAAGTTAAAAAAAGAAAATGAGAATTTGAATAAACTAACAAAAAATACCTAAATTAGTAACGGTTGTTTACTAATAACCGTGAAAAGACCATTGTTTTTTTTTAATATTGTTGGCCTATATTGCCTTAACGATTAATTTTTTTTAATATTCAAAAAATAAAAAAGCAATAGTGGTTTTCAGTCATCACTAGTACTGGTGTCCTTCGCGTCCTCCTGCCCTTCCCTTTGCTCGGTCTATCATCAACGCCTGAGGAAGAAGATGAAGGATCTGACTAGCATTGATCATATACAACGTGATTGTAATAAAGAATGAGGTCCAACTTTCTATTCAAACTATGGGCATATCTAGTGAGACGCCTTGTGGAGCGGTCAAGACTGGCCAACATCTGCAGCAGAGCCTCCATTTAAAGAGGAGGCAGAGGAGGAGGAGCAGGTGTAACCCCCTACCTTAAAAGCTGTTAATATGGTTCGAAACTGTGTTATGAATTAAACGGGAGACCAACAGATAACTTAAAACTCATTAAAAATCCCGACTTCATGATAGGGTTTGGTCCCATGATAAAGCAGGTTTTCAAACATTTTCAAAACATGTTTAATACGGTCTTACTTCCACTTTTCGAATCTATTTGGCCTGTTCAGTTTGGTTTCATTCATAAATATCAGAGTACTCAACAAACTTTCCTGATGAAAAACAGGTCGTATTCGATATCTAATAAGGTCTACAGAAGTTTCCCATACCAGGGATCACAAAACAATATACAACTTTACATCATCTACCAATATATACATTGTTCCCAAAAATTGATAACCAACACAGGAAGCTAAATCTTCTAGCCGGGAGCACTAGCTGCCCTTGGTTACTTGGTTCTCCTTTGATCTGCTTGCCCTAGTTGTAGGTGTAATCCCCTGTCTTAACAACTGCAATTATAATTAAAAATTCGTAATTAAAATGAAATAGAGACCAATAATCATCAAAGGTCATTTACAATCCCTTCCTTACAGGAGGATTTTCACAAATTCTTTCAAAACGATTCGCCTTATCCTGGTCTCAAATTCACGTTTCGAATATAATTACCCTGTGCAGTTGTATCACATTTATACATATCAGAGTGTACAACTAAAAATCCCAGCAAATCCCGGGTTTCATGTATATATATAATGGGTATATATTTTCCCAAAATAGGGGATTACATATCCAAAACAATACTTACATCCCAAAATATATACAATAATCCCAAGCCAAAACAGATAACCAACAGCCTAAAATATAAAACGTCTCTATAAGGTTATAACCGCTCTTGGTTGCGCGCATCTCCTTGGAGCTACTTGCCCTGTCTGATGTTTAGTCAAAGAAAAGAGTGAAATTCAAAAAAATCCCAGTAGTGACAAATAACTCATACAATGTTTAAACACATAGCATATATGATCATGTTAGCAGCATCACAATGATATATGGCTCACGCCACATACGACAGCACTCACGGCTATATTCACAATGCGATAGCTTTCGCTGTAATCACTATGCCCGCTTTCGCGGTAAACATTATGCCAGCTTCCACTGTAATCACTATGCCCACTTTCACGGTAAACACTATGCAGCAGCATCATAAAGCATCACAAGCTTTACAAGGCGTCATAAGATATCACAAAGCAGCAGCAACAATACAATGCATGAAAGACATATATACAATACTTTACACACAGTATAAGAGAAAGAGTCACTACCTTATTCTTTCTTGACGTTCCTCGGCACAGTGGGCTCACAAGTACGGTAGATGTCAAACCCTCTAACCCAAAATTAAGAATGACGGATTAATCTCTTATTCCAAGCTATTTCTTCTATAATACTTAAAGTTGATTATCATTTGAACTCTTTGGGTGGCTATTAGAAGTCTAAACACACACCTAAAGGGTTGGGGCAAACTACCTTGAAGATCCCTTTTTAGAGGCAAAAGCACTGATTTTTGGCTGAATCACTCGAGTGATACCCCCACTTGCACTCGAGTCCCACAAAGTAAGACACAGAAAGTGTGTACCCGAGAGGACTAACATACCCTAGAGTGGCCAGTTCACCAGAGCACTATCCTTGGCACTCAAGTGACGACACATATTCACCTAAGTCCCATCGAGTGAGGTGCAGGAAGTGATAACCCGAGAGCAACTAAAATCCCAAAATGACAAGTGTACTCGAGCACTAGCCCTAGCACTCGAGTGACTTCCCAACACTTGTGAGTGCACACATGCACTCTTGACAATTTACCTATGAGTGTTAACCCGAGACACACACCCATAGTGCTACATGCACATGCACTCGGGTGATACCCCATGCACTCGAGTGATATGTATGCCACCCGCAGATAAGGAAGAGCACTCTTGACTCTCACCTGAAGACTTCACAGAAACATTGGAAATATCATACTGCACTCGAGTGAGACCTTGCCTCACTCGAGTGAGGCTTATCAGAAGCCAAATCGCAGCAACTGATATAACTTTCCAGACTTTCGCAAAACAATACCAACGATTCCAAAACTTATACCAAATTTCATTCCCACCTAAAATTCCATGAGGAACCCATTGACAACCTCAAATCACGCAAAATCCCATTCTAACAATAATTTTGCTCTTGGGTCTCTACATTACACCCAAAACACTCAATCATCAAAACTTCCACTTCCCATTTCCAAACCAAACCTAGTAACTCAAAGACACAATAGGCTACCAATTTAACCATAAGACTATCAAATTCCTACATTCCAAATTTATACCATATTCAGGGCAAAATTCCAGAATTTACCAAACTCAACCAAAAAGCACAATAATTGCACCAAAATGTCACAAATACTCACCTCTTCAACTTTCTAAAACCAAAACCTCGATTTCTTCAACTTCCCAAATCCCTCAAACTCTTAAACACCTCTGTTCAAATATCTAAAATCACCAAAATAAAGCTCTCAATGAGGTGCACAACATTAGAAAAGATGTCTAAAGCATTAGAGGCCAACAAGGACATCAAGATCTCACCTTTCTTCTTCTCTTTCTTCTTCGTGTTCGCCGGAAATAGAGAAATAGAGAGAGAGACGATGAGAGATGATAATGATGATGAACAGTGTAGTTTTTTCTTCCTTGGCCCACGCTCAAAACCAAATAAGGGGGGGAGAGAGAGAGAGAAGAGAAAAGTGAATGTTTGACTAATGGACATGATCCTTTAGTCCATAAAATGCCACTTGGCATAATCTTGCTCACTTCCTCCATGAGCTCACGTAGGCTCAAAGCATATGATTCTGACCCATACACAATAAATCTCAACCATTGATTCTTAATCACCAATGAGTTTCCTCTTTGGTAACCGATCAATTGGTTAGTAAATTCTCAATTTTACCATTTTACCCCTGGTTTTCACTATGCTTACTAAATTATCACCAAGTATATTTATATCAAATTCACATCACATTTCTCCAAAAGTGTTTAATTACACTAATTACAATCACTTTCGAAGTCATTAGTCCTTAATCTCAAATTGGGTCATTACAGTAGGCTAGTCATTGGAAAGAGTAATATTCAAACGAATCTCAGTAGTAATATTTCACTCATATGATATATAATAGCAAAGCATGGAAGTAAATCACAATAGCATTCACAGCAATAATCACATCTATGACTTTCGTCACAATAACAACAACTTTCACGGTTGTATGCACATTCATGACTTTCGTCACATTAACGATAGCTCTCAAAGTTGTATTCACAATAACAATAGCTTTCATAGCTGTATTCACAGCAGCATTTACGTGCATCACAATTCAATGATAAGCATATACATACAAAGCATTATACATGATATAAGAGAAAGAGTCACTACCTTGTTCTTTCCGTTCCTGCTCGGACGCCAGTTTCTTACACTCATGGCAGATATCAAATCCTAGAAGTCATAATCAAGAACAACGAGTTATTCCCTTTTTCAGTTCTTAATTCCAAGATACTTAGGGTGGTTATCATTTGAGACCTTAAGGTAGCTACTAGAAGCTCAAACAAACGCCTAAAGGGTTAGGAAGAGCTAGACTAGATACCATCTTTCAAAACTCAAAGCATTGAATATTGGGGCTTGGCCGCTCTCTGTCCACGGCCAAGAGATGGTCAGAAAGATATGGGCTGGAGCCAAGAACCACTAGCTGCGGCCAAGAACAGGACAGAAACTTTTGTGCCACGGCTAATAACAGGTCAGAGAGTTTTGAGCCGCGGCCAAGAACTGATCAGATACTTTTTGGTTGTAGCCAAAAGCTTGCATGTTTCCTGGCTGACTTCAAACGACCATAACTTTACGCGCACACATCGAAATGACACATACTTTATATCATGTTAAAGATTGTCATGTCTACTACAAAACTAGAAAGTTTCATAACTTTTAGACATCATTTGCTATTTCAAAACTCCATGCAAAGTAGCTCCCCTGCACATAATTCTCACTTGACAGAATTTCGAAAAATGTTTCCAAAAGTCAGAATTCACAACCAGGGCTACTCCTCACACCTTTTTTCGTATAAAATCCAATGGAAACATCAAAACAACCAAATTCACATTCCTTTCTCATGTTCTGTTTTGGGCAGAATTTAACACAAAACTCACACTTTTCTGAATTTCACATTCAAGTCCCTAAATCAATTCCATTATCCAAAACACAAGACAAGACACCATTTCAAAAATCAAAACACCATGACTTTTTAGAACCCTAATATACATGAAAATTAGGTCAATTTCCAAAAACCAAAGTACTCAATCAATTATCACAATATACATGCCTAAAAATTGCCTTTGTTCATCTCTTTCACTTTCTCTAGTTGGTTCTTTGATTTTTCAACCACTAGTTTTCTTGAGTTCACAAAACACCTCCTCTTGAAAATCTAAAACAATAGCAATAAAGCTCTTATCAAGATGATCAAGATTAAAAAAGAGGATTTTAGCACTAGAGGTCATCTACATGGTCAAAATGCAAGCAATAAAGCTCACTTTACCTTGATTTCTTCTTTCTCTTTCCTCCTCCTTCTTGAATGAAAATGAGAGCTGAAGAGAGAGAGAGTATGAGATGATGAATGATCAACTTTTCCTACTCCTTCTATGCCCTTAACCGACTTGAGAGGAGAGAGGGAAGAGAAAAGAGTTGAAACTTTGACTTCAATCAATGGTATCCATGGTGCCATGTGTCAACATCCTAAGGCTTCTTCCAAAATGCATGTAACCAATTAGTTAATCTAACTAATTCCATTAGCCATTTAGTCACACCACTTACCCTTTAGTTATTAGTGAATTTCCTCTTCGGTTGCTGACTAATTGGCCAATAAAATTCTTTATTCCTGTTTTGCCCCAGACTATGGCAATTTCTATAGAATTACCACTTAACAAATTATATAACCCCATTAACTCATGCCATGAGCCCTCCCCCTCACTTTTAGTTCAATTTAGGCTTTGACATCATGATTGAACTTAAATACAGGGTTTGGGCACTGTCTACTGCTAATTCGGGTCATTCGGTAATAATTCACATTGTATTCTCCAGAAGTGTTTGTCTAACATTAATTACGTTTACTTTTGGAGTCATGAGCCTTATACACATGTTGGGGCATTACAGCAAGTTGTGGTCTTGGAGGAGGAGGGAAAAGAGCTTGTGGAGGCGGTGGTGGAGGACGAGGGGCTTGTGGATGAGGAGAGTGAGGATAGGAGGAGAAGGAGGATAGGGAGGAAGGGCGCGAGCATGGGGATAAGGAGGAGGGCGAATGGAAAGAGCTCTCTAGCGTCTGACCTTGATGAGGGAGAGAGGATAAGATTATGAAAAAGTGCTTTTTCGAAAAGTATTATGAAGAAAATGAATATACTTTGTTCTAAAGTATTTAACTTTAGGAAAACTGGTACTTAATGTTAGACCGAACGAGGCTTTGAAAATATGCTTTTTAGATTTGTACTTTACATGATGGTTGTTTATTATGAAATGTTGTTTTTTTCATTCATACTTTACGGTCAATTGGCACAACCATTATGTATGTGTTTTCGCTAATGTAATGTTAGAGGACAAATCGTTTGTAAGTGTTACATAACGGTTGTTTCCAAAGAACCATCACTTTTGTCGTTATATAAATTACAATTATTAACTACAACCGTATTTTTGTATTTTTGTGAATGCCGCCTTACAATATATAATGGTGCGCATAATTAACCGTTATTTTTAAGTATTATGTATCCTTACACGACCTCCGCCTCAACATATATGCTATTTATTAGCTGTAACCGTTATATATTAGGCGTTATAAATGCCTAAATCTATAGTAGTGGTTATTGAGGAAAGAGAGGGTTTTTATCTTGAGAATGAAAGCTAGAAAACAAACAAGTATGATAATGTGTGGGAGGCACGTTCTTCTGCATTCCATTATTCGTTTGTTTTTTTTTTTTTTTTTTACCAGCACCACAGTGGAAGATCAGTTAATGGAGTAGCACTCAATTGAGAGAATAGGCTATCTACCTATATACTCATAATCGCCTACTTGTCACCAATGTATGAGACTGAGTCTCACTGTAAAAAAGGGTGGCAGCCTAGTCTCCTATGATATGCTCATTTACATTTGACCACAATCTCTTTTACATTTGTTAATAAAAGTTTAGATGAGTTGGATTTTGAGGTGTTTGATAATAATAGTTAATAAATGATTAGTGCATCTATAATATATAAAAAGGATCGATAAGAATGATTGTGGTCCCCTCCCTATTTCAAATTTATAGCTTGTATTATAAATATGTAATATTCATCATAATGTTCCTTCAGGACAGGACCACTTTTACACCATTCATATGCTTTATAATAGAATCAAGGGCAGACCAATCATTATAGGCCAATTTCAATATTTTCATTGCTTTTCTTATCTCGAGGGCTCACCAAAACCTAAGCATGCCTCCAAGTTTAAATATCACTTACAGAGGTATTTAAAAATATATAAATTAATTAATAATTGATTATATATCAAGTTGTCGCTGTTGTCTGTTGTGCTGGACCCATCAGACCGTGGGGGAAAATCAAATCTCTACCCAAAACATAAATGATATATTGCATATGCATCTCTCGTATGAGCTATGACCCTAGCCCATCATGCTTTGAAGGCCCTTTTATTGGTTTATCCAAAAAAATTCCTGTGGATCCAGAACCCAGCCATCGATTTTAATAATGACCTAAATAAAAAGCCCAAAAGAAAGTATTCACAGTCATACACCACGATGTGTCATTTCACATATGGTTCAGCTTTGATTTATTTTTTTTTTTAAAATAATAAAAAATTGAAAACTTTACATTTGATTTCTCATTAGATATCAAAATATTACTCATTTCATGTAAAATCTTATACTGAAAAAATTTTTAAAAAAAAACATTTGGGTATTACAAGAGGCGCTAGAGAGAGACCATTAGAGAGGTGCATACTCTCTCATCAAAAACAGAGAGGAGCAGATTAAAGGCCCAAGCCATGTGCTAACTACACAGAGTATTTACGTATAATCCTCATCATTCACACTAAAAACACCAACTCACATTACAACACAATACCAGTCGTTATTTATCAAGACTACAATGGTAGCAAATTATTTCTATCAATTCACAAGGCATTTCAATGTCAGCAATATATTATGCTTCTAAAATTTACAAAGCTATGATAGAAATTAGTTAATAGCTAATATATCAGGATATACATTTTGAGAATGTCATGCGTAAGTTGCACCTCATTAATTATTTTCATCAGTGAAAAACCATCCAGTAAGATCATCCATAGCAGAAAATTGGGCGCTCATGTTTTCAGATGGCTTCCAGTGGCGCTTTCTCTGATTAATAAACCAATTGTTTATTTGCTTCTGGTCTAGACCCGTTGACTTGATCAGAGTAACCTTCTCAGATTCCTGAATTCCCAAGTGCACCATTGAAAACCAAAATGATATTAGAATTTCGGATATGAGTATGTGTTAGAGTTGTCTTTATATCAAAATAACTTAGATCATTACTACGAGTCCCTTCATACACTGTAGTATATTATTAGTGAGAGTTAACGGTGTTAACATTAGGAGATTAAGCTAATATTTGATGTAAACATAAAAGATCAAACGTATGCTTTAGTCTATAAGAGAGATAAACGTTTACCGTTGGGTAAGGCCAGTTGTAGTGGGCAGTCCACCACTGAAACAATGCTTGCCTGGCTTCTTTTGGGAGCTTACCTTTCTTCTTGGTTTTAGAGAATTCAAACTTCAAAGAGCCAATACGATCCCCAAACTTATGTAAAAGCGTATCCTTAAGCTCTTGCTCTTCACTCTTGGCTTGAGCGTCTCCACCTTCAGTAGTACTGAAATCTTCTTCCGAAGACACACCCCCACCATCATCTGCCAAACATTGTGTAACCCAAATCAATGAGGATCACAATTTTGGATGCTCTTACAAATATTCAAGAGACTTGTAGGAAGTCTCATTTGGTAATTATATCACGCTGCAAATCATTTGACAGGTTGAAAATTCATCCTAGAAAAAGATGCATGTAATCATTTCAAACAAGATAAAAAGAGACCACGACCTTTTGGGTGTAAAAATGCTTAAGAACACAATGATTTAATTAATTAATACTCCCTTTGGTGGTGTTGTAAGACCTATTTATTTAATTTGATTAGATTAAGAAAGTTGGTTAAGATACTCAATATCAAAGTTATGGAACCCGGACCAGACCGGCCGGTCTGACCCGGAAACCGGCGAACCGGCCGGTGAACCGGTCCGATCCGGGTTTAAATTTAAAAAAATATATTTTTTTTCCCTTTAGAATTTCATACTATAAGCCTAAAATTTTCAATTTCTTACCGGTTTGGCCCCGGTCTAACCCACTGAACCTTAACCCAATACCCCGACCGGTTCAATACTCGGTCCAAGTTTTAATACCTTTGTCAATATGATATGTCTTTTTTAAAATATCCAGATCATCTTTTTTAATTCCCTTCATCACTCTGTTACTTGATTATTTTTCAAGGAGTATTAGTAAGGCAAAATTTAAAAAAAAAAATTTGATAAATATAAAAAATAAATTTTATATTTAGAACTAAGATTAACTCTCTAATACAGTAATCGGGTTCAATGGAGGGGGAGGAGGGCTTCATATGATCCCTCATGATCTCACCTAAGGGTATGCTTGGTTGAAAGGAGGGACGGGAAGGGGTTTAATGTTAACTTATTTGGTTTAAGAGGTGGGGGAATATATTTTTACACCAAGAACTTTATCTTTATTTTATTTAAGTTTTTTTGTTTCAAATTATGTAAAATTTTTAATAAAATATAATTATAAATTATATTTTTATAATTATAAAAATAGATAAATATAATTATAATACATAATTAACAACTAATATATACACAATACTATATATCAAATAATTATAATAATACTTATGTGTGTGTGTGTGTATCCAAAATTACATTTCACAATCATACATATACAATAATAATTAAACTTATCATATATAATAATAACTTAATCTCACTAATTATATTATAAACATGCAAACCTGATGTAAGGTGAATCTATATTTCAAGCAAACATTAATTTTTCATTTTAAGGGTGTGAATACTTTTAACTGACATTATAATATTTTTGAAGGACCAATATGTATCAATATTACAATTTATCAGTGAGTCTAAAGAAAAAAAAAAATAGTAAAATTTAATACATTAAAAAGAACATATGTTGAATTTTATTAGAAGATAAAATTCATTTTTTTCATATGAGCGAGGAAGATAACTAGACAAGTGATAATTTTTTTTAATATCAAGAAAAGTGTGAAATTATACTTGAATATCAACCAAAATCCCCTCCCCTCCAAAATCCTCCAACCAAACACTGTCTAAGCTTTTAGACTTGAAAGGGGCCCATAGTTTGAGTGATTAGATTTGGTAACACTGAGAAATGACAAAAGCCTGGCTCAACAACAGGCAGTCATGTGAAAGAATTAAAGAAATCTTTATAAAACAACAGTACTTTTTTTTTTTTTTTGCCATCAATAGTACTCCTATTTCAATGCCAATCTGAACACTTAAATTACAGTCACAAAATATTTTGATTCAACAAACGATCATAATAGTATATTTTTAAGATATTAAATTTATTTTTAAAATATCTCATTATCTTTTAAACCAAGTTCCAATATTTACAGTTATGAATAGTTTAAGCTACCCAGAAACCCCTGTCTGATTATAACAAGGAGATATAATCAAGCACAGATTCTGAGACAAGCACAACTCCCGAGGACCAAATATCACCCAAAATTCATATCAAGAGATAAACTATATTGATGTTTGAGCACATTTTGTCTTGATTTTATTTAAAAACAATACTTAATAGTAGAATATTAAATTGAACGAAAAAGTAAATAAAAAAGTTACAACTTCAAATTGGGAAAACAGCCAACTTAATTCATTGACTCTGGTTTCTAATTTTTTTTACATTTCGCATTTATGAAATACTCTAGCAATTTCTGGATCATCAAAAAGGGCCCACCCACCTTCCCCTTTTGATTTCAATGCCAACAAACACAAATGAAAAAGTTAGGGTGGCCCACCCTGAATAACTACACATCTTGGGCAATGGGCCCCGCCTAACGCGACCAATCATTTGTTTATTAAAAAATGGCACCAAAAGATAAAATAATATATCTTCAGCTGAGAACAGAAACGGTTGCTTCTGAGACTGGCAATTCACAGAGAAGAACCAGTAACGGAGGAGGTGGTGGTGGAGGCCTAAACCCATAAGTAGAAGAACCCACATTTTGGTTTCTGACAGCCACTATACACACACACACACACATCCGACAGCCATTGACTATTCAAACCAGGGAGGGAGCTGTGTTGGAAAGCAAGAAAATGAAAAAAAACAGAGAGGAAACAGTGTCTGTGTCTAGTTCCGTCCATGTCAGTCTGACGCTCTGAGCCCAAACAAGAGAGAGACTAGTCCCTCCAAAGTTAACTTATACCTAATCAAATCCCAAAGCAGATCAAGGCTGTTGCTTGTTTTTAAAATTAGTTAAAGGAAATAAATATGTATAAAAAATATAACTTACTTCTTTTAGAAAACATCCTATTTATGGAAAGAGTGAGTGGGAGAGAGAATGAATGAAAAAAAAAATGAGAAATGCATATAATTAATTAGGAGAAAAATTGGGGAAAAATTTAAATGATGAGACAATAAGAAAGTGGATAGAGTACCTGCCAAAGGGTTGTATAGACGCTCTTTACAAGTGAAAAATTGTGTGTTTGATCTACTTGTAACCAAAGTTGGACTCTTTACATGTCACATCTCAAAAAGCTAACTCATGCTTCAAAGTGAACACTCATGAAAAAAATCGTTGAAGCATGTGAAATTAGTTAGAAATTAAAATTCTACACTTTCTCAAATTAGTATAAATTTAGTATTCTTTTCAGTCCTTAATATAAAACATATATAGAAATTGATCTTGATATTAAATATAAGATATATTTTTTATATTTTTTAATATTTTTTAATTAAATTAGATTATATTATATTAAAGATAAAAAAAAGTATATACTTATCTTTTTGTTGAAATTGCGGATCCAGAATAGACAAGAAAGTACACACATGCGGATTCAACAGGAGTGTGTACAGTAGAACAGTGGGACAAAAGAATGGGATTGGTGGGGGATGATCGATCAACAGAGTTTGATATGAAAACATCAGACGGGCCACAAGAGGACAAATGGCAAGCCACAAAACAACACAGGTGCGTGGGGGAAACACAAGGGCTCACCCATCGAGCGTTCTTCTCTAAACAACCAAAAAGCTGCCCCCGGAAAACAGTGCAGCAGGTTTTTTTTTTTTCAAACAAAAAAATATTACTGAAGTAATTTTTTAATACTAGTTAGTTACTTAAACTATTTTTTCAAGATCCTAAAATAATTTTTCAGTATTATCTAATATGTTAAAATATTTTTGAAAAATACTATTCAACGTCTGGAAATATTTTTTCAGTATCAATCAGTTCCCTAAAATATTTTCTCAAGATTTTAAAATAATTTTTCAATATTATCCAATATCCTGAAATATGTTTTCATTATCAGTCACTACTCTGAAATATTTTTGGGATACTGGATAATACTGAAAAAATATTTTAAGGAACTGACTGGCACTAAAAAAAATATTTTCATACGTTGAATAGTATTTTTCAAAAATACTTTAACATATTAGATAATACTGAAAAATTATTTTAGGATCTTAAAAAAATATTTTAGGAAACTGACTAGTACTAAAAAAATATTTCAGAATTTTAAATAATGTTTTTCAAAAATAAAAAATAACCTACTGCAGTATTTTGCACCAAAATGGAGTAGTTTAATCGAAAAAGACGACAATAGCCCACAAATGCACTCCACTAGGCATTTCCTATAAAGTTACTACTAGAATTGGTAAAATAGGCACAACCCATAGCCCACGGGTTATGATAGGGCTGAAGTGGGGCTTTTTTGAGCTCGAAAAAATACAAGTTGCATAAGCCTGCACCGTTTAACTCATGAGTTGTGTGAGTTAGTTTACAGGTTTGCAGGCTAGCCCGCCATTTTCTTTTTCTATAAATGCTTAGGTGAACTTGTGAAGTGGCCTCTGGTCTGTTATGTTGAAGCCCATTAGCCCAAAGTGTAAAAAAAAAAAACCTAACCCATTTCACTTCCATTATATTCTATTTGGTAAATTTTAGGATTTTTTGTAAACAACCTTGATGACTTATATGTAAGTTATATTATATGCATTAGAATGTAGTGTACAAGGCAGTTCCAGCATAGCAAAAAAACCAGTAGAAAAATTTATATAAAAAATAGGGGAAAAAATATTTTAAAAAAACAAAACTGTGCAAGATGGCCCGTGAACCCGTGCGTGCAGGCTAGGGTTGGCCATTTCCCAGCCATGAAAGTGCGAGCCTGTGCCGCATAGCCCACACCAGGCCGCGAAGAGCTTACTCGTATTCTCGATTCTAGTTAGTACTAGTTGAAAAATTTTACTCCCAAATTACTTTGATCCCATACACCAACCAAGTTTGAATCTCACATTGTTAAAAATAGGGTTAACATAATCTTAGGTCCCTCAAATTTGCCCCCATTTTAATTTGGGTCTATCAAATTTCAAATCATAGGTTTTGATCTCTTAAGTTTCATTCCTTTTCAAAAAACCATTGATCCCTATAATTCAATAAAAACCTGGATCATTTTGCCCCTAAAAGAATAAAAAGTAAAATGAGAGCAAACTTGAGAGTGTTAAGAGGAAAGTATGTAAGAGAAGTTTTATCTTAGCTTGTAAAAAAAGATTCATAAAACTATGATTTTGTAGTTTGTCAAACATACACTTACTATTAAATATCGGTTCACTAAAGAAAGTTAGTACACATAGAAGCACAATTTTACTATTAAATTACCTAGTTTAGTGGTGGATCAACCAGAACATAAAATAGATAAATTAAGTTTAAATCTCACATTGTTAAAAAAGAGACATCCTAGTCCCAAAATCTTATAATAAGATTGAGAAAAAACCGCCGGATACGTGGGAGTTAAATCCTTAAAAGGGTTATTTTAAAAAAAAAAACAAAAACAAAAAATCTAATTCCACCAAACATCCTATCCATTATTATCATGGAACTGCCTCCATTAAAGACCCTCACGAGTCCTTCTTCACCGATTTCCTGCTTCAAACAGTAACCAGAAGACAAGCTTTGGAAAGTGACCAAAGCTATATAATAATAATACTGAACCCCAACAGCCAACACTGAACTTTGTCAGAGAACGGTTTAGTGTAACCCATAGGTTAGATATTCTTAAACAGAAAAGCCCCAGGATTCACTTAAAATAATATACCAGCCATTCATCAAAGAAGAAACCCTATGGCAAAAAAAAAAAAAAAAAAAAATCAAAGAAGAAACCCAGAAAATAAACACACACTGTTGGAGGCCACGTCGGCACAAGGACACCCATATGAATATTCTCCTCCCAATGAAAGGCACTCATTACAAACAGTGGGCAAAATTATTCAACGTCAGGTACGGGAAAAACCATTAACATAATTCTCATTTAATCAAAATATCTCAACAATATAATGTAAATTCAATAAACTGCTTCGACAAAAGTATCATTTCCTATCTCAAAAGTTTGGGATGGTTAATATATATTTATTTTGGTCACATTTGTTTCGCATATCCGTCAAAATTTTCAATGTCATTTTAAATATTAATTTTGTCAATTAAACCAACGATCATTCTAACATGTTAAGGTGCAATATAATGGCATAAATATTATAGTTGGCAAAAAAGAAAGGTAATGGCATAAATATTATACTACCTGATCCCGTAACCCTAGCACATAATGTATCTTTATCATAACGACATACCCATACAGACTAATGATTATTACTATGTTGCAAGGAAATAGAATCATGAAATTACATCACATTAACGTAACCAATACGTTAATTTCCTACCTCATCATGCTGTAATAGCTGCCAGTCTACTCGAAACAAAACGTTATTAATTAATACTCTTCTTTTCTATTTGCCAATAAACATATTTATGCTATTCTAAATGCACGAAGTTAACGTCCAACAAAACATTTAGAAATTTTCATAAAATAAAGGAAACAAAATTCGACACAAGACCTATAGCACAGAATTAATAATCGCTACCAAATTTTCCAAGACAAGAAATACCGCAGCAAATGGTCTTCTTCTACGTACAGCTAGAATAATTTCCTTTGCCCTTACAAAAAAAAAACCTTATTAAAAAAAAAAAGAATAATTTCCTTTGCATTTGCAAAGAGATGCCAATTTTTTGTTCCAAAAAGTTCAAAAGAAAACAGACATAATATAAAAAACACACAAACACACAATTACACAGTTTATGAGTAGTGTTAGGACCTCTAATTTCATAATATATAATGAATATTGACATTAGGATGGAAATCGATGAAACCTACTAATTCAAATAAATTTTACGAACTCAATTTAAATTCATCGGTGTGATATATGCATGTATCAAGATGCATTGGATAATGGATATAGACACGGCAATCAAAATATTACACCGGTTGAAACTGGGGGAAATACATGATGCAGCATGTTATAATATTCATGTCCAAGAATATTTAAAGACACCTAATTAAAATATTCATATATCTCCCATAATGAGTGAAATAAGTTTCAAAATCATATCATAGATAAATACCACTTTAAAATTAAGAGGAAAAAAGCAGAACACTCGGAAAACAAATTTTCCCCCTCAGAAATCTTACCCCCATAAAGTAAATTTTATTTTAAAAAATGAATTAGTGTCAACCACGCTTAAATAAAACAGCAAAGTGTATAATAAGTTCAGAGAAAAAAAAAAACACTCTAGAACAAAATAAAATACACAAGGAAATATGGCATACCACTAATTCCATGCAAATACATATCCTGGCATAAACACTCGGTCTAATCTAATGCAAACAATGGTTAATTATACTTACAAAAACATATCGAAATCAAAGTCGCACATTAGGCCAGCCCTCTATACACACTAAGGAATGTAGATTTGCAGATGAAGTTTATTGAGACGCTATATATGAACATATATCCATTAAAATGGCATTTGAAAGTTTAAAAACGCCATTGCTAAAAAGGAAATCTGTACTTTCTAACATAAAAATAGATAGCTGCCAACTATAACCAAAACTAATTAACCACCCTGGCACCACTTCATATTCATAATTGATAATTAATTATCAATAGTTAATCATCAGAATTCACTGTATGCCAACTTGTACAGTAAGCAAATTCCAGCAATTATAGTTATAGCTCAAACAAAACAATCGCTATGTTCATAGGGGGGAAAATATATATATCTTGAACATAAGAAAGCCAGACAGAATATATGAACGGCAATATGATTGGATTTCATGCTTGTGAAATTTATTCACCCAAAGTTACTTTAAAATTTTAATGAGAGCAAAAAAAACAGACCATAAGAACTATCAAAATTTTTATCTCACATCCACCTTCATCACTTGTGTTCTATTGGGACTCGATACACTAAGGGCATGTTTGTTTCAACGATCCAATTGCTTATAAGTTGTTTTTCACGTAGATCGAGACGCAACTCTTCTCATATACTTACCTCGTATACCGTAAATTATGATTGAAAAGCTGCTTGTAAGCTTTCAATCGCTCATCCAAACGAGCACTAATAAAGCACAAAAGCAGACATATATCCTTACCCACCATTACTGTCAGATGATCACTATATAAGTTCATCATCTAATCCAAAATGGATAGACTTGAATTAATCTATTTCTTAGGATAGTACCATTAAGGAAACTTTAAGGCATAAAGTTCTAAGTGCAATTAAAAAAAGGGAAAAAAAGAAAGAATGAGAAGTGCTCTATCCATACAAGTGTATATATTATAATGAAGATTGAGGATATCTAGTAAGTATAAAGAAATAAAGATACTAAACGTGGAGTGTATTTAGATCACTGAAGTAACCACTGCTGAATTCTTTAGAATATTAATATATGTTCTATATAAAACTTTGCATTGCCTTTTTTACAGCATTATTCCACATCCATATAAATATGTATATTCACACACCATCCGTGTCTCTACTGTTTCATACTCCTCCAGTTTAATCCCCAAGGAAGAAACAAAGCTTCCATAGAACAATTTAAATATAGCATACACAAGACCAAACTAAGATATCATCTTCAACTTTCTTTTTTTAACCAAAAACAGCATTTATTAGTCTATCTTGAAGTAGGTTCAGGATAATCAGAACTTAAAAATGACAGCAGGAGCTCATGAGCTAAACAAAAGTCAACTGCTTAGTGTATATAATCACTCTAAGGGTGTGTTTGGTTTGAGGGGAGGGGGGTGGCAAATTACAATTTTGGACAGGAAAAACTCAAAATTTACCCTCTCATTCTTTTAAATTTTGGATTCTCGCCCAAAATTTACCCTCTCGTTCCTTTTAAATTTTGGGTTCCCGCCCAAAATTTAAATAATTTCAACTCAAAAAAGTAATTTAACCCCCCAATCCCTCCCCTCCCCTCCCCTCCCCTCCCTCCCCTCAAACCAAACACACCCTAAGAAAACAGTGGATTGGCGATGAAATTTAATGACAGGATTAAATGATTTCATCGTCAGATAAACTTTCTCTAATTAATTAGTAACGGAATTCCATCGCTAATTGATTTTTTTTTTTAGTGAATTCTTGCCAGAAGAAAGTAAAGTATCTCAATTCAGAAACAAGTCATGTGTGTCTTTAGCAGATGATAGCACAAAACCAATGAGCATGACATCATGGATGCCAGCCTGACCACCGTGTCTTAAAATCCTAAATTCTGGCAATGAGTGATTAAACATCAAATCAAGAGATAAATATAAAAGGAACACCGGGAAAAAAAAAAAAGAAAACTTTTTGGAGGTTCCTCTAAGATTAGTTTCAATATCATACTAGTACAATAGGAGTTCTCAGATGTAAAAAGTATAAAAAACCCAAGTAAATTTATAGTCAAAATGCACATGCACTGGCAGCAATCAGAAAAACAAAGAAATGACATATGAGAGTGAAAGAAAACACAAATAAACAAAACAAACAAGTTAGGTCCAAAGAAGTAATAAATTCATGATCCATATAAAGAAGGAACTGAAAAAGTGAAAGTTTCAAACACTGTTGCTAGTCATGAATGACTAAACAACGCCAACTTTTCCCCAATAGCGATAGAGTCAAGAACAAGGGCCAGATAGTGTAAAAGCACAGATAAGCAGAGCATTTCTAAAATTGTACTAGCAGCAGAAAGCAATGGGGTGAGGAACACAGATCATAGAATTGATTCTTAGGGTTTATATCTTTTGCTTATTTTACTTTAAAGCTGCGTAGTAGTATTGTTTGTGCTATCTATTATTGCAAGCCTCATGTACTTGCTGTTAGCTCGTAAGACTATATTCTGCGAGCATTATTTATGTCATTAGCCAATGGTCTTCTTTCAGAGAAAAGGCAAAGAGATCATTAAGCAACTCTAAATATTCTAAACTAGGTAAAATTACAACCCCACAAACGTTTTTTTAAACTAACACTCCTAAGACATGTTTCTCCTGAAACAATGCATCATTAGGGGGGGAAAACGGAGAGCCGTATCACAGATATCAAAGAATATTGGTTACTTACAAGGTTAAGGTGTAAATTTGTTTTGAAAGTTTTTGTTAAAGAGCAATACTATCCTGTAAATTTTTTCATATTCATTGTTAGCTCAGAAGCTTCAAAACGGAGCAATATTATCCTGTGCTATTAAAAAACTAACTATGATTGTTGATCATTAGGTTTTTAACGATAAGGATATCATTGCTCCATCTTAACATTATTTCCGGTGAAAACTTATGAGACAAATATCCACATTAAGGAAGAGAGAGAGAGAGCAGTAGCAGAAACATCAAAGAACATGGATTACAGAAATGACATTTCTGAATAAGAAAGAGCGAGAGAAGGAAATAACTGACCGGAAAGGCTTAGACGGGAAGCACTATTGCAGAGATTGGTGAGCTGGGTTTCGATCTGGTTGAGGAAGGAGGTTGCTTCATCAAAAGGCCGAGCAAGATCAGATTTATACTTCAACAGCACGTGGCTGTATGTTTCCTGAGAAAAGCCCAGCGCAGACACATACACACACTATCTTTAATGATTATATAATATATAGTGGTCGCAGAAAAGAAAGAAACCGAAATCACACACACAATTTTAATTAACAAAACTAAACTATTATTTTTCTCTGTGGGGGCTAAGTGCAATTCATTATTATTTCAATATTTCAAGAAGGAGGGGCACCATGAACTCATCGAGCTCGGGGTCGTCTCCGTAGCATGTGGAAACAACGTCGCTCTTGCTAACGTCATTTTCTCTCCGGATTTCTTCTAGCAAACATGCTATTTCGGGTGGTGCTCCCACCTGTGTGTGCCGTCCCAAACAATATCAATTATCAGATATCAGTACCAAATAATAAGTACTCGTTGATTGCAAAGAAAAATATCTCGTTCCAAAAATTTCCAGAACCAAAACAATCACAAACTTATAGTATAGGGTAAAACGAAGTAAAAGTAAACTGTTTATTTTCATAGTCACTTGGACGTATTTGATATTTTGTTGATGAGCTTGATGAACCATGGCCAGCTTAGCTTGATGAGCTTGGTTTTCCTTATGCTGCTTTCTCAAGTATCATTTAATAAAAGGACCAAGTGAAAGTTCACAAATCAAAGCAACCAAGAATTTCACCGAAGCTCTAGGCCAAGAAACCATTCAAGAATTAATTAAATCATGAAAAGGTTGATGATATTATGTGCAAAGGCAAGGCTCAGCTTGTTCTCGTTGAGCTTGGTTCTTCTTCTGCTAACTATCTCAAGCGCCTTGTGAATATTCAAGGGATAAAATAAATAAATAAATAAAAAGCAGAAAACAATTCACCTTCTGGCAATCAATATAAGCTTGAATGAGACGAGGATAGTGAGGATGAGATGCAATTCTAGCTTTGATGACGGAGTAAGAGTCGTCCTCTTGTCGCTGAAATTCCGGAGCAGCGACGGAGGCCTCGGCATCGGAAATCACGGATGCAGCGGAAAGCAACTCGTCGGATCTTGAAATCCGATCAAGAAAGCCAGGTGATGCGGCGGAGGAAGACATGAGGAAGCTCTGGTAGTCGGCGGGGAAAATCAAATTCTCCGGCGACATGATGGCTTCGTCGGAATAATCCATAGAGAAGGATGGGAGACCGTACGCTTCCTCCATTAATAGCAGAAAGTAAGCACCACGAAACACACAGAACACAGCGTCGCGTACCTTATCTCGGGCTCCGCCACTGCTGCCACCGCTTCTAGGAGCGAGAAAAATATAATAGTAATAACTTGGCTTTTCATAATTATGCTTGATAACGACTTTTTTTTTTGGTTAAGTTATAAATTTACTTCAGAAGTTTTCACTTAAGAATGATATTATTGGGAAGTTTTTTCAGGTTTACTATTGTCCTTGAAGTTTTAAAATGTAGAAATATGCTTGTTTGAAACAACAATCGGAATACTTAAAAATAATTTTTTAATCATGATTTATGATCTATGAGATAAATATGTTAGAATAGTTTTGTTTCGATTTATCTGAAAAGCAGCTTATAAGCAATCTCAATACCAAAACAAACATGCCCATTATGTTGCCTCATACCTTTAAAAAAATAATGCTGACCATTAATTTTTTAATGGTAAGGACAACATTTATATGTTTTTAAACTTTTAAAGTAATATTGAACATGAAAAATTTTTTAAAATAACATTACTCCTCATAAAAAAACTTTCAACACAAATTAACACCTTAACTCCCCCCTCCATCTATCCATGTGTGTGTTTGGTTGGACTTATTTTTGGACAATAAGTTCTTATTACGTAAATCAAGATAAAACTTCTCTTACATTCTTACCTCATATACCGTGAATCATGATTTTAAGTATTTATTACCCAAAAATAAACTATTCCAAACGAAGACTATGACTAATAGTGTATAATTCAGGAGAAGATTATTCTAATAATTTTTTTTTTTCAATTAACTGTTTGGTTTGGTAATAAACTAACCGTTCGCTGCTTATGACAGCGAATTATAGTTGAAATTAGAGCCAAAAAAGAGAGAGTTCTCGAGGACCGTGATTTCTGAAAGACTGAAGGTGAAGGGAAGCAGGAGTCTGAACGAGGTAGAGCGAGGAGCAGTAAAAGGTCCTCCTGAACTGAAGGTCTTTCCTTCTTTTGCTTTTACAATTTATTTTTTGGGTAATTTTGTCTAAAATATATGTGAGATATATCCTCATGTTAGAGCAGATTTTCGGTAAATTATTATAACAGTATAATGAGTGTTTGGAATAGCTAATTCCTGAAAAATAAATATTTATTACGTAAGTTAAGACAAAACTCCTCTTATATACTTACATCGTTTACCGTAAATCACAATTTATAAACACTTATTACTTAAAAATAAACTATCATAAACGAACACTATCTCTTTTCTCTTTTGTATTTTTGGTCAGAGCACCATATTAATCATGCCAGTTTAGGATGCTCATTTATGCATAGATAAATGATATATTGTCTATTTATTTTAATTTTTTAAAAGTGTTTTTTATCTCCACTTATGAACTTCTAAAATCATAATTTGGGTGATTCTCAATCAAGCTTTTAGCCTTTAAGGGTAAAATTGCATAAAACAAATACTTTAAAATATTGAGAGTTACCTAAAAAAATATTTTAAGGTATTAGATGAACTAAAATTAGTTTAAGATACTAAGTGTTATTAAAAAAAAATACCTCAAAGTGTTAATGCCTTTTGATCCTCACCCAAAATACCTAAACGACCAGTCTCTTAAATGGATACTCTCATCCTCAATGGATGCAACTTTTCTTTAACCATGTATCATAAATCTTCAACAATATGCAATTGTCTTCCGTTTTGTACAGATGAAGATAAGTTGCACATAATTTATGAAAAGAAGTTTGTTGCGACCAAAATAAGTTGCACTTTAGTTTAAATAAATTTCATGTACCTTTGAGGAATAAATTTTGCCAAATTATTCAGTAATTTTTCTTTATTATTATTATTTCTTTAAATATACCTTTTTATAGTTTGGCTAAAAAAAACTGTTTATTTACATATAGATACATAAAATAAAAATATATTCAACTCATTATCATGCAGGGTATACCTTATGAGATGAAAAATTTTTTGCTTCCTCCAGCAATTACATGTTTCGCTAAAAATACTAAATATGGTACATACAGAATTTAATTTCCCTCTAAAACCCCGATTAACTAGACTCCTTTTTTTTTTTTTTGGCCAACAACAAGCTAGACTTTTTATTTTTGAATCATATGAATTATATAAATGTGTTTGATTTGGTAGGCATGCATAAAATCCTCTTTGATTTTTTCTTATTGATGTTATATCATTATTATACAATATAAATTATATCAAAATCTATTTATTGATATAAGGCATTTTAAAATATAAAGTATTTTTAAGGAATCTCTATACAAATCAAATACCCCAACATATCCAAACAATTTGTGAGTAAAAGTTTGTTAAAAGTAGTTTGGATCCTTAATTACATGCCATAAAAAAGTTAAAATTTCATAGAACATTTTACACATCAAAACATAATTTGTCAAACAAATAGTGAAAGCCGAAAGGAGTATTATGAGTTATGAATATTGCAAGAAATTAGTGTTAGTAGTTAGTATCAGCATATAGTAATATGCAAAACAAGAACTCGCATCATTTATATTATTTATGTTATGAAATATCCGGCACATTCATTACAAAGTGTAAAAAAGTTAAGATTTTGAAATAACTATACAAATCTCATGATGATTTAATGGCTAGAGGCTAGATATCCACTTTATGTCCGCCCAAGTAACGAAAAAGAATGATTTATGTCGGAGTCTCGGAGCATGATTTTAGTTTTATTAATTTAAAAATTATTTGAGAGTATCTTTCATTATCCTTTTTTTTTTTCCCGATGGAAAAGTAAATTCGTATTGTACAACAAAGTTATATAACTTACAATGTTATAGCATTGATCAAATATCATATAGTAAAGATGGCATAGACCCGAGAACTATCCTAATGGAGTGCATGCATGAGTTTTTTCTTTTAACGAAAGGATGGTAAAAAAATGTATTACAGTCTTCTATTCTTAATATAGACATATTTACTTAATAAAAAAATTAAAAATATTAGTTAAGTTAGTTAAATTGACATACTTTTTTTAAAACACCTAAGTTATCTTTATTAATTCCCTCCTTCCACCTTCTTCTTGATTATTATTGAAAGATTATTAATAAAGATAAATTAAGAAATTATTGATAAATATAAAAAATATATCTTATATCTAGGATCAAGATCAACTCACCAAATATATTTTATACTTACAGCAAGAGGGAGTATTACATAATTATTAAGTGCATTTTGTCTAGTTATTCACTTCAACTAGGGATAACTTTCATAGAATTATTTTTTGTATATATCCATATAAAGTCAAACTTAAAACCTTATCTTAAAATGGTTATAAAATTTTGTTATTAGGACTAAGAACATTTGCTTGTCATTTTTTTATGCAAGGTTAAGAAATGAAATTGCAATTATTCATCGAGTTCTTCCTAATTTTGGCCTTCACGGATACAAATGGATGCTAAAGATCAATATAATCAAACTCAGACCGGTCATTAAATCGGCCGGAGTATTGGGTCAAGGGTCAGTGAGTCTTACCGGAGTTAACTTAGGGCAAAACCCATGAGAAATTGAAGATTTTAGAATTATTAATATGCAATTCCAAAAAAAAATTTAAAAATTGATTTAAAAAAATTAGACCATGTCGGACAAGTCTACCGGCCGGTTGGCCGGTTTTCAATTTGGGTCTGATTACACAAGTAAAAACTAAAAATACTAGTTGTCTCTATTTGGATCAATTTTAAAGAATAATTTTTACTATTTAGGAAGTAAGTATATAAAAAGAGTTTTATCTCGATTTACGAAAAAAACTCCTAAAATCATGATTTTATTATTTCCAAACATATATTAAAAATAAGTAAGGAACTCACATCACACCCTTATCATGTTTACGTAGGGTCGATCTGGCAACTTATTATTTAAGTCAAAATTTAAAATGTTGCTTGGTATCAATCAAGCCAAACAGTTTCAACACTCAATATTTTTTGGCCCACCAACACACTCAATATTACCATTAGTAAGTTATGAATAATACTTCACTACACTGGCAAAAAAAAGAATAATACTTCACTACAAGAGCCTGTAATTTATCATTTCTTTATTTAAAAAGTACATCTTTTTCAAATTATCATTATCAATTTGTTATATTTTTTTTTTTGCCATCGTTATATAAAATTTAAATACCATAGTTCTATAACAAAACTGCTAAATCTTTCCGTACACCCCAAATTGTTTATAGTACATGTCACAAATTCCAAAGGAAAAAATTGAGTAAAATAATCAAATAGGCGAAACATGGTATTAAAGTTGTTCTGGTTATAAAAATGAGTATTAACATCTCTGGTTAATGTAAAAATTAGTTAGTTTGGGCAACAACAAAAAAAGTAAGAGTTAGTTAGAAGTTGAGATTTGATTTTAAATATAAGATTTTAATATATTTTATTTATCATATTTATCATTTTTTTTCTTATAAATGATAAATCATCCCTATCATTTGCACATATTTTAAAAAATTTATAAGAAAGAGTAGTTTTAATGCAAATTATTTAAAAAATTATTTTAAAAAAATCAATATATATTTTTAACAAATAACTAATGTAATTAATGTTATTAGTTTATCCAAATTAATTAAATAGATTTTATATCAAAGCTCGAAGGTACTATTATTTATTCTTTACGTTTTCAAATAATAAAATCTAACACTCCTATCCTACGGTTCCAAAAACAGAACCTAGTTTAAAAGTAAATTTTAACCTTATATATGTAATACTTTTTTTTTTATTTTATATTTATCATTTTTTTTATTTATAGAATAATATATATAATCTAATATTAAAAAAATTAGAGAGATCATACAACATATATTATAATTAAATAATTTATCTAATTTTCTTAATATCTTCAAATTAAATAAATAGTCTTATATTATAAATTAGAGGAATGCAATTTCTATAGTTTATATTATTAATTAATAGTAATTTGAAAAAATTGCTGAAAAATATCTTATTATGACAAAATTCAGTACTTAATAGAAGATATTTAACCATAAATAAAGATATGTTATTCAAGATTTTAAAAATAAAAACTGCATTCCCTGAACATTGCAACCCTCTAAAGATTTGAGTCTTCAGGTATTTCGGAGTAATAAATTTTGTTTGCAATATTTTTCGGCCCTAGTAATTATTATGAATAGAATGTATTAATATTAATAATGGAGGTTAAATATAAATCCAAAAGGTCAGCCGGAAAATATGCGTGACGATGTTGTGGAGGCTAGGCCAATAGTCACAAAAAGAAGTGCGCCGCCTCGAGCCCAACCTTTGAAAGGTCAACGTCAGTCCTATCCTAAGGCTTAATGCCTCTGTTTTTTCACCCTAAAAGGCTTGCAATTATTGGGGAACAAAGGCCTATTTACACTTCCTTCAATCATTAATTAAGTGATTAATACTCGTTGGCAAAAAAAAAAAAAAAAAAATATTAAGTGATTAATACTCTCTCCCTCTATATAACAGTTTTTCATCCGAATTGCAATATACTAAAAAAAACAGTTAAAAATAGTCAAGTGTACTAATTATATAAGGAATTTCAATTTGTTTTCCAGAAATTCCCCTATTAATGAATGGGTGAGAGAAAATAATAATGAGAAAATAATGAAAGAGAATGTACGTAATATAATAATTAATTGAGGACAAATGGGAAAAAATATATTTATTATAGAAAAAAACTCAAAAAAGAGATATATTTTGGGAGTTAATCTTGATCATAAATATAAGATATAGTTTTCATATTTATTAATTTTTTTTCTAATTTACCTATATTGATGCTCCCTCAATAATAGCCAAAGAGAAGAGGGAATGAAAGAATTAAGGAAGATGACTATGACGTTTTAGAAAATATATGTCATATTAAGTAACTTTCTTAATATATTCAAATCAGATAAATATATCTCATGTTAAAGACATGAGGGAATAATTCTTCTTCATGTGATTAAAACCTAGAGCCAGGAAAATAGGTCAAATCCGTTGAGCCAACCCATTTAAATCAAAGGGTTGAACTCATAATTTAGTACCTTCAAATAGAATCTAGCCTAAATGAGCTAGCCATATTGGGTAGCGGGGCTTTATAGGATAGGCCTTATAGGACCGTAGGCCGATCCATTTAAACCCGTCAATTTTTTTCATTTTTATTAAGTGACTACAAGTTGAGTTTTGAGTAAAGTAATATTTTTGAAAATTGGAAATGTTTTTTAGATCATATAGTGCTGTTATTTGAACATTTTTAAAGGATAAAAATTGATTATATTCTTATTAGAAAGTTAAAAGGAGGTTTTTGATGACATTATAGTTAGTCAACGATTGGAAAAGATAGTTCCTTCTCCTAAATTTCAAACCCAACATCCAGCTCATAATGTTTTATAACTCCATTATTTTTTCATGCCCAGTTTTTGGAGGCAATTCTACTCAAGTTACGTACTTAATATTGACACTTCTTTCAATAGAAACTCAAATATTAGTTTGTCACATTATGAGAGACTAAATCCATCTGCTAAAACAAATTGATGGTTTATATATTAGTCACTTTACATAAAAAGATGAATGATTAATTAACCTTTTTTTTTTCCCAAAATAACCCTTGTTTACAATATATTAAAGGGTTAAGAGGCAATTTTGTTCCAGAAGTTTTCTCCGAGGCACAATTTTGCCCTTACCAATGACCAGGAGCGGCTAGGACCCCGTAGGGACATTTGATTTAGGTTATGTTGGTTATTCATTTTGGATAAGGATTATTGTATAATGTTTTTGAGTTGTAAATGGTTTTTCAATACATGATGGTGTAATCCCCTAATTGGGAACTGAAACCCTATAGTTCTATACATAGATGAAACCTGAGGGTTGCCGGGAATTAAGTTGTACATTCTGATATGTTTAAATATGATATAATTACATAGGTAATTATATTCTATATTTGAACTTGAAACCAGTATAGAAAAGAAGTTTTAAAAATTTTGTGAAATCCCTACTACAAGGAGGGAATTTTAAATGAGTTTTAAATTATCCGATAGTCTCTAATCCATTTTATTATGCATTATAGAATCTTAAACGCTAATTAAGGCAGGGGGCTACAAAGGAGGATGATGCCTTTCATGTTGGACCTCTGTGGAGTAGGTTTGGCTATTCAGAGGCCCGTGACAAGGAGAGCCACTTCCTACAATTTGTAGACCCATTCCAGGCTCTCAATTCGGACGGTGTATATGAGCCCATAAAGGATTTAATTAATCACTCTGCTCTAATGGGCCAGATTTACGCTAGAGGTGCTTTTGATGACCAAGAACCAAGTAATATGGACGAGATTAATTATGGCGAGGCTATTCACCAATAGACCGAGGAACATATGACAATGGAAGGAGGAAGCAATATCTTAACATGTTCTCTTGATAACAATACATGGGGACTTATAAGCGAATCAGCCCCTAGTAATAGTGCTCCATGAATTGTTTATTTTGGAATTGTCAAGGAACGGGCTCCACAACAATGTCTAGGCTCGTAAAAGAATTATGGAAAAGGTATTTGGTTGATTTTGTAGCATTACTAGAAACTAAAGCTAACCTTTCTCAAGCTCAGGATCGTTGCAAGAAAATGGGTTTTGAGCATTTTGTAGAGGTAGAAGCAAATGGTCGTTGGGGTGGTATATGGGTTGCCTGGAAAGACTCTAACCTTAATATCACAACCATTGAAAAATCTGACCAATTTATTCATGTGCTAATACAAAAAGGTGCTGAAAAATTTTATGTGACATCATCTATACTAGTACTAATCCTAATTGCAGGCTACTATAACAGAGTGCTTTGAATAACCTTTGTCCAGAAAATAGGTGGCCATAGATAATCAGAGGAGATTTTAATGCAACTTTATTTCACCATAAAAGACGCTTAGGTTCTTCATCTCCCACCCCAGTGGATAAAGACTTTGGCCACTTGTTTGAAAACTTGGAGCTTTATGATATAGGATGCAGTGGCCCATTTTATACATGGCACAGGGAGGGCTATGAAAGTAGGATCGATCGAGTATTAGTAAATAGTAAATATACAGAGACTTATCGTGATGCATGTGTAAAATACCTCCCATGGTTCAAGTCATATCATCTGCCTATATTGCTTCATGCTATAATCAAAGCTCAATAAGGGTGATGTGAATGACCATTCTTTGTTGTAACAATGTGGGTGCTACATGAGGACTTTGCTCGTATGGTAAAGGAGACTTAGGATGTTACTACCCTATGGGAGGAGAATGTGGGAAATTTTACTAGGGATGTCAGGGACTAGTGTTTTAACGTGTTTGGGCATCTCGGACGTTAAAATAGGAGAATCATAGGTCCTCTTGAAGGCATCACCAAGTCCAACAGTTGTAATATCCTGAATTGCGGGATTAAAGGCTTGAAAATAAGCTTGAATTAAGTGGACTACTAAGCCCCAATTTAGCAAGTGTCCCAAATTTATTCCCTAACATTACTTATACCTTTGGGGTATTAAAGGGAATAAAATAATGAATTAAAGAGTATGAGAAATTTCTATACAAAAAGGGAATTTATTAGAGTTGCAAGAGCATGCCATCTCAATTCTTCAAGTGAGGTAGTGAGATTTTCATGCGAATTTGCATAATCAAATGATATTCAAAAATTATGAATTTTACAAAGTGAAAGGAGACATCCTAAGTTTTAATTTGATAGGTCATATGACTCAATTAGAGCTATATACAAAAAATTATGAATTTTTGAAATTAACCCAGAAAAACTGGAAATTTTTTGGAACAACATTCAAAGAAATTAATTCTGAGAATTTTGTGCTTCCAATTGGCAAAAGTCTATATTTTTCCTTGAAATTAAACTAAATAAGAGTTCTATAGCCTTTGGAATTACTCCAATACAATATCTACAAATTTAGTTATGATTTTTCAAAGTTAGGCAGAAAATCTGCCAGAAAATCCGAAAATGGGAAATTTGCTACATATGACATCATCATAGTGTAAGATGACATAATCATATTATAAAATTCATCTCCTTCATCTATTTCCCTCTAAACCGATGTGAAAACTGAACTAAGAGAGAGTGCGTGACTTTGAGATTTCTAGAGAGAAGGAGGAGAAAATTCGCCAGGTAAGCTTGATTTCTTCGATGGATTAGCTTCAATCTTGAGCAATCCCTCTCCTAAGCTTCGTTTCTACATGATCTATAGTGTTTAGGAAGCAAAAACTAAGGGTTTGTTGGAGTTAGGGTTCGGTCAAAAGAGGAAAAGCTAGAAAGAAGAAGAGGTAACTTCCTAAACTTCAAATATTGATTGTTCTGACTGCTATAAATAATTTAATCGGTGAAATTTCACTGAATTGCTTTTGGTTTTAAAATTTGGAAATGACATGGCCTAGGGGTTATGATGTCGAAATTGGATCTAAATGGTAGTTGTAACCTAATTAAATAGTTAATAAAGCTGTTAGGAGTAGAAAAGAACACGTTTGCAAAGTCGGATTTCAAAAACCCCAATTTTTCCTCGAGTTTCTATAAGTTTTGGCCAGCTCTAGTTAGGGGCTAGGAGTTGAATTTTCAATGATTTGATAATTCCATTGAGTTCAGGAGGGAAAATTAGGTGGGGTTACAGTTGGTCACTTTTTCGGAAAAGTTCGAAAAGCATAATTACAAAAACGCCCCTGAAACCCTGAAATAGGGGCTGCCAAGGGCAATTTTATCTTTTGGCAGTAAATTTGGTAGTTTTGAATCTGAAAATGGATTCCTTGGGCGAGAATATGTCAGAATAGCCACGGATTAAATTTCGGGAAAAGTACGGTCGGACCGGGTATGGCGGGGCTAGGCCAAGGTCTCAGGGGCATTTTGGTGAGTTTTCACGATGAACTTGTATAACCAGTAGAAACACTATGGAAGTGTCAAAACTGGTACATTTGACATTTTAGGACCAAGTTGAGAGCCTGAGGGATTAACAAGCAAATCGAGGCACACGGTTTAAGGTGGAAAAGGTCTAAGGCAGGGAACTTACCTCTCCTACATAAATTTGGTATTTGTACTGGTGAATTGATGCATGTTATTGCTTTACTTGGTTATGTGAAACATATATGAATGATTAAAGCTCTGTTTCTGTTTATGCTATAGCCATAAGTACGTTGTTTGAAACATTGAGCATGCAGATATGTCATTGTGTGAGCATAAGTTATGTAATGCAAGCATGTCATGCATTAAGCACTTGTCTTGCATACATATTGGTACTGTGTTCCTACTTAGATTCTTTCGAATCTCACCCTCCTCTACCAACAATTTAGACAGGTGAATACAGAAGGCATGCTAAGATCAGTGAAGAGAACTACACAAGAGGAATGCAGTAATGAAACGAAGACGGGAAAATGTTTCTGTTTCACTGGGTTGGGTTTAGATACCCTAGAGCCCTGTATGGCTACAAGGTTTGTAATTACTATGTACGAACCCCTAGGGGGAATTTTTGTAATCATATACATATTATCCGTATATTTGTGCTATTCATGTGTTGCCAAACAAACCACACATTAATATTCTGTTGCAAGTCAAAATAAGATAAGGGTATGACAATCTGAGTCTTTCTTTTGATATGAGTCGGCTCTAGAATCAACTTTAATTGGAGCTAGAACAAGTCCTAATCCAGGAGGATCTGCTTTGGGCACAGAAAGCAAAATGTAAATGGTATGCTATAGGGGACAGGAATACAAAATACTACCATGCCCAAGCGAATAGTTGAAGGGAAAAAAACAAAATAAAGGCCATTATGAGAGAGACAGGGGAATGAATAGATAAAGCTAAGGAAATTAAAAGTCTAGCCATTGATTTCTTTATTAAATTATTTAGTGTAGAAAGCAATGAAAATGGCGCTATGAATAGTACTCTCTCAAACCCAATAGTGGAACAAGAGGCCATGATTGGATTAAATAGTATGATCACTAACGAAGAGATTAAATTTGCCATATTTAGCATGGGGGCTCTAAAATCTCTAGGACCAGATAGGTTGAATGCATTGTTTTTCCAAAGCCAATGGGAGACTCTAGCCCCGTCGGTGACCAAACTGGTAAAAAAAGTGCTTGAGGAGCTGGGAATAGTTCGAGATATCAATCAGACTTTCATCATGTTTATACCTAAAAGGGAGTACCCTGAAACTATTTGAGATTTTTGCCCTATTAGCTTATGTAATGTTGTTTTTAAAACTATTACTAAAATCATATCTAATAGGATTAAATGCTTCGTCCCGCAAGTTATATCGTCAAACCAATGCAGCTTTGTACTGGGAAGGACTAGTTCGAACAATATTGTCATGGCACAAGAGGTGATTCATTCCATGAGGAATATGAAGGGGAAGAAAGGTTTCATGGTGATTAAAATAAACTTAGAGAAGGCTTATGATCGTGTGAGATAGGATTTTATCATGTCATGTCATGACGAGCTTCAACTCCCCCAGCACCTATAGGATATGATCAGGACGTTCATTTCTTCCCCTACCATGCAGATTCTTTGGCTAGGAAGCAAAGCAAACATGTTTCCCCCTCGAGGGGTTTGCGGCAAAGAGACCTTATATCACCATATTTATTTGTGATATGCATGGAGATGCTAGCTCACATCATACAAGAAGCAATTATCGCTAATCACTGGAAGCCAATTCAGCTAGGTAAGGATGGCCCAGATGAGTGTTGCCCTCAGATTTCAAAGCACAGCTAACCTTGGAAAGTATCTCGGCGTTCTATTCCACCATGAGAGAGTTACTACAAGAACCTACCAATTCTTAATTGATAAAGTGAAGAATCAACTCAACAGTTGGCAGATGTCAAGGAATTCTTTTACAGGGCGGAATACCCTCATCAAGTTTGTTACAGCAGCCATGCCTAGCTACACCATATAAACAGTGAATATACTAGTACCAGTATGTGACTCCATTAAGAAATAATCTTGAAATTTTCTTTGGGGCTCATCTGAAGAAAGAAGAAGAATGCATCTAGTATCTTGGGACAATGTGTGTTCAGAGAAACAACATGGTGGTTTAGGTATGAGGCACATCAAGCAACAAAACTGAGCTTTCATAATGAAACTTGGTTGGGGACTCGTAACAGATAGAGATTCCTTGTGGGTCAAAGTCATAAGAGGAAAATATAGGTGTGGCAATGACCTCATCCCTCATATAAACCCAAAAAGAGAATGTTCAAACACATGGAATGGCATCAAGAATTCTTAGGGCAAGCAAGGTTCTAGAGGGGATCCAGCTTGCACGGTTAAATGATGGAATAAATGTGGCGAGATGGAAATGGGAAAAACATGGCAACTTCATTGTTCGTTCCACATATAGGTCCCTCTCTCCTAATTATACAAGCCCACCTGGCCCATGGAGCAATTTATGGAAATTAAAAATTCTACAGAGATGCAAAACCTTTGCCTGGTTAATGCTACAAGGAAGGCTCATCACCAATAAGTTAAAGCATGGCATAAACCTACATGCTAATGGCATATGTAATAGATGTCAAAGTGAAGTGGAAGACGAGCTTTATGCTCTAAGGGATTATAGAGAGATTAAATCTTGGTGGGGAAGATTAATACCGGCCTATAAGCACCAAGTGTTTTTCTCAGGTAACGCCATGGAATGGTTTCAGTTTAACATGAGATATAGATCACGGATTGAGAAAAGAGTCATGGAAGAATCTATTCACAATTATTTGCTGGCTTATCTAGCAAGCACGCAATGAACAAGTACACAAGGGGAAACAAACAGACCTTGGGCAACTATATGCAAGAGCCAAAGCAATCCTGGGCTGTATGGGCGAAACACAACAAAAGCTTTGATCCATTAACACAATGGGTGCCCCATGTATAGTACACGATGAGGGACTTGAAGATGCTTTGCATACTATCCTAGTTCAGGTGGACAAAGCCTACTCCCAATATAACACTAAAGCTGCGTGTGGAGGTGTTATATTAAGCCCAAATGGATATATCTTGGAAGGATTTAGGTGCTGATTAGATTATGCAAATGCATTAACATTAGAGCTTTGGGGTGTCTTCATTGGACTTAAGAGAGCATGGGATAGAGGACATTGGTTAGTCCGGCTAGTGACAGACTCTCAGGAGACGATTGAGCTAATCCATAATGGAATTCCGAAACTACATGAGGATCGAACTCTAGCATTGGAAGTTGTGGAGATGCTGAATCGCTAATGGTCAACATCTATATGCTATACACAGCGGGAGAGCAACACAAAGGCAAACCATATGTCTAAAATGGCAATGAATGACATCTCAGGACTCCTAATTCTAGAACTGAATACTGTAGCAGCATGTTTGCAGATCGAGGAGACGAGTGACTTGTAGTAGAGCTTAGTTTATTTCCCATCTTATTAAAAAAATATTTTGGAAGTTTTAAATCTAACTGTGAAAAACAAATGAAGTGGATGGCACATGGGTTTCTGCGGTAAATTTGTACGTTAACAAAAATGATGTGGATGACATGTAGACTATCAGCTTAACATATTTGGTCAATTAAAGGTCAAAATTAACTAGGATAACAACCAAGGCAAAATTGGTTCCTTTTGTAACATTTCTGTGGCAAAATTGCCCTTAGGAGAAAACTTCCAGAGCAAAATTGTCCCTTAACCCTTTTATTAATTTTTTTTTAAAAGTTATGCTTTTAAGTAAAGATAGAGTTAAAAAGTTATTTTATGTTAATACCATTTAATGATTTAACCATCTCCTTTTATTTTAGTAAGGTAGTTAAAAGTAAGTTAGAATTGGATAATGAATTATACATGATTAAAAGTGATGACATATCAATATAACGTCCTAGTAATTTAATTTTTGAATGACATGAGAATATTTAAACTATTATTAAATTGTTGGTTTATGAAATTAACCTTAAACTGGAATTACCATTTTTTTTTAAAAAAAAAGTCAGCTAGGGAACTTAAAATCTAGGATGTCTCACTTATTATTGGATAATTTTTATATTTTTGATCAACCACCGAACACCATGTCCGATGAGAAGATCACCATGTCGGGTCAAACTTTGTAGTGTTAAGCTCTTTTGAGCTAATGATTTTGAGTTTCTAATTAAAAAAAAAAAAAAAGCAAATGGCATCACTTGCAATCCAAATATATAATAAATGAATATAGGAATTTGGTGTTGTGGGGACTGGGGACAAGGCATATAACGTCAGTGATGCTTGACAAAGTATACAGCGTACCTTAGGCGGAATTAAAATTCCGTTGCTTGGGGGGAGAGGAATCTCGATTCCATCGTTTCTCCTTTGATTTGGTGAGTGAATAAAGAATCCGAATCTTCAGTCAAATAAGGGTTTGAGAAATAAATTATTATTAAATAGTAAGAAAACAATCTATAGTGAATTAATGTTTCATTGGCGCATAAATTGAATTTAAATAATAAAATATAAAAAAGACTATTGCATAGAATATGTTTTTGAAATATCAAATTATAATCAATATTTTTTTATATTTTTTATGGATGTTTTATTTTTTTTTTTCAGTTTTGGAGAGATATTAGACATAGAAGCCCACCCAGCCCATAACCCAAAATTACTTAGGTTTTCATCAAGCAGGACCAAACAACGGGTTGCAAACAAAATCCTGTCCATTCATCTTTTGTGTCGGGGCATCGGGCAAGGATCATGTCTTGCCCAGTCCTACCCATAAACACCCCTAAACATGGATACCACAAATATTTTTGTGGATTCTAAAATACAATAAATACATATATCAAACTAGACACAACTTTCTTTTAAACAAATAAAGGTTAAGGTATTTCGAACATTTGAAATATTTTTTCAAATGTATTCATTACTCTAAAATATTTTACGGGGCACCCCAACACACTAAACTAGTTTTCTAAGTGTATTTATCACCCTCAAATACTTTTTTATGTAATTTTACACTTAACAATATAAGAAATTTTGGGTGTTAGATACATTTAAAAAAATATTTTAGAATATTGAATGTAGGAAAAAATAATTTACAATGCTGGACGCATTTAAAAAAATGCTTCAGGTGTAATTGCACATGAACAAATACTTTTCAAATGCTAGATGCACATGTCAAAAATACTTAAAGGTGCTAAAATACACCTTAATTCTTAGTAAAATACATACTTCGTTTAACCACTTTGCGCAGAAGAGTGGATAAAAGTCTCCCCCATTTCAGTCAAAATATACAGCAGCTTACTCCCCAAAACATGCATATTAGAAAAAAAGTTTAAAGATTTAAATAAAGTTTTCTTTAAAAAATGATTAAAGATTTAACTTTATTCCTAACTTTGTGTGTTGGAACAAAAATTAGAAAAAATTACATTATTGGCTATTTTTTTTTTTTTTTGGAATGATACTAAGGTTCTAGTAAAAAACATAATATCAGAAAAGTCTCATGGCTGCTTGTTTATGGTGCCACATTCACTTGTCAATGATTCTACTTTTACTTGTCATTATGAGACTTTTGATATATTATTTTTTTATATGGGACCTTTGTGTAATTTTTCCCTTTTTTTTTTATTGGATATCTTCAAACTATGGTCAACATTGTTCCACAAACTATAGAGTATTAAATATATATGCATATATCCCGATAGGGTTGAACTTTAACTCATCACCTTGTAAGGAGGAATCCCTTCTACTGGATTCAACTACCATATTAGTTATTATTTGCTTTTCTTAATGAAAAAGATAAGATATTCTTAATATCTCAAAAGAAAGAAACTATACGAAGTTATTGGGTTCAATAATATAAATATGGGAATCTTGTGTGACCCTCACTGCATATAAATTATAATAAATCTATTCTCCCATAATCTTATCGTCCGCAAATGGAACTATCAGTTTCCTTTTCTAAATTTTGATTTAATATATATTATTTGAAATTCATAAAGTTAGTTAATGGAGGCAAGGAGAATATAGATTAGCGTTAAAAATTTGTTCTGTTTATTATATTTAATAAATTAACAACAAGTGCGATTTTATACATTGTTCTCTAACCTAGACTGGACCGGCCGAACCGGACTAGAAACTGGCCAATAAACCGGTTCGGTCCCGGTCAAGTTTTTAATTTTTTTTTAAATCGTCTTTTTTTTTATATTTTTCCTTTATAATATCATATTATAAGTCTAAAATCTTTCATCTTTCACCAGTTTGGTTCCGGTTTGACTTCAGTCTGATCTACTGACCCCTGACCCAGTACCACGATCGGTTCACTGACCAATCAGGGTTTAATTACCTTGATTTTATATTTGGGGAAAAATTAAAACTATGTGAAATGCCAAAATTCAAATTGAGACCCACACTTTTAGCAAATTCTTAATTAAGCCAAGAAGTTTGAATAGGAATTTATAAACATTGTTAAAAGGCCAAAATGACCCTCTATAGTTAAAAGGTAAAATTAAAAATAGATCTAAGTCAAGGCTTAAAGTGCAATTTTATGAACAAAGTTTTTCGTTATGATCGTCTAGCATAATTAGGTTTTAAAGAGTATAAAATAGACACACTTTCTTTTTAAAAGTGGAGCAATTTTGACAATTCCATTAAATTGGCCAAAACACCAGTTTCTTTTGCATGTGGGACCCATTTGGTCTGTCTCTATCTTTATAATGGATGTTCGGGTCAATTTAACAAAATTGCTAAAAGTGCACCATTTTGAAAAGATTGTGTCTACTTTTGAACCTTTCAAAATTTAATTATGCCAAATGCTCTTAGTGAAAAACTTAATTTTTAAAATTGCCCCTTAATCCTTGAGTCTAATTTCAATTTTGATTAGTTCAATTAGAATTAATTTTTTAAGAGTAATGCTCTATATGATACTATAATGATATGGTGAATCAGTAGAAGAAGGTTAGTGAAAACTGAAAAGGTTAAAGGTGTTAGGAGTGTGATTGGGAGGCATTAGCAGTGAATGAGAATTAAATGGCTTTCTTAATGGAGTCGATTGGGATGGGAAACGCAAGAGTGTTAGAACTTGACAAGGAAGGTTTAGAGCATATAAATGGTAGAGACAAAGGAAAATATGGGGAAGGACATTCTCACTTACCAATTAAGCCCTCCATTAATAATGAGATTAGAATTCACAATCTTATAAGTTATGAATTATCTCTTTAACAGTGAGATTTGGATTAGTTTTTTAGAATAACTTTTACAATTTATAAGGTAAGTATGTGAGAGGAGTTTTATCTTAGCTTGCTAAAAATGACTTCTAAAACCACGATTTGGGTGTTTGCCAAACATGCACCAACATTTGTTATCATAAAAATTTATTTCATCTATTACCTAAACAAAGAATCTTCATAGTATGAGTTAGGAAAGACTATTAGAGCTTTTAAAATCAGCTTTTTGATTATAATTTACAATGTGTATAGTAAATATATAAGAGGAGTTTTAAGCAACTCTAAGCAAGCACATAATTAATTTAAACGCACAAGGTAACAAAATAATTAATTTAAACGCACAAACAAGTTTTAAAAGGGACCGGGATCACACCTTGTGATCCCGAGAATTCCCTGTCCCGATTTTTTTCCCTTAAAAAGTAAGTTATTCTTTTATATTTATATTTTTTACCCCATAAATTAAGTTATCATTTGATAAAATGTATATCACATATTTAGTTAGAATTAAATCGTATATATCGTGATATTAATCCTAACTATATAATATATAAAGATAATAACAAAAATGATGAATGTGATAATAATAATAATAATATATTATTCTTCAATTCTAGCTCAATTTGTGTGATTTTTATGACCTTATTAGGTGTTAAATAATCACTTCAAGCACTAGATTATAAAAAATTTAACTAATACTTCCTCCGGTCCTAATTATAAGACAAAGTTAACTTTTTTTAAGAAATTAAGGAAGCCAATTAAATTAATTTAAAGTATTTATATTTTTATTTTTTTCTCAAAACTAATTAATTTAACTAATAAACTAATATATAATACAAGAATACTAAAAATATAAACACTCTAAAGTAATTTAATTGGCTTCCTTAATTTCTCCAAAAAAGTCAACTTTATCTTATAATTAGGACCGGAGGGAGTATAATTATATTATTGAAACCGGGAATTCCCGATCTTGGTCCCGATTATACCGGAAATTTCACAGGACCGGGAATGAATTCTCAATCTTAGTTACCCCCGGGATAGGAACCGGGAATAGGTGATCCCGGTTCCATCCTGAGATTTGAACACCCCTAAAAGGGAGAGCGCGCATGTATACGGCGTCACTTCCTTGTTAGGTTAAACAAAGGTGAAAACAAGTGATTGCTTGATTGATTCACTCCCAATAATTCACTATTTTATTTTCACCCTGTGCTACTTGAGTTTTTTTTTTAAAAATATTTTCGAGCATAATACGTTGTAATTTATAGAGGAAGAAAATAAAAATAATTAGACACTCAACTCCAAGATAAAATGATAATTCAACAGTTTTTTTAAAGTTATAATTTTATGTGATATATTAATGAAAAGAAAATTAATGTACAAAGACATATTGATTCCCTTTATTTCAAATCAAATTTCTAAAATTTTATTTTCAAGTCATTATAATTTTACATTATTTTTAATCCAATATTGTGGTTTCAGACTTTTAGGTAACTAATAATATTTGCAGTGACTATTAAGTTTTTTTTTTTTTAGCAAATTAAGAAGAATGTTGATTGATAACAAATGCTCCCTCTTATGCTTAATATAAGTTATATTTAGATAGTTGATTTTGATCATAAATATAAGAAATAGTTTTTATATTTATCAATATTTTTCTAATTTACTCCTATTGATACTCTCTTAACAATAATTAAAAAGGAGAAGGAATGAAGAAATTAAGAACGATGTCTAATGTATTTTAGAAAATATATGTCATATTAATTAATTTAAGTAATTTCTTTAATCCCACCAAATTAAATAAAGGGTTAATATAACTTTTGGTCCCTGAAGTTTGATCCAATTTTGGTTTTGGTCCCTCAAGTTTGAAATCGGTGGTTTTAGTCCCTGAAGTTTTACCCAATTTTGGTTTTGGTCCCTCAAGTTTGAAATCGGTGGTTTTGGTCCCTGAAGTTTGACCCAATTTTGGTTTTAGTCCCTCAAGTTTGAAAATGACTTGGCGACCCGTTTTTGAAACCGACCCGACCCAGAAAAAAAATTAAGTCATTTTCAAATTTGAGGGACCAAAACCAAAATCGAGTGAAACTTCATGGACCAAAACCACCGATTTCAAACTTGAGGGACCAAAACCAAAATTGGGTGAAACTTCAGGGACCAAAACCACCGATTTCAAACTTGAGGGACCAAAACCAAAATTGGATCAAACTTCAGGGACCAAAAGTTATATCAACCCTTAAATAAATATGTTTTATATTAAAGATTTGAATGAGTGATTGTTGACAAGAGACAAATCAACTCATTTGGGTCCGTGAAAGTAATGAACCAACCCCATGTGGGGAAGTATTTATGAGAGACTTCTCTTTTTATGGAGAGGCCTAAATTACCCTCTTCGCTTTACATTGCTGAGAATCAATATTTCTTCACACCTAGACTAATACATCGAGTCCTTTAATATAGATTAACGCCATCAACCAACGAATCCCGCTAATAATTATATTTCAGGTAATTGTAGTTTCAGGTCCTGTGGGTGAGTTCACATAATATTATTTGCAAGGATTATTAAGATCTTTTTTTGTTTCACAAGATTTTATTTTTTCGGCCAAGAGTTAAAGCTTTAATTATTTTCTCCTGTGGGTCGTTTGGGCCTTTTCTTTGTTTTCAAAAAAGTCTCATTTGTAACCCATTACTGCAGCACTTAGAAAATTATAGGGAAAATTATACTCAAGTGCCAAAGAAAAATAAAAAATAAAAAAAATAGTCTTTTAAAATTACAAAATAAAGAAATAGTTCTATGAAGTTGTCATTGCCCGCTCCTGGAATTGTTAATGACCCGCTCGTAGAGTTGACAATGAGACCATTTTTTAATTTCCCTTTTTCTTTGGGACTTAAGTGTAATATTCCCAAAATTATATCACTTATGGGTACTCCAAAAAGGGAAAGTTATGCTTAAGCGGCAAAGTCACTAGTTGTTTGTGAAACATAAAAAAATCACAAGTTGTTTATAGTTAATAGTTAAGGACCTTAAATATATGAAATTATGTTGTAAGGATAAAATCACTCTCTTACAATAGAATAAATGTAAGATAACTTTTTTTTTTTTTGGATCATGAACCGCACCGAAACAAAACTACCAAATAAATCCTCAGCAAGATCATTCAAAATGAAATGTAAGATAACTAATATGCCTATGCTATGAGACAAATAATTCACTTTATCTAATGGTCATACATAGAAATTTAGCACCATGACAAAGGAATTTAATAATTTTAAACTTTCAGATATATAATAATGAAACTTCCTTTGTCATAGTAATAAATTTCCTAGGTATAACTATTAAACAAGGTGTTGGCAAAAAAAAAAAAAAAGTATTCAACAAGGTAAATTATTTGTCTCATGAGTAATTTTATTCATTATACTTTTTTCTTCTTAAAAAATGACCTTAGTCTTACAGAATAATTTTACATTAGGTTCTCATTTGCAAAGAACTTACCATCCTGGTTCTTGAGCATACTTCTCTCTAAAAAGTTATGTTATTTTTTATTATTAAAATTTATTTTAAACTAAATTATAACATACTAATAGAGTTAGTTAAAGTTTACTTTTTTAAAAAACCGATTCTTTTTAAAATATTTCATTAACTAAATACAATAAATTCCACTACATACAATAGTCCTTATATTTCTTAATCACTCTTTCTACTATAAAAATTACTCATCATATTCACACTAAGGGGAAAAAACATTATTTACTTCATAGATTTTGCAAGATGACTCATGATATTTGGAAAAATTTCTACAAAGTGAGGTATAAATAAGAATGGAGAGATTATATCTGTAAAAATTATAATGTTTTGAACAAATTATACGAGTAATTTTTTTTTTTTGTTAGGCATATATATCTTTCTATTGGAAAAAGTCCTATTGAGGCATTGTTGGGAGCCTCTCCCAACATGGATTTGAACCTTATTTCACTATGTTGTGACATAATCCCGTGGATAAGAAATTATAACCTTTTTTTTTTTTGCTAGACAGGGGTATTCTCCTATTGAAAGTAATCTTCTTCAAAGTACTGTTGGGCGCTAGATGTTGGCATGTCTCCTAATAATAATTTAAACCTTACTTCGTCATATTGTGATGGATTAGCCCTTCCACAGACCCAATCCCGTTGGTAACAAATTATAACCTTTTGTTTTTTCGTTTTTTGGTTTTGTTTTTAGGCTTGTTTTGTATTTTGGGTCTCTTGGGCCTGTCTTGTAGGTAAAAAAATGCTCATAAGTTCGTTACTACTATTTATGACCCACTACTACATGGGATTGGGGACGAGTTATCTGAAAATAATGGTTTAGGCCTTTTGTACCAAAAACAAAAATGGTTTAGGCCTTTTTACTATATTTTAAGAATTGAATTACCTTTAACCAAATTAAAAAAATGAAAATCATTTTCTCTCCACGTTTGAAACATTTAAAAAGGAGGAGTATCTTCTCTAGTTCAATAAAATATCATACTAATAATCTATCATTACAGACCATGATATACAAGCTTATAATATCATAAAATATCACACAAGAGATAGGATAAATAAAACCATCTACCATCATAAACTTATAAAATTCATTACTGAAAAGGTTAATATGGAGTTGAATAGTCACTACTCTATTTTTTTTTTTTTGGGTTCTACTGAGTTATGCTATGAAAGAAAATAAGACGCCACTAGCGGATTAATTTACTCCGTTTGGTCCTGTATACATAAGCTAGATAATTAATTTGTAAAGATTCAAAAAATTAGTTAACATAGAAATTTCATGTTGATTTTCTTTAATTAAATACTTCTTTGAGTTATTTGCATTGAAAACTATTTCCTTGATGAAAATCTCTTTAATATGTATAACCAACATGAATAGTTTAAGAAAGAAAATATAAAATAGAAGACAACATGCATTAAAGTCTTACACTTAAGATTAACAAAATTTGACTAGCTCTTATATTTAGGATTGAAAAAAAGTACTACTTCCTCAAATTCTAAATGTAAGGCCTAGTTTGGAAGGGAATTTTGGTTATGAATATAAAATCTTTTTCTATTGTTTTTTTTTATATTAGTGTCTAGTATCTGATTTGGGGTTTATGGCTGCCCCTCTTAATACAAGCGTCTTCTCTGGAACTAGAATTTAAGACTCAAAGGAATCTAGTGGGATCTCACACTGCTAGACTAACTTTGTGTTGCTAAATCTTTTTCTATTTTATCTCTTATACTTATCATTTTTTTCTCAAACTAATTTTGCTTAACTTATAAATTGATATATAATCTAATGTTATATAGAAGTATTTTAAAGTGTCAGAAGTTATAATTAAATAATTTATTTAATTTATTCAAATTAGATAAATAGGTGTTACATTAAGAATTAAAAAAATAACTAAGAGGCCAAACATGTATGTGTGTACGAAAAAGAAAGACGTACATACCCGGGAGGAGAAGAGAACAAAGAGACTTGAGTATCTCTAACTTGTGAGCAAAAGGGGCAGTTATTAGGTTAAAGAATAGGCAAGTTGGAGGAGAAACAGAGGAGTGAGAAACGAAGAAGAAGTGGGAAACGATGAGTTGAGAGGGGAATGTAATGAATATATATATATATATAGACACACACACACGCACGCACGCACGCACGCTGCTTTACTTTTTCAAACTGAATCATCAAATGAATTAACTTTGTGTTTTTGGGGTGAGATCTGATATGTGAGGGCGGTGCTTTCTATAATTAAGTTAATTAATTTGATGCCAGATGCGTTAATTAAATAAGTTATCCTCCTCCACGTTACTAATAGAGAATCCAAATATTTTTATCAACTCCAAGTCCTCGTATGTCTTGCCACCTACAACTTTCCTAATCCTCCTTAATATTACAACCCCCTCACCTAAGTGCTCCCTTCTACGTTATTAATTCATCATTGAGTGTTATATTTGGTTTTTAACTTCCCCTTTTTATGGGACTTGATATTGTCCATCCCACCTTCTTCGCTAGTGGGTGTTTCTAATGACATTATTTGTATATGCTTGAATCACTTTAAATGGTTTTTTGCCATTATTTTTTTTCAAAAATTATACAAAAATATTTATCATAAGTAGAGCCATAAATTCAGGTCGGACTTATTTTCTCCATATTTTATATAGGGCTTAGCTTGGGCAATTATGGGGAAATGAGAAAAAGGGCTTTTCTGTTTGAGTTTAAAAACCCTGTAGAAAAGGGCCTGGCCAGGGCTAGCTTGAAATATTTACTTATTTTTTTGCCTTTTTAACAAGTTGGATAACCTACTTCTGCTTTGTCTATATCTTGTCCTTTAGGGTCTGTTTGGTGTGAGGAATTTGGATGGGAAGGGAGAGGAGGGAAAATTTTTATGAGTTGAATTTTAAAAGATTGAAGAAGTTGGGTAATAAAATTTTAATAAAGAGAATATATAAAATAAAAGAGTAAGAAAAATTAATTAAAAATTTTTAACCCCACTTCTCTAATTTTTTTAAATTCAACTCAAAAAAATTTTCCCTCCGCCCACTTTCCCTCCCCTCCCCTCAGACCAAACATGATAAAAATTTTCCCTTCCCTCCCTTTCCCTCCAAATCCCTCACACCAAACAGACACTTAGAGCTTGTTTGGTACGGCGAAGAGGTGTGAAGGGAAGGGAAGATGAATAAATTCCATTGTTTGGTACATGTTTTATAACCAATCTTCTCAGGAACTCCAATCTTCCCTTAAAGGTGGAAAGATGAGATCTCACGAAAATTGGTGGCAACTCAAGTTTACTATGTGAGTATGGACATATTTACCTCTTAAAAACTGGTTGAAGCTGGCTGGACACGATGTGGCTACTCCAACAACCAATTCCTTGGCACCATTGGCGACTGAGGAGGTCTACTAGAGTGCAATGGAGTAGGCAGCACAACTCTGGCATCTCTAGTTCAGTTCGGCGTCATCGTTATTACCTACTTTTCTCCCCACAAGAATGAGATGTCGCCTTCGATTTCTCAGGGTACATCCCAAGTTCCCAACAAATTCCACGTCCGGTTGATACATACGCGTACGACGCTTCCTTGGCCTATCTTGTGTGGGAATCCAAATTGCCCCCTAATTTTGATGTTCTTTTTAAGAAAATCTTCGGTGATTTGTTCAGGAAAGAGAGGAATTTAAATTGCAAAATACTATTTCCCCGATTTTACAACTGAAAAATAAGGGAGAATTTTTTTTGCCGCTTCGCCATCACATTTGAATTTAGTGCTTTAAATTTGAATTTGATGCATTAAATTGAAGATTATTTAAATAAAATAGAAAATATGTAAGATAATTTTTAAAAGAATGTGCTCCTAATATTTCTCTAACTCCCGATATCATTCATTATCCCATAACTATAGGTGATCTATTGCAACCTTTACAATAATTTTTATATTTATTTTGAATATTTATATTTATTTTTTTCAGTTATAATTTTTTTCTTCATTTCATTTTTTTAAATGTGTAACAATATATCATTATATATATATATATATATATTTTTTAAATATTCTTTGCGACTGAAATATCAATTTCTCTCCTTCTTTTTTTTTTTTTTTTTGGACAACGATTTCTCTCCTTACAACAAGGGCTACTGTGGTCTGTGATTCAAGGCTGAGGCATTCATCTTCAATTTATTAAAAAAATACATTTTTTCTTTTCATTTTTAATAAATTATTTTTAAGAGTAAAATAGGTATTTCTCATTTTTTCCCCAATATCCATCCCTCAATTTTCTTCTTACCAAACAACTCATTTTCCCCCAACCCATCTTCCCTTACCCCTCACAATTTTCCCTTCCCTTCCTTTCCTTTCCCTACTCAAATCTTGGATTTGTATTATTCAATTTAGATATAACATTTTAGTTTTATCCTTTAGAGCTTAGATTTATATTATACACAAAAAGAATTGATACTATGCAAATTTTGTACAACACATAGAGAACGGATATTTTGATTTAGGTCATTTTCACTAATAAAATTTTTAATGGGGCACTTTCCCCCAATTTTCCCTTAAACTTAACCTCCTTAATATTCTAATTTTTTACGTTAAACTCCCTGCTATTGATTTTGCCCTTAAGTTACCGACAAAAACCATTACATCACTAATGAAGATGACGAGATATTTGGCTTGGATTAACAAAGATTAGGCTATAATATACAATATCACTATAATTTTAGATTTGTTGTATATAAACCCCTAACATTTCAAAGTTTAGGAAGAGTTAGGCAAGTACCACTTCGATTTTCTCATCACCGCATGCTCCATCTCTTCCATTCTCTGGACAGTCACACTGCTTGTTTCTTGGCTTGTCGTTTTTTCAAAGGTTAGGGAGGAAGTTGCCAGGGCATGGAGGGACGCATTTTTTTCAAAAATTTTCCCTTATCTGTAAAATGATCAAACTAACAAATGAATATGAAGCATTATTATTATTATTTTTTGGAGATATGGCGTTGGGATTCTTATTAATAATAAATATGACTTATTCAGGGAATGTATTGTATGTGCAGACCTACTGATAAAAGAGGCTCTAGATTCAAACATTGATCTGACCCTTTTGCACGATCCGCCATATTTCTGTTTGATCCAAATTTTAGCTGACTTAAGCTAATATTTGGATTCTCTCCTGTTCTTCTTCGATCCAAGTAGGTTTGGTAACGAGTCCGTTGCGACCAGGGTTATGAAAACCGGACCGGACCGGCCCGGTAACCGGCGAACCGGCCGGTTGGCCGGTCCGGTTTTCATTTTAAAAAAAAAAAAATTTTTTTTTTAAAAAAAAAATTTTCCTTTAGAATTTCATACTATAAGTCTAAAATCTTCAATTTCTCACCGGTTTGGTCCCGGTTTAGCTCCGGTTTGGTCCCGGTTTGACCCACTGACCCTTAACCCAGTACCCCGACCGGTTCAATGACCGGTCCGAGTTTTAATACCTTGGTTGCGACTCTCAAGGGAATAGACTCCCTTGTCATTGTAATCCAAAAAAAAATAAAAATAAATAAATATGACTTACAATCTGTTCGGTGCTTTCAAGGCAAATTAACAACATTATTGGTATGAGTTGGCAATGGCTTAGTGCCACGTGGGAGTGCATAAAGTAAAATAAACTTATTTATCAGTCAACAAAATTAACACTTCGTCCCGGTTGGGTAGCATTGTTATGATATGAATAACGTCTGGAGGAACATTGAAATTTAAAAACCTGTTGGATAACCAGTGAAAACTGTTAAAGGAAAATTTGCATCTTAACTAAGGAAAAAAGAAAAGGACGTGGGTAACATTTCAACCTGTTAGTTCAATATATTTAATTAATTAATAATCAAACTTAACCCGGAGTGACATTGAACTTTCTATACCCATCACTCTTAAGTGAAAACTTGTGAGACAGATTTGTACTTTAATCTTTAATTTAATATAAAAGTGGAAAATACTTTATCTATTTATTCCACTAAAAGATAAATGATAAGATTGTGTTTGATTCACTCAACTTTTAAGGTGAAATAATCATTATCACTTTAAAATTTTGATTTTTTTTTAAACCTCGAAATTTTTGAAGTTTGATATATAGGAAGAATGTGTTACGTGCAATATAACAACATACAATAATCGATGCCCGCGCTCGTATTTATATTTCAGCCTTTTTCTCTAAAACTAATGTTTTATTAATTCACCAACTTTAGTTGTAATTTTTTTTGTATGTTTTGTATAATTGAACTATTAACCAAATATATATAGTATATACACTCCTATTGGCAAAAAAAAAAAAAAAAAACACTCCAATCATATATAAGGCTCGTTAATACACCACACTACTAAATTTAGATAAAATTATTTTTTAAAAATAATTTTATACAATTTAAACAAACGCGCATAAGTAAATATGTCAATGTCACTGGCAAAAAAAAAAAAAAAAAGTCAATGTCAGAATTAAGTTTTGAGACCGCAACGAAAAAGGATGCTGCTACTGCAAAAACTCATTGCCGGTGACATCCCCCTAATTTGCCTCTTCTAATGATACTATAGGCGTCTTGTTTTGTTTTTTGTTTTTGTTTTTTTGCCATAAAAGATACTATACGCTTCTACTGTATTAAAAGAGATATAATTAACATTTAAGATGACTAAAATTTAATGAGGACGATTTTTTTAAAATTTTTGGTACTTTTTGAAATGTTCAAAGGGCTACAATTATTTTAACAATTTTTTTGGTCGAGGTAAAATTATTAAAAATAATAATTGTTTTGTAAATTTTGCGAAATAACTTAAGATACAAAAGCTTTCATAAACAGATTTGTTAATCAGAATGGAAGAAGTAAATAAAAGTGTCTCAAATATAAAAACAAAAAAGTAAAATTTTAAATAATTACTGCTTTCATTCGGAAATATAAGTCATGAAGAATTTTTTGGTTCATAATGTAAATTATCTAAAATGAAATTAATTGTTTACTCCAAAAAATAAACATCAAGTGTGCCATATAAAAGAAATATTCTTCTTCCAGTCTTTTTTACAAGAGCTTGATGATTGATGAGGTTTAAAAAAATAAGTTAAAATCAATTAAAAGTAATAAATATGTCAGAAATGGATTTTTTTTTTAAATATGCCCTTATTTATAAGGGGGAAAGTAAGAGAGAGAGGAGAGAGAGAGAGACATAGTGGTAATGATAGAAAATATTAAATATAAAAGAAAATGTAGAATAGAAAAATATTAGGAAAGAAAATATAATTAAATGAGAAAAAATGATAAAAACATATTAAGTGTTCAGATAAATCTAAAAATATATTTATAAAAGGAATTAAGACAATTCGAATTTCATGCTCCTATGAAAAGTTAAATAAGGAGTACTACCAATCCCTTTCATTAAAAAAAAAGCAGCTCATTTAATTTCTAGAATTTATTAAAAAGCTCATTCTCATTGTTAGGGAAAAAAAGAAAAATAAGAGAATTTATAAGATAAATAAATTAAAAAATAAAAATTATATTACTTTTTTTCCCAACAAAATCAAAGTATATTACTAAATAATACAAATAGATAATATAACATTACATACAGTTATAATTTTGTATATAAAAAATGTTATCTTTCTATACAAAATAGCATATGAGTGTAACCACGAAAAATCTAGAGCAGTGTTTTATATGATAAATTTTTTATAGCTCAATAGTTAATAATATAAAAAAAAACACTAAATAATTAGTTGCTCAAGAAGGGCATATTCGAGATTTGCTACTGTCGATCAGGGGCAGATTAGCTGTGTTTGATCTTGAACTGAATAATTAGTCACGTGTTATTCGCATAAATATATTTATGGGAAAATTTCACTTAACTTCCATGGAAACAATTTTATTTTAGTCAACTCCCAAAAGATTCTTAAATTTCATTGTTTTCCTTGAGTCAAAATGAAATTAAATTTTTTCAATAAAATGACAATAATGTTCTTGTTTTATTGTTCTATTAGAGCATTTACAAGATAAATAAATGGATTCAAAGGAAACTAAGGGGTTAACCAGGATATTTTAGTCATTCACAAGATAAACAAGAGAATTCACAAGTCAAATAAAGGCATTGACGAGATAAATAAAGGAATTTATAAGATAAATAAAGTGATTTAAAAGAATTTAAGGAGTTACAAAAAAATTTCTTATTTACAAGACAAATAAAAGAATTTACAAGATAAATATGAGTATTTACAAGACAAATAAGGAAAATCAAAAAATAAAATAAAGGCATCATTATCTTTTTACCAATAAAACTTAATTGCATTTTGACTTAGAGTATGTTTGGATTAGCTTTTGGAAAATAACTTCTAGAAAGAAAGTGATAAAAGTGATTTTAGAGAATAGATTATGAGAAAATAGAATATGGGAAAAAAGTGATTTTGATAAAATGATAGTGTTTGGATATTGTGATTAGAATTACTTTTTTCATGGAAAAATTACTAAAAAGAACATTAATTTTTGTGATAATTACATATAAAGGATAAGATAATATTTTATGAATTATTTAACATGAAATTTTATAATAAACACCAAAAATGAAATAAAATTTTTATGTGTATGAAATTATTCCATTTCTTAATTTCTTATTTCTTTATTCTTTTTAAAATGTTCTCTCTATATATTTTATTTTTACTTTTTTTCCTTTGTCATTTTCGTACATGTAAAATGTTAATTTTAGTTTTTTTTTTTAAATTTCTTTCTTCCCTTTTTCCTTTTTTTTTTTAATCTCTCTAGCGCAACAGAATTATGATTTTGATGAAAAGAACAACAATTGCTGAAAAAAGGAAAGAGAAAGAAAAGAAGGAAAAGAAAAAAGAGAAAAGAGAAAGGGGTGGTTTGGGGGAGAAAAAGAGGAAAAAGTGAAAAAAAAACCAGAGATTTTTTAAAACTATGGTTTTAGAAGGAAAAAAAAAGGTGATTATGAACTTTTTTCATGTGTTTGAGTAGTTTTCTATCAAACCATGGTTTTCACCCAAAAAAATGTTTTTCTAATGATATCCAAACACATACTTAAGATTAAAGAGGTGTAATGATATTTCAGAATCTTTTAAAGGTTAACTAAAATAAAATTGTTTTCATTGGGCCTAATTGATATTTTCCCTATATTTATTAATAAAGAATATAAAACTAGACTATGGCCTAGCTTTGGAGACCTATCAAAGGGATTCTTGCAATCATGTGCTTTGGAATTTGTTTCTCACCAATCTAGGCTTTGAAAATTAGGTACAAAATTTGGTTTTAATTTAAGGCAGATGCAACATTATTAGTTTTGAATTTTCAGAAATTAGGTATTATAGAAAAAGGGAAAATTCCAAAAAAACAAAATACTACATTGAAAATTGTAAAAGAATAATTTAGTATATTGAAAATGAGAAAGAACATATTAGTCGGGTGTTAAACGGGCAGAGGAATTTGGGATTTTGAAATCTCAGCCAAATGACGAAAATGCCCTTTAGCCCTCGATCCCCCCACTTCAGAATAACAACATGATCCTTGTAATTAATAACTCCGGATTCGACATTAACAATTGTAGTTCTTCTTTCACAATTAACAAGTTTCAGGGCCAATAACAACACCTATCTCTTAATTAACAACTTCGGATTCGACATTAACAATTCCAATATCTTCTTTCACACTTAACAAGTTTCAGGGCCAATAACAACTCCTTTTTCTTTATTAACAACATCGTATTCTACATTAACAACTCCACCTTCTTCTTTCACTTCGGAATAACAACACCTATATCTTAATTAGCAACTCCTGATTTGACATTAGCAACTCCAATTTCTTTTTTCACACTTTATATGTTTCAGGGCCAATAATAATACCTATCTCTTAATTAACAACTCTAGATTCGATATTAACAACTCAAATTTCTTCTTTTATACTTAACAAGTTTCATGGCCAATAACAATACCCATATCTTAATTAACAACTCTGGATTTGAAATTAATAACTTCAATTTCTTCTTTCACAATTAATAAGTTTCAGGGCCAATAGCAACACCTATATCTTAATTAACAACTCCGGATTTGTCATTAACAACTCTCATGTTGTTATTTTGATTGAGAGCTGAAGGGCATTATCGTCATTTGGTTGAGATTTCAAATCCCAGATTCTTCTGCCCGTCTGACACCTGATTGATCTGTTCTTTCCCATTTTCAATGTACTGAATTGTCTTTTTGCAATTTCTAATGTAGTTTTTTGAAATTTTGCCATAGAAAAATGAATTTATTTTTTATGAAATGGTTTTTTTCAAACTAAATTTGTTTCTATAGAGTGGTTGAAACCATATCCCTGACCACTTACTTAAGCTGCGAAAATGCATATTATTGGTATAAACTTGAGCTGATTAAGCACCCAAACTTTAAAATAATTTAAGCATGACCAATTTAAGATAATAATTTATACATTACTGGTTTAAGATAATTTAAGACAATAATTTATACAAGTAGTCAACTATGAAAATTCTTTTTCTGCTGTCTCAATTGACTCCTTTCCAACACCCACTTTTTATCTGATTCGCCTTTTCTACTTTCTACTAGATTCACTAATTTTTTTTGATAAACACAAGATTCACTAGTTCACTTCTTCATAAAATCACAATCAACATGATAGTGTTTGTTTTTTACTATAAAAATTGAAATGATCGACAGCATGCTCAAAGCATTAATGTACAACTAGCCTAACATTACTTTGGATTAAGGTTTAATTTTACTTCGGAAGTTATCACGTAGGAGTACTGTTGCCTAAAAAGTTTTTTGAGGATCAGTGTCCTCCCAAAAGTTTTCAAATTATAACAATTTCATCCAATTGTTATTCAAACTAAATTTGATTATTAGTTGACCAAATATGTTAATCTGACAAACCCACATGTCATCTACTTTATTTATTTTTCAAATTAGATTTAGAAATAAGAAATTTTTATTTTAAAAAATGCATCACATCTGAAGGACCGGAGAAAATTAAGGAGGGAAAACATCCGGGGCGGTGAAGATAAAATTGAAAAGGTAACTCACCTATCTCAACATTGCCGGATGTAATGGCAGAGGGTTTCCAATGGCTTTATTCTCAACAATCTATCTCAACATGCCCTATGCCAATAATTGAATCTTTTTCTTCATTACTCTCCGACGAACGTGCGTCCCTCATCCATGTGCAGCTTCTTCTTCTTCACTATTGTTCATGTTTTCAGTTCAGTATATCTAGTCAATTAATCAAATTTAACAAAGATTATGGTTAGGGCGACATTGTTGCAATTTAGAAACTTTTGGAGTAATATTGAACTCATAAAACTTCTAGGGAAATATTACTCACTAGTGAAAACTCCGGGACAAATATGAACTTTAACAAAAATGATATGGATGACAAGTAAATATGTCATTTCATCATATTTGGTCAACGAACAGTTAAACTTAACATGGATATCGGCTAGGGCAAAATTACTATGATTTGAAAATTTTTAAGATGACATTATCTCTAAAAAAAACTTCTAGAGTAATATTGTTCATTGGGACAACTTTCCGACAAAATTAGACTTTAACCCTATTGCTTTTGCCATCAACATCAATATCCCAATAGATATTTCTGAATATTATATACTTCTAATTGAACTTTTGGGCTGTTTGGTATGACAGGGGGAGGGGTGGGAAAGGGAGGGAAAATAAAATTTTTTTGAGTTAAATTTAAAGAAATTGAAAAAGTGGGATTCTAAAATTTTAATTAAAAAAAATGTAACATAAAAAATTATAGAAACTTAATTAAAAATTTTTAACCCACTTCCCTAATTTTTTAAAATTCAACTTATAAAAATTTTCCCTCCCCTCCCCTTCAAATCCCACATACCAAACAAGCAGATATTATATTAACAAATTGAACTATAAGTGTACCTTATATTATGGGTGGAAGGGAATAGTTGTTAAACAACTAGAAAACAGAACGTGATTAGCATAGTGATTAATTTCAACCCAGGAGAATAATAACCTTTATCAATAAACTAGAGGACACGTGGTTATAAGTTTACCAATATTAGTGGTCAAAGATCATTCGTTATCACAAACTTTTTCTTCCTATACTTTGGCATTAAAAGTCGGATTATAGTCGGCAAAAAGTCCCATATAAACTAAAATCACAACTTCATGAACCTGTGCCGTGAGTTAAAAAATGTTATCTTCATCATTACAAAGTCAAACACACACATGAACTTAGCAAAAGTATAGCTAGCTAGCACATAGCTTTGAAAAGGAATATATTACTTAAATTTTGATCTGCATTATTGAAATATACAAGTTAAGGTGAGATATTGGCTGTATATTTCTATCTTTCGTCCTTAATATAAGGCCCACCTGACTAATTTTGAGAGATCAAGAAAGTTAAATAAATTATTTTAAAGTATTGTTATTTATCATTTTTCTTCCAATTAATTTGTCTAACTAATAAGAAGATATATAATATAATGATATACATAAGTATCTTAGAGAAATCATATAATAAATGTTATAATTAAGTAATTCATTTAACTTCTTAATTTATGTAAACTAGTTAACTGTGTTTTATATTAAGAATATGAAATAGTATGTGTATAAATGCTAACCTTTATGGAAAATAATTTTTAATTAAGAGGCCTTTTGCAGTGTTTTATATAAATAACCCTTTCTGCAAATAAGATCTGATATGCTCAACTTTTTGTCCTGCAAAAGCAAAACAAGGAGAAGATGCATGCCAGTTTTGTGCACTTATGTCATTGTCGAGTTCTTTTGATTTTAGGGTTTTGGGCGGTCAATAATTAACGACAAGTTGGTTGTGACGAGTTTGACGATTATTGGATCGCCTGCTTGACATAAATTTGATGGTAAGTTTGACAACTAATGTTGGTCGATGCTCTTCTTTTGTGAAAAGAAAGGAAAATTTAGGTTTCAATTATATGTAGAAAAAGTGGGATACAACAATCTGGAAACAACTATTGAAATCAGAGTAATGGTCTAAAGGCAGATCATAGCCAAGATATGCATGTTTGGAATTTTTGGATTGAAGAGAAAGAAAAAATATAAATGGAAAAAAATACTAAGATTTATTTTTGATATTATCAGTGATTAAAACTTATTTTTAATTAGTTTGCTAAGATTTAGTTGAAACAAACTATACATTTTTAATTTATAATATTATACTAGTATGATTGTATGATGATTAAGTTTAAATCCTTATAACATTGAACGGTAAAAGTTTTTATTTCATACACAAGTTACTCCGTTATTCTTAATGTAGGGGTTAGATAACTAATTTATAGGGGTTAAAAAAAAGTAGTTAAGTTGGTTTGCTTATTGATTTTTTTAAAATATCGTCTTCAATTAATTGTATTGGTAGTACCCTTTGATGAAATCTCCTTGATATGTAAAATTGATATGGTTGTTTGAATAAAAAATTATAAATTTAGAAGGTAAAGTGAATTGAAATCTTATATTTAATATCAAAGTAAATTTCCCAACTAACTTTATCATTTAAGACATGAGGGAGTATTAGAGATTTGATTTACAACCTTTATGCATTGAACAACTTTTTATTTTATGAATTAGATGAGCAGTTGCTTGATATTATAAGTGAGATTAAACTTACAAACTCCCACATTCCGAGGGTTTCCATGCACTATATAACAAACTAAGTAGAGAAAATACACACACTCTTTGCCTCTCAATTCCCCAAAAATAGTAGTCTCTACTATCTGACAAATACCATAAACAATAAGCATGTGTTTGGTATCACTTATTTTTAAACAATAAGTCATTATTACGTAAGTCGAGATAAAACTCCTCTCACGTACTTATTTCGTATACCGTGAATCACGATTTATAAACACTTATTACTCAAAAATAAACTATTCCAAACAAGTACTAAAACTCATTTGGTAGTCCCCATACATTTTGGGCGCCCATCGAATTAAAATCTAAAAGGAAAAAAGCACAATATGGTTGTTGTTTTCTATATTATTAGCAACGATCGAGAAAAGAGGAGGGGTAAGGCTTTGCATAATTAAACTTAGCAATTGGAAAAAAGGATCTTTTTGAGGTCAAAAAGAAGAAGAAACTAGCAAGTTCAAGTAGAGTCATATCTTGGAATAAAGTAATGTTTGAATAATGCAACTTGGGAGACAAAAATAGAATGATATATAACATGGAGGGTTTTGATTCACTACCTTATCTCTATCACTAAAAGAGCCACCAAAGTTGCCCTTATCATGGCCTAAGTCGAAAAGAATCACAGAAATTGTTTTATGTCTATATGGGCATATTTATTTATGCCACCACAATATATCGTAGGGTTATGTTGTTCCAATTAAATTAATAAGGGTGGGGTTTTGACCATTTGCAATACGATCTATCACCAGTTTTAATTTGTCTCCTTGTGTTTTGACTGTTTGGTAAGATATATTAATTAATCCCTTCATGTTTCTCGTTTGATGCCTTGGAGATGAAGTAAAAGTTATTGAAAGCTACACAACCAAAAAACAATCCAAATAATTGAAGCAACCTTCTTTATGCTTTCATATTTCTGTTCATTTATGAAAGTTTTTAAGTGTGCACTATGCACTATTATAGACTGTTATTACCTGGTTTCGGTTAAAAATTTATCTTAAGGCATTGAAAGCTGGATCAATCATTGAATCAATTGAGACATTGCTTGGAGGTTTAATTGATACAATTGTGGTTGTAAATAAGAGTTAGCTCAATTATCATAGAATACACAAAAATATTTATATATAACCTTAAAAAAGTAATATTTAAATTAAAAAAATATATTAATCCATAAGAAAACATATAATTTACGCATAAACTAGATATATTCTAACAAAATAAAGTTACTTAAGCACAATATGACGGTTGCTATTTTGACATAATTTTAAATTCAAAACGACACAGTTTCAAGCTTAGTAAGAGGAATAAGTACAAAATCCAACGTAGTTGACATGTCCAAAATTCATGATCAGACCACTTAGAGGACTAATTCACTGATTTATTGGTTTGACTAACGGATTGGAGTTATTCATACAACTTGAATCATTAACATTCATATTTATAACTGAACAATTTTTGAGATCATTAATGAAGTTCAATAATTAGGGATCAAATGATAAATTTGTAGTAGAAACTTTTGCAAGGAAAAGCAGAGATCTTAAAACTTTTCATAGGGTTCTTATTTTTTTCCTTTATCTTTTTGTTTTTTGAGACTTTTAACTCAAGATAGGGTATTTTATTGTTTGAGGCTAAAGAGCTAACACTGCCCATGTGGTTCATATCATCACTTAGACGCTGCATCGGATAGAAAACTCTTAGCCAAGGTTTTTATGGGTACTAGCAAGAATAATGCTTTGAACATTAGAGAGTAAATTTTTGAAATGTTTACAAAACAAATGTTTTGGGATGACATTTCTGAAATATTTTGGATGTAAGATTGTTGTTGCGAACTCCATATTTCTAGTTCTTAAGTTGTGAATTTCATTCGATTTGTTCACTTATTTTTACTAGTATCATAGTAGAAAACAAAATTGGAGCCTTTTGTCTTCCTAACTCTTGGGAGAGAGATTTCTTAGCTTCACCATTTTGGTATACTTCCAAGTAAATGAATACTTATTTCCACCTCTTACCTACTTGTATATTTGACAAGAGCACTAGTTATTTTTAAATTTTTTTAACAGAATAATACTCCCTCCGGTCCTAATTATAGGATAAAGTTGACTTTTTTGGAGAAATTAAGGAAGCCAATTAAATTACTTTAAAGTATTTATATTTTTATTTTTTCCTCTAAACTAATTAATTTCACTAATAAATTAATATATAATCTAAAGATATTAAAAATATAAATACTCTAACGTAATTTAATTGGCTTCTTTAATTTCTCCAAAAAAGTCCACTTTATCTTATAATTAGGACCGGAGGAAATATCACCTTTTAAGTATTCAAATCATTATAATGTTGCCCTTTAGTTGAAATTGTCAGCATGATCCATTTGCACTTATAATTTACGCTAACTAATCACTATGAGTCTACATATTTTGAATCAACCTCCTAATGATTTTAGGAAGAAAGAAGCTGCTAGGTCTCTTTCATGATGATGAGAAACACTAATGTTTATGACAAATAATTCTCATCACTGTGCTTGGACATTTTCTGAGGCTGCCAAAAAAAAGGTTGTTTTTTAAATGAGGGTATAATGGTTATTTAGTGATCAGTTGGTCCTGTTGGGCCAGGCCTACTAAATTAGGACAAGGGAGGACGCTGCAACACTTTGTTGTTTGGTCATCATTTGGGCCTTCAGGCCCATGCTCCTTGCGATCCACATAATCCTGTAATCCCCTTTAACCTTTTTTTTTTTTGGATCAAAAGTAATCCCCTTCATCACACACCATTAAATAAAAAAAAAAAAAAAAGCATATGCATCAGCATCAGTCATAACTCAAGGAAAAATGACGATCACTTGTTCCAAATAATAACCTGGTCTTGTCCAAAAAAATAACAACCTGGTGGTGTCGTCATTGCTTACGTGGCATCAAACCAGTTTCATATATCCCGGTATCCCCCACACACACCCTCCATCCGGTCCATGTCTCTTTTGGAAGAATTCTTATGTTATAAACACTCAGAAATTAATTCCTACTAATTTATCAATTTTTTAAATGTAATTAAGAGAAAAACTCACATACTCTAAGAGTACTACGTCATCTAAATGTTGTCAAATAAAAACACAGTAACTTAGATGATTTCAATCCTAGTTGGCTGATGACTTTTGTAAAAAAATTCATATTCTATTTTGTTTTTAAGAAAAATATTGTTGATAATTTTGTTTCAGTTTTTTTTTTTCAAATTAAGATGTTTTAGATGAGTCATCAGACAACTAAGATTAAAATGATTTGAGTTATTATATTTTTATTGGATATAGTTTAGATGGCATGATACTCCTAGAGAGTGTAAGTATTTTTCTATAATTAATGTTTAAATGTGGTTTTTTGTATTTTTTTTCTCTCCTTTTAAAATACCATTTGATATAGGTAAATTTGATTTTTTTTTTTAATTTAAGACAAATTTAATAATATAACTATCACTTTTTGATTTCGATAAATTAACTAAAATGACTTATGTTATAGCATATGTGGTATATGTGGTGTACACGTAACAATAGATGTACATGAAATGAATTTAACATATTCTCTTATATTCTAAATGTACCAGATAGTTACCAAGTTTACTGCTCATAATTGTAGAACATATTCTACCTTTCAAATTTATAATTTTTTTTGAGGAAAATCTCCTAAAAAAGATTGTTGAATTATACTAATACTAAATTAGGTTGTTAAACCAACAAATTTTAAAATAGGTCATATTTCCTAAAATAATATTTTAGAATTCAATAATTTCACCCTACTACCCTTTATTTATTTCCAACTCTATAATAAATATTTTTTATTATTTTAAATTTTTTTTACAAAAATACTGTCTCATTAATTACTCCCCTCACCAACACGCAAATTCCTTTTGAATCCGGTTTCGGTAGGAAAAGGACCATCATTTTCTCTTTTAGAATCATTAAATGAAGGTCTTAACGATTTAAATTTAATATGTTTTAAAAATATATTAAATTTGAATAGTTGGGATCTCCATCCGACGGCTCTAAAAAAGAAAAGGACGGTTCTTTAAAGGACTGAAGCTGCTTCCAGCTTTTTTCCAAAAGCTCTCCCCCACCTCCACACCTCTCTCTCTCTCTCTCTCTCTTCAGTATTTTAACATTTGGCCCATGGTAGAGAAGAGGCACCGATTTTCATCAGTTGAGAAAAACAAATTGGAGAAACTCAATATGATCGAACTTTCGGTTTTGTTAAAATTTCCTCAAATACCTAATTGCTGGGATGAAAACTGATTGCGCAAAGTTCATTGCCCACCTAAAACGGACAGTGAATTTTATAGATCAAAGTTCAAAATGGATTCTTGCTGAGAAGAATTTCAGGATGACTAGTGTAGTAACTTGAAAGAGGGAATGAAGATGCAGATCTGGACGAGAGATCTGTGCCACGTTGGGTGACAGCTAAGGAGGAGATAGGTACCAAATCGATGGCTAAGCTTTGATTGGACAAAAAGAAAGTAGCAGATTTTGGTGTTTGATGATTTATAAAGACACACACACATTTATGTATATATTTGTGTATATACGTGCCTTCCGATTCAGCAGAAAGGAAACTCTAAAGTTGTCTTTCAATGGTCACCAACTGTAATCATTTGGAAAAATAACGTTTTTTTAATTAAAACAAATCAGGGATGGGTCTTCTGGGCTCAATAACAAGAAATACTGGTGAACTGATCAATGAATATTTGTTTCATTTACAACACAAGATTCAAAAGTTAGTCTTCCTCCTTCAAATCCCCAACATACTCTATCCTCTTGATTCAGATCAAATTAATGTTACCGAGCTGGTTCCTCATTAAAATTAACTAATAAGAACACAAGTATGTCACATCATTTATTGGTTATGAATCATGTGTGACTTATTTTCATAGTCCGTGTAATTGTCATGAGTCCCATTGAGGAGGTTACCTTGAAGTAAGAGACTTATAAGACCTTCGGCTCTCTAGTTCGAGCGATTAACTTTTGAGGTGTGATTTTCCCATCAATTTGTGCTTGTTACATTGACTCTTTTATTAAGATTTGATTAACTGAAGATAACTTACTATGGAAAGTTTTGACTAGAGGGTCTGACTGGCCTTATAAGATCTTGAGTTTTTCAACTCTAACAACCAGTTTTTGGCATAGAGGGCTATTTAATTTGTGAGGGGTTCTAATTAGAGGGTCTGACCAGTTTTATAAGGTTTTGGACTCTTCAATTCCAATAGCATTAAATTCATTTGGGACATGATTCTTCTAAGGATTCGTGCTCATTACCACGATTCATATGGCAATATTTGATATTTCTTATTTCATGCTCTCTACATAAGGCACACTTGATTGATCTTTTTCACAGTAATCCAATGCCTCCATTATATTGAAGTACAAAACAATAATCTATTCACTATTAGAGAACAGTATGAATAGGGTTTATGCGTAGAGATTGATCATAATAATTAAAAGAATGCAAAGTTAGAAAAGCGTGTGAGCAAAAGTGGAGTGGTCTTGGATTGAAAATGACGAGAAGAGGGGTCCCATTAAGTTTTATATCAAATTGGAACCACATAACACAGAAATGTTAAGTGAGTGACGTGTGGAAAGGGAACGACAAGGGTTTATTATTACCAAGAGAGAGACCATGACTTGTATTGAAGGGCAATCATCATTGGGTGAACATAACAATAAACCGAACTCACAGTAAAAAGGGAAAAAACAATCCCATAAAGTTTAGGAATTTGAGGGCCTAGAGATCCAAAAATCCGTTCCAAATCGGAACCAACTCACATAAATTTAACATTTTCCCGGGTGCTAGACAATAATGATGCTTTCTGTAAACAACAAAACAAGATTAGTATTCAAAAACCTAACTTTTCCAGCAAAACTAGGGTTGTTCTCCAATCTCTCTCTCTTTCTCTCTAATGCAGTATTTATTTTTTAAATTCCTCTCTTGGGTTTAATTTGAAATCTTCTCATTAATTTCCGACCTAGCTTCTTGTCTCTCAAAATATTGGCCATGAGGAAAAGATAAGGAATTTAATCCGCCGACCTAGTGACATCTATGTATATATAAATTAATATATATATCCTAAGCTAGTGGCTGGGTGATACAGTAATAATAAAACCAAAAAAATAAATAGCAAAGTGAGAGATTCTAAAAGGGAACACGAAATCCCATCACACTGTTGGTTTGGTTGCTTGCTTAAAGAAGAGGCAAGTCAAAAAGCCTGAGTGGATATTCCAGCTGCTACATCATTCATATATGTGTTCAATTCTGAGGAGGAGATCACTCTCTTTGTTTTTTCCCCTTCACATCCCTTCAATCTCACTAAAACACTATAAAATTTTTAACGAATAACGTTTAGCTTAGATGGCAAGGAGTTGTACCGTCTTAACTTAATATTCCCTCCGTCCTTTTTTTATAAATAATTTTCTTTCTTCTGGGTTGGTCCTTTTTATAAATAATTTTTTATTTGTGTCTCAAAATTTAAACAATTTTTTTTTTATTTTACCCCTATTAAATATATATCTTTATACTCCCTTTGGTCCACCATATAGGGCTCTTATAGAAAAATAGCTTGGTCCACAATATAAATCACTTGTAAGATAATTAATGCTTATTTTTCAGTTTTGTCCCTGTAATTAATGCTCATTTCTAATTTGCTCACTCATTAAATTTTCAAACACATTTTCCAACAAGGGTAAAAGTGGAAAAAAAATTTCAATTTAGGATATATTTATTAAGTTAATTGTCATTTCTTGTTTCACATGAATTAATTGAAGTGCCCTTATATTGTGGATCGGAAGAAGTATTAATGATCCCTCATTCGCCACTAATTCTCTTTCATTTACTCATTTATTACATATTCTCTCTCATATCTTATACTCATACTCTCTCATATTTGTTACTCATCCTCCCTCCTATGCTCTTTTTATAAATATGGGCATATTTGGAAGACACATGACATTTTTTACACATTTATTATTTTAACAAATCTTAACCGCCAGTTTGTTTTACGCAATAAGGATAAAATTTACTTATAAAAAGGATTAGAGGGAGTAGTCTTATTTGATTTGAGCCTTGGAGAGTTTTGCCACTTTTGTGGTTTAACTCAGCTTAACTCATATTAGTCGACTTTTTTTGGAAATATTTAGGAAACTAAATAAATTATTTTAGATTATTTATATTTATCTTTATTATACTATTTTCAGTCTAGCCCAAAATTTAAATTGTCCTAATCCTTTTCATAAGAATCTGACAAGAGTTGTTTGAACGTTTAATGAGCCCCCCAAATTTTTACCCCTCATTAATTATATGTATTATATTAATTAAAAAGTTGGTTATACATATATTTACTATATTTCTCTCTCTTACTTGCCCCTTCATAAATAAAGGCATACTTGAGAAAAAAATTTTATTTCTGATACACTTATTGTTTTAAACTAGTTTTAACCACTTTCTTAAATCACGTAATTTAGTTATTAGGCTTTTATAAATAGGACCGGAGGGAGTACCAAACTAATTTATATAATTAAATGATACACGATATACCTGATAAAAAATGACACATATCATATATTATAATTAAATAACTTATTTAACTTTTTTAACTTCTAAAAAAAAGTTAATTAGATCTTAAGGAGAGAATAAAGTGTATCAACAGTATAACAACCTTTGACAATATCAAAGCGTTAGGGTTATCCATAAAGTTACATAAAGGAAAGAGATGCGAGTGGACTGTCCAATGCATGTTCAAGCCATTAAACCTACAAAGTGCTACTTTTTAATTCACCATAAAGTATATACAAATAATATAAAGCTGTGAGCTTCAAGTCACTGCTTGGTCATGACCATAATATAACTGTAGAATCAATATTTTTTTTAGAGGAAAGTTAAAAAGGGTTGAAGGGAAGATTATGATAGGGAATTAAAAACTTGAATTTGTCAAGTCAATTTGGCTCAATTTTTTTTATGTACACATTTATACACAGAGCCTGAAGAATAATATCTTATCATTATCATCTATTATTAGTATCTTAAAGTAGTTAGGATTAGAATTCTAAATTTAGATCATGATAGATTCAGGATATTCCCAGTTAGAGATTTGATGTGATATTGTCATCTCTGCACATGCCCGTATATTCATATGTATTCTTCGTCATTATTCAGTATATATACTTTTGAGAGTTTCATTAGATTTATCATGGTATTAGAGCACAAGGTTTTCGAACTTGAGATGCAATGCATAGAGAGAGAGAATATACACTAAGAGAGATGGCTTCGAGTCATGATGTGAGTTTTGCTCTCTTTCTTCATGCCTCAGACTACCCAGGGCAAGTTTTCGTCGGTGAGTTGCTAAGCGAGAGTAACTATTCAGAATGGGTGGTCGACATGACAAATGTGCTCCTGGCTAAAAACAAGTTTGGGTTCGTTAATGGTTTGGTCAAGAAGCCTACGGTTGATTCAACTATTCTTTCTAATTAGACTCGATGTGATGCCATGGTAAAAGGATGACTCAAGAGTGCAATGGACAAGGAGCTTTGGAAGACCGTTAGGAACGCCCAAACAGCGATGGAAATATGGTTGGCCCTTGAGGGACGCTTTAGGCAAGGTAGTGCTCATAGGGCATACGAACTTTAACATGATATAGCATGTATCTAGCAAGACAAACAATCTGTGGCATCCTACTACACAAGTTAAAGGTGCTTTAGGATAAGGCAGTGTCTTCGACACCTCCACTAAGGTGTACCTGTAGGAGTTGCAAATGTGACATTGAGAAGCAAATAATAGAGGCCAAGGACAAGGAACAATTGTAAAAGTTTCTCATGGGATTAGATGAGGAATTTACCGCAGTTAAAACACATATCCTTAGCATAAAACTCCTTATGAGTGTAAGGGAAGCATATCACTTGGCCTTAGAAGACGAGAAGTAGAGACACATATCTACATTACATCAAACAAACACTGATACTATGGCGTTTCAAGTGCAAAACATGAAGAATGACAACGATGAGAGGAAATATAAACCTCAACGTGGGCATTGTTAAAAGCTTGGACACGCCGAGGGTAAGTGCTATGAAATCACAGGCTATCCTTCAAATTCGAGAGAGCCAAATAAAGAGCAATGAGACATATCAGGCTTGTGGAATTACAAAAGCAATGGACCAAAGGAAGCTAATGCTAACACAATTGTGAGTCTGATCCCGGGTCTCATGCTTCCACAGTATAAACAACTTAACTGGATGTTAAATAGTGTGACGGATAGATAGAAGGGTTTTGCTACCGGGTTATCAAACCAACCTGTGGCGAACATAGCCGGTAAGCACTTGATGAACTTTGACTCTAATAAAGTATGAGTAATAAACTCAGGGGCAAAAAAGTGCATAATATGTGAGGATAAATTTTTATTGAATGAAAGGAGTGGAATGTACTTGCCCATGCTAATGCCAAATGGCTAAAGGATACCAGTGAAGTCACCTGGAAACCTAAAATTACAGAATGAGATGTTGCTCAAAGATGTTTTAAAAATACTAGATTTTAAGTGTAATCTTTGTCAGTTGGTAAGCTCACTCATAATGATGATCTCGCATTGCTCTTTGTTAAGAACATGTTTGTAATACTGGACTTGCACACGAATAGTGTGATTGGAATGGGGAAATACTATGATGGGCTCTACATTTTAAAATCATCACCAGGGAGAAGAGTTGCACTGATGGCAAAAAGACTTGGGGATCTATGACTGTGACATTAGAGGGTCAGGCATACTTCAAAAGAGAAAATGAAACTCATTAATTTTTATTTAGAAGATAATGAAATATGTGATTGTTGAAATAAGGTAAAACACACTAGACAACCATTTAGAGATAGTTCAATAAAGAGTATTTTTTGTTTTGATTTAATCTATTGAGATGTGTGGGGACCATATAAGGTGCCTTCGTTAATAGGGGCTCAATACTTTCTCACTATTATTGATGATTTTAGCAGTGTTACTTGGATCTATTTAATGAAACACAAATCATAGGTGAGTGTCCTTTTGATGAAATTCATGAACATGGCAAAAACACAACATAACAAGCGAACTAAGTGTTTGAGAATAGATAATGGTATAAAGTTTAAATCTCTTGAGCTGTAGAAATATTGTGATGAAAAGGGCATTATAACTCAAACATCCTACACGTATACACCAAACAAAATAGTGTGGTTGAGCGCAAGTATAGGTATATCGTTAAGATGGCGTAGGCTCTGCGAATTCATGCAAACATGCCAAAGTAATTCTGGGGAGACTGTATTTTGGCCGATGTGCATATCATTTACAGATTGCCTACCATAGCCAATATGAATTGAATACCTTATGAAGTTATCATAGGAAAGAAGGTTAGTGATGATCATCTAACAGTATTAGGGTGTCTCTCTTATGCTCAAGACTTGACCAACTCTGACAAGTTTGGGGTGAGGGGGAAGCAGTGTGTTTTCATTGGGTGCCCACTTGGACAAAAGGGTTATAAAGTTTTTGACATAGACAAGAAGAAGGTTTTTGTATCACAATATATGACATTCTTTGAACAATGCTTCCCTTTTAAAGATGTTACAAGCACTGTTGCATCCCTAGGCATGGACTTAGCCAACAACGATATCAATGATATTAATTTTATGAATCAAATCGAAGTTAATAAGGAAGAGGAATTGAATATGCTTGCTTAAGATCTCAAGATTTGAGAAAAAGAGATGAAGTTCAATTCCATCAAGGGAATAAGATGAATGAGTCTGAAGAAAGCCATAATCAGTTAAGGAGGGAACAATATGTTGGGATAGCTCTCAAGCATATAAGAGATTATGTAGTTGACTTGCCACCCTCACTATCACAACATGATGATGTGACTGCAACTGTGAGTACCCTATAGCGAGCTATATTAGCAACGAAAGATTCTCAATGAGTCATAAGGCTTTCTTGGCAATAGTAGATCACACTATAGACCCTAAAACCTTCAAAGAGGAAGTGCTAAATAAGTGTTAGAGAAAAGAAATGGAAACATAAATCAACTTAGAGGAGAAAGTCTACATGAGAATATTGGAAGGTTTACACAGAAGAATGATAATAGAGTGTGTAGATTGAGAAAATCTCTATATGGGTTGAAGCAAGCCTCTAGGAATTAGTATAAGAAGTTCCCTATAGCGTTAAAGGACATTGGGTTTGTTCAATCAAAGGCAGATCTTACATTATTCATCTTTAAGAGAAGATCAATGTTTATCACAGCATTGATCAATATGGATGACATAATTCTTGTAGGCACTCATATTGAGGAGATCAATAAAGTCAAACGTTACCTTGACCACAAGTTCACCATCAAAGACCTCGGACCTCTCAAGTACTTCATTGGGATTGAAGTGGCTAGAAGTGAGAAAGGGATAGCGATGAGATAACAGAGATACACCCTCAATTTGTTGAGAGAAGTTGGAATGAAGGGGTGTAGGCCGAGTGATACTTTGATGGAACAAAATTGTAAGCTAGTGATAAGGAAAGAAAATGGGCCAGAAAATGAAGATGAACATGATGTTGAGAGTGAATAGGACACTAAGGAGAACAAGCCGGCAAATGGGAAACATTATTGTAAGCTCATCAGGAAACTAATACATCTAACGGTAACATGGCCTGATATAATTTACCTAGTGAATGTCCTAGCCAATATTCTTTAGAACCGAAGCAGCTCCACATGAATGCTGTAGAAAGAATCCTAAGATACCTAAATTCCACCCATGGACAAGGTATATTATTAAGAAGTAATGAAAATTTAGAACTTGAGGGCTACTGTGATGCAGATTAGGGAAGACGTTCGCTTGATAGACGATCGTATGCGGGATATATCTTTAACTTAGGAGGATCTCCTATATCCTGGAGAACCAAGAAACAAAGTGTGGTTTCATTGACATCAGCAAAATCAGAGTATAAGGCAATGGCAAATACAATGAGTGAGCTGATATGGCTAAGGTGGCTGGTTAAGCAGTTGGGAGTAGAACAAAGTATTGCAACTCCCCTGTATTGTGACAATCAAGCAGCTCTACACATTACTAAGAATACAGTCTTTCATTAATGAACGAAGTATGTTGAAATGGATTGTTATTTTGTAAATGAATGAGTCCAGTGAAGGGAGATAGAACCAACAAAGATTGGAAAAGAACAGGTCCAGTAAGAGGAGATGAAACCAACAAAGATTTGGATGAAGGAGAAACTCGCAGATGTCTTCACCAAGGCCTTAGGGAAAGCTCAATTTGAGTATTTCAGAAGTAAATTGGGTATTGTCAATCTATATGTGCCAACTTGAAGGGGAGTGAAAAATACTCATCATCATCATCATCATCATCATCTTCTTCTTCTTCTTTAAGTAGTTAGGATTAGAATTACAAATCTAGATCATGATAGATTCAAAATATTCCTAATTAGAGATTTGATGTGATCTCGTCATCTACGCATATACCTATATATTTATATTTACTCTTCGTCATTATTCAACATACATATTTTTTATAGTATCATTAAATTTATCAGAGCCGATCTATGTTTTAGATTGCATTCTCAAAAGCTGAGACTTTATTGTCATGACACGTTAGACGTTACACAACCAAAACAAAGGTGTGTGTATTGCTTGGGTGGCATGGCTCTCACAAAAAAGTGGGATTAGTGCACAAACAGGATTTTATATAATTAAATAATATTGGTGGGATTGGCATCAATTAGTGGATTCACTGACGCAACACTGGAAGGAATAAGCCGCCTCCAATAAACAAAAGTCAAGCACTAATCAAACACTAAGTGGAGGCTTTGATATGCATGTTTGATAATATTTGTGTGTGTATTGAGGGAAATAAGAAAATTTTAGATAAACTTTATTAATTTTTAATATATTAATTTTCAAATTATATGAACACCAATTGGTTCCATTGGTATAAATGCTATCGACATATATACCCTCATAAAAAATAAAAATTTAAATTTTACTATTAGCAAAAAGAATTTGTTGATGAATAAGATGTAAATACTTTTATAAATATTCTTTCAGTTTTAAAAAAATTTGATGATTTTAAAAGGACCAACTCATTTAAACTTTTATTTACTAGGCAAAAAAAAAAAAAAAAGTCGCCTATACCAACAAATATATAAAATATATTAAAGATGATTCTCGATACTAATATTTTTTCATTATTTATTTGGTACGCTTGCTTTTAAAAAGTTTCGATAAACTTATTTTATTTGAAATTTTTGTTGCGGATTGTTTTATTCTTTGACAAAACAATTTTTTAATAGGAATCTTTTTGTTTGGAGATAGACATGATTCATTATTCCATATTGAGTTCACCCACATGGCCTTTGTGTGAGAAAAACAAATGTTTAAAAGTTGAACGTGTAGTTATCTCATTGGTTGGGGGTAGATAACAATTAAGGTAGAAATATTAGAAAATTCTTTCATTAAAACATATAAGTGAAAGTGACAAAGAAATATCATTTCAGCTTTCCAAACTCAGAAAAGTCCCTTAACACATGCAAAGAACAAAGAAGGGATGGGGTGTGAATTTGGGTATTTTATGTTTGGGAGAAAAGACCAAAAAGCCCCAATTACTCAACTATTTTACACAAATTGTCAGTACTTTCGGATTTTATTAAAATCATTACAGATTTTGTCAAAATCATTATTCTTTTAAGTTAATCTCATGAATCAATTAGTCACAATTAAAACCTCTTTGTCAATCCTTTTATATATTTTGTCAAAAACATTACAGATTTCTTTAAGACTACTATTCATTTTGTCAATCTCATACTTATTGATTTGTCAAAACCATTAGGCATTTTGTCAAAATTATTACTCTTTTAATTAATCTTATTATTCAATTGGTCACAATCCAAAACTCTTTGTGAATTCTGTTACACACTTTGGCAATATTGATTGATTTTGTTAAAACTATTACAGATTTCGTCAACACCACAGTTCATTTCGTCAATCACATTACTCTATTGATTACAACTCAAAACTCTTTGTCAATCATTTTACACATATTGTCAGTACTTATTAATTTTGTCAAACCCATCACAGATTTTGTCAAAACCATTACTTTTTTAGTCAATCCTGTAAGAAACAATTCAATTTCAAAATCAAGTACCAAAAAGATTTTCTTTGCTTCTAGAGAACCAAATATAGGAACCACCGACATAAATTCCAGAGAACCAAATGCCAAAACCAGTAGAGAGGGGAAGAACAATGAAAGCTTCGGCGACTGAAGCTAGATTGGAACTTCAAAACCAGTAGATCGGACTTCAAACTCACGATTGAAGCTAGATTCGAACTCTCGATGAAAGCTTCGGCGGCAATGGTATCCCTATCGACGACAATGATAAGCATAGAAAGGGAAAGCATGGAAGGGGATGCTAAACTCTGGCTTCTACTTTTGCTGTGAAAAGCATTGAAGGCGAAAGGCTCCTTGCTTGGGCACATCAATCCCGCGTCAGATGACGGAGGGAGAGGCAGAGCGTTGGGGATGAGAGGAGGCAGTGTTTGATCGCAAGTGAGAGGAGGAAGTGTTTGATTGTAGAAGAAGAGAGGAGAGACAGGGAGGCAGAGAGGGAAGAGAGAATAGAAAGAAGAGGGCATTTTAGTAAAAACACAAAAATTTTAAAATTTCAGACTCTTACCAAATGACCTAATTGTCCTTTACAAGTGTTAATAGGCTTTTTTAGGTTTTAGAAGTTCATATGGTATTTATTTATCATTTTCTCAATATATAATTTGGATTATAATAAAGGGTAAAAAACAGAAAAAAATTGAGATCTTACAACAACTATTTTAAAAATGTATCACGGAAACAGACATGACAGACATACATCATGATTAGTTTCAAATAGAGAATTAGGGAAAGGTTAGGTAATTAATTAGGTTAAGGCTAAGATGTAAAATATAAACTAACCCAACTATTAGTATTCATGTATTTTTTAATTTAATATCATTTTAGTCAATAAAAAAATTTAAATGGACATGGTGGCAGCAACTAGCACACCTTCATCATTATTTTACTAACAAGGAAAAAAGCAAAGAGAGGCCATTTGGATATTGAATAGATAATTAATAATAATAATCCCATACCACCACTTGTGAGTTATCTTCAATCATTAGCTATTTAAAGCAATAGTCAGAGAGACTTAACCTGTCCCCTTTCTTTCTGGGGGAAGCCTTTGGGAAAATCCCACCCAAAAAAAAAAAAAAAAAAACCAGTGAGAGTCTTTCTGAATCTGATGGGGATGAAGCTTTGTTGGCAAAAATCTAGCCATGGATCTTAAGAGAAGCTTGGAGGGGGAAATTCTAATGGAGGGGTCGTTAAAAGTCTTAAAACTCTTGAGGCTCCTCCTTTTTTTTTTTCAACAACAGTTCTCTTGAGCTTTTGCTAATGGCTTCTTCTTCTCTGATCACCAAAAGGGCTTAAAGGGTAAAAGGCATTCTCTGTGAGAAGCAGAGTAGGCAAAGGGAAAAAAGAAAGAGAGAGAGGGTTTTGGCTGAAGCTAAGTGAACCGGCAAGTCACAAAAAGGCAATGGACTCTGTTTATGAGTTCTTTATGATGGCTATATTTATGTTTTATGTCTTATGCTTTTGATTCTGTAGTAATTTTATGTTTCTGTATTTTTTTTTAAAGGTAGGCTCATGTAATAAAGAAACCTGCTTTGAGGTTGTCTTCAAAATTTGCAGCTGACTTGAATTCCCTGTTTTTCCCCCCTTTCCTTCTTCTCTTCGGTTTCTGGTTCTGCAACATGTTCAGATAGGTAACTGTAACGATCAGAATCTCTTCACAGTTCATCCACTTCTTGTGTGTCTGTTTTCTTCTGGTCGTTCTTGCTTGTCTGTATTATTATGGTGGTTATATGGTGATGTGAGCAATAAGATCTGTTCATGAATGCTTCATAGGACTTTCAGAGAAGAAATTTCTCATTACTATGTCAGGACATAAATATGTGTCTGTCTCTACATATATATATATATATATATTAACGGATATCATATCCTTTACACCTACACTTTTCTCTGATGATTATTGGGATTGGTTATGAGATACAGATTGGATTTTGAGTTGAAACTTGAGATGGGTCATTAGAAAGGTGCCAAGTACCACTTGTACCATTAATTGCAGGAACCAATAAGAAATAAAACTGGTGTCTGATTGGTAGAAGAAGAAGCAGATGTCTATTCAGTTATCTTAGGATGTGATTTTCTGACAAAGAACAGAATTTGAGATATAGTACGGAGAACACCATACTTTGCAGTTGCCAATCAGAACGATCATAATTTCTAATGCTGTTGTCTCAGCCAATTGAGTTAAATTTTTTGAGTAAAAAACTACTCGTGTCATCCACAACCATCTTCCTCATTACAAGTATATCAGAACACAATATTTTGATCTTCCATTTCTCTGTACCCAATCTTAAAAAAGCGTGCTGATAAGATCATAAGTATATGATTACAAAACACAAATATCTCTCAACTCATCACACTGATCTTCCTCAGAAACTAGAAGCCAAAATGGGCAAAAATAATAAAAAATAATAATATACAGGTATCAAGAATAATCATGAACTGGGTATGAAACAAATTTTGGGGGGAACTATTAGTTGATCCTTTTCCAGGTGCCCTTTCCATTTTTCAAGAGGGATGCATAGAGCAACTCGTTCCATGTGTCCGGCACGCCCGGTAAGCACCAATGGCTGCAATCTTGGTGTTGCTCGGCAGAGTTTCGTTCCTCGGGTGTTTTATATTGCATTCTGTATATTGAAGGATGCCCATCTTTCCTGTAATCAGTGAGCCTGCTTATGTTCAAATACGACACTGGGGTTCTCATCTTTGCGAGGACTTGATCTAGAGCTCTCATTTTTGAAGGATACTTTTGTAAGTAAGATTCATTGTATATCGGCTCGGTTTCTTTGTGACATTGTCCTCCAGAATTCCACTGCCCTCCCCTGGACGCCAGATTACAAAAAAACATGAAAACATGTCAAACACAACTTCTCATGAGATCCATTGAGTAACCCATACAAGTTTCATCACTGAACGGACTGGGAAACAAGTATGAGACCAAATGAAATAAGAAAATTACTTGAAATGGGTGGGTGAATATCCTCGGAAGAAAACCTGAGTTCGCTTGGGATCAATGTTTCTGCCAATCCACCGAGCCCAAGTGGCCAAAGCCCGTGTATACGCTTTGAGAACCTTGAGCCTCGGGTGTACGAAGTCACCTTCTTGATAATAGTCTTCTCTGTAACACCAGAATCAGCATGACTTGGTTAGTCCCAATTCCCAAATGCTTAATACTGTCAATGCAGGTCTTGAAGAGCAAAAAGGGACTAAAAAACTTATAAACTCACCCTCTAGAAGTTTTCTCATGAGTCCACCAATGGCCTGTATTGAACACTATAACAGCAGCATCATGATATGTATGTGTTGTTTGGTCCATCAGATCCAACCTTAATGTCTCAAAAGATCCATTTTTTCCTTGGTAAGTTGATTCTCGAACGAGGAATGGTGAACCGACAAAGTCCACGGTACAATTATAATCCTATACATTGCATTAAAAAAAGGAATCCCAGAATGAGATACACATAACATTACAAGATTCATATTCACCATACAATGTATCACAGAAACTTGCCTCAAATCTAAAAGCATAAACACCTTTCTTCTTAAATTCTGTCCTTCCTGAGATTTCATGAACTCGTTTCTTGTTAGGGATGCTTTGTCTAAGTATACAGACCAAAGACTCCCACATGTTCCTGTTCAATGAATCCCCCACAAACACAAGCTTCTGCCCTCTCAATCTCTGCAGAAAATCAGTCGCATTTAAACTGAAAAAAAAAATCCCATCAATAATCATTAATCAACATCTAAGACAGTTCCATTTGATCTTATTACTTATTCGCTTACAATGAAAGCCACAGACAGGTCAAAACCAAAACAAGCACTTATCTCACTGACCAACGATAATCTAAAAGCCTAATTAGCATTTTTTTTATACCAAGTGGTAGTTTTATATTCTGCAGAAACTAAATCATCAAACTAATTCCCATTCGTGATGAATCATTAAAAAAGGCAAAATCGTACCTTGGAATGTCACAGTCATTTGGCTGCCATTTCCATTTCACATAATCGCTATCGGGTCTCCCATTAATGTGACAATTGAAATCCCTATCGATGTGAGGGCAAGAACCCATGGGATAGTATGGTTTTGAATCATCTCTTACCCACTTACCATCAAATATGTTGCAGTTCTCATAGAATCTGATCTTCATTTTCTCTGCATGCGAATCTTGAGCAATGAAACCGCCATTCTTTGGTGATTCTGGAGCAGGAGATTCCCGTGTTCCCTTGTCTGCTTTGTCCAAAAGATTCGTGCTTGCATGGGTTCTTCTCTCATCACCAATCAAGTTTACATCTTGAACTGTTTTGGAAGTATTTTCTGGACGAGTGTTTAGTGAATCAAGAACATTTGCTTTCTCAGAATATAATGTACCGTTTGTTTCATGGATTTCTTCCTGTTGAACCCTTTGCTCTTCAAAATGCAAGCTTGCATTCTTATAGTTCTTTGTGGAATTCACAGAGACATCACTTGCAGAAGAAGAAGAAGAAGATGATGGTGATGAAAATGGAAAGGGCCGAGAGGGAACAGAAGAATTGGAACCAACTTGAAGAAAAACTTGAACTTTAGGATTAAGAGAATAGTTAAGAAAGATAAGAATGAAAACAAGAAGAGAAGCTACAACCCCAAAACTAAACCCAGAAATCACTTTGCTTTTCTGTGAAAGAAAGGGCTCCGAAAAGATCAGTTTCTTACTAGAGTCCATGGAAAATCAAATGTTTTCCGTGCAAAACAGAGTGGATCCAAGGCATAGAATAAGTAACCAAGAAGAAGAAAGAACAATGTACAGCGACGCTTTCAGAGATGAGAAAAAGATGTCGCTTTGAATCAGAGGGTCGAGAGATTGGGAAGATGCGGGTCTTGATTCCTGAAACCCACAAAAACAAAGGGACTGTTAAGACTCAAAAGCCACAGTACAGAGAGAGAGAGAGGAGAGAGACGACGTCCTTTCTTCTATAATTATTATTTCGGTTTGTTTTTCTGTTTTTACTTTTTTTCCCCCAAGTCACTAGTTTATACCAGGATGGGTAAAAATCTAGTGGTTTGGTCCGGTCTGATCTGATCTGAGTTGGTCTTGTTTGATTTGGTCCAGTCTAAATAATTAATATAATGAAATTGGACTAGACTTGACTAGAATGATTGATTGGGTTGGATCAGGTTCCAGATCAGGGGACCAAATCACTTAGACTGGTCCGGTCTAGTCTATGTCAATTTCTTAAAACATATTTTTATAATTTAGATGTTATTTTTTTTTATTTAATATTGTTAGAGTTTTTTTAAGGATTTATAATAAATTTTTATTTCTTATGATAATTTTTATATAATTATAGGTATTTTTATTATCTTAATTATATTTATCATGTTTAAATCTTTTTTCTCAACATATTTCTTTTATTGTTGTTGAATGTTATTGGATATTCTTATAGATTTATGATGTTTTAATTTTTGGTGACATATTTTATATTATTATAGGTATTTTTGTGGTCTTAATTATGTTTAATAGGTTCAAATTTTGCCTTCCAAAGACGAAAACATAAAAATAAAAAAATATTAGATTTAGGTCCTGGACTACCTGGACCAGTCCAGGTAGTCCACTAGACCCGGTCTGGTCCAGCCCGACCTCGGGTTGGTGCTGGACTAGACTAGACGACAGACTGCTTTGCGCAACTCGAGATCTTCTCAAGACCAGACCTCAGGTTGATGTCAAACCCGGTCCAGTCCAGTCCATACTCATCCCTAGTTTATATTCCATTGTTCTTAGAGTTGGGAAATCGGGTCAAGTTTGTCGAGCTGGCTCGTTTAGACCCGAGCCTGTTAAGGATCAGGCTTATAATTTAGGGTGAAAAAAAAAGACAGGTCTAAAAGGGTCGGCCCTGCAGTCCACTATGGCCGGCCTTTTTAGGCTCGTTTAAAATTTTTTTTTTTAACTGGGCACAGAGCAACAAGCAGTGGTTAGAGGGCAAAGTTAATATAACCTAACTCTCAGATCAGAAACGCTTTCACACTTACTCATACGGTTATACCTCATTTGAAGCTTCTCTTCTTTGATTTTTTTTTCTTTTTCTTTTTGTATGTGTATGCCAAAATCCAAATCAAGTGATCTATTATTACTGACATTTGAAGCTTGTAGATTTGCTTGATTGTGGTTGTGGACTTGTTTGATTAGTTTTGGACATTAATTATGGTTTAGACTTTAGTTTTAGTGTTTGTGTTTTATTAAACTTGGATAATATTTATGTTTTAAATTAGTTTTGATGATATTTATGCTTTAAATTAGGTATTTTAGTTTTTAGGAGAATAAGGAAAAAATATCATGGAAAAAAATAAAAAAGAAAAAAAGTTAAACGGGCCAAAAGGCCGCATGCTTTACATAAATGGGCCAGGCCACAAATTTGCTGTATTTTTTTAGACTCAGACCTAAACGGGTCGGCTGGTTTAGGCCCGACCCCGTCACGGGCCGGCCTGTTTTCCCAGCTATAATTATTCCCCCAACACAACATAGAATTAATCTGATGGTATGGTAGTGTAAGATTTCATTAGATATTTATAGATTTTGACTTCAAATATTAGAGGAAGTCACTTATAATGAAAAAAAGTCACAAACCTCAAACAATATCAAATGATAATATAAAAAAAAAAAATTACGGCTCCCAATTTATTTTGTTTTGATTTTGATTGACCAAAACTTTATGAAAAAAGAAAATTATATCTGGTAAGAAAAATAAAAAAGGAAATCATGTATTTTTATTTATATTATATTATTGATGTCAAAGATTTAATTTTAATCAGCAAACTTTTTTATCCCACGGGGTAAATAATTATATTTTATGTCAATTGACATTTGATTATAAAATATAAACATATGTATCAAATTAAATATTTGGATGGGATCATGGGATTCTATAATTAAATAAAATAAAGTGACTCATAACAACTGCTATCAATTTGAAACAAGTAAATAAAGGCTTTTTATTATTGTTAAGATTTTAATTTTCATAATTGTTGAGTTAATTGAGACTGAATTTGACCAAGTACTATCATTGTAGAATGGCACGTATCTTTTATAACGCCACAATATTTTCCCTGTTTTTACTTTGAGTGATTATATCTTCCCTTATTTGGAGAACTGAAATTAGCAGCAAATATGGGTAACTTACAAGTAATTGGTCTTTTCAAAATTTTAGAATGAGAAATTTACGAAGACAATTATTTCCAGTGTTCTTAATTTTGGACCAGACCGGCTGGTCTGATCACGAAACCGTCGGACCAGTGGTTTGACCTGTCTGATCTGACAACTGACCTCGGTTCGACCGGTTTTCTCACGGTTTGATTCGTTTTTAAATTTTTTAATATGTTATTCAAAATTTCATATAAAAAATTGGAAAATCTTCCCTTATTCACCGGTCTAACCTCGATTTAGCCCTTATTTGACTCTGATTTGACCCACTGACCCTTAACTCAGTACCCCGACTAGTTCAGTGACTGGTCCAGGTTTCAGAACCTTGTTTATTTCCTACTACTCCCCGGTACATGATGGGAGAAGGGTGTCTCTATTGACCTCCCCATCTATTTACTCTTCATTTAATGTCTCTACTATTAGGTCAACTTTTAATAGTTGAGGTTTATGATATATTTTTTTAATATTTAAAATTATAGTAATATTTTTACATCTATCATTAAATCTCAACCATTAAAAGTTAATCTAATGGTAAAGAAATTAAATGGAGAGTAAATGGAGAGGGTGGTTAATGGAGACACCCTTCTCCCGTAAGTGATAGGGCATGGGTTAAGAAATTTCTCTGTTTAATAAATTTAATTTGATGTATTGCAAATTTTCAGTAAGAAAATTAATGTATTCGTATTGACCAAGTGCTAGCCTTGTAAAGTTATTGAATTCTATTTCTAAAATTAAGGAGGTATTTAATTAAAAGTAAATGTGGTTATTATGTTGATTAATGAGTTAGTTTCATTTACCCTCTTATATATAAGAACAAGCACTAATTCCCCCGCATGATGCGTGAGATGAATTAGCTTATATATAACCAATATTCTTAATATATTCAATCACGCATAAATTAGTTCTCATATAAGGATTTCTCATACATGTACAGTTCAAAACACACATTGTTCTATTAGAAGCCAACTAAATGAAAAAATAAAAAAGAAAACATCCATTCACCTTCCTTATTCATTGTAAAATCTTTTACGTCCCTGAATCTGCAACAGCCACCAAAAAAACTAAAACTAACTAATTTAAAAGATTGCCCATCGTTTATTTCTAGCGGCCAAAGTGATAATATCAGCACAAGAAACAATTATGCCCAACAAACTTATGAACTTTGGAAGACAAATTGTAAATGCAAAACATTGGCATATGAGTGATCTTTTGATCCAGTGTACCTTCAAAGGAAGAAGTCTTAACCCTACTCACTCCTTTGTCACATAAACCATTCGTAAAAAAAGAGATTGTTTAAGGCTTACTTCAATGATATTTTGTAATCAAAATAAGAAAATTAACACAATGACTGACATCTAGAAAATATAATAGAAAAACGGCAACATTTGTCACGCTCTTATCTCAATTTCAACCTTTTTTAGAGTACTTGCGGAAAATGATATGCGGTTCGGTAGGCAACACAGGAATAGCATAACTATACTGATAATATGTGCATGATTACATAAATTCCCCATAGGGGTTTGTACATGATAGTTATGATTAAGGTAGCCGCACAAGGCTACTAGAGTATCTAAACTCATCTCAGTGAAACGGAGACTTCTTCCCATCTTCGTTCCACTACTGTAATCTTTTCATACGGTACTCTACATTGTTGTTTGCATATTTTCTGTCGTCTCCTGTCTAAATTGTTGGTAGGGGAGGGTGAGATTCGAGAGAATCTCAGTAGGAAACAGATACCATAATGCATGCATGATTGATGCTATGTGTATGACATGTTAGCTTTATCTAGATGAATGCCCTATAATGACATTTTTGCATGCTCAATGTTTCATACAACAAGACTATGGTCACAACAAAAACAGAAATAGAGCTTCATTTATTCAAATATGCTCTACACAATCAAGTAAAGCAATCACATACATCATTACACAAGCAAAGATATCAAATACATGCAAGTAAGGTAAGTCCCCTACCTCTAGCTTTTCTCCTCAATTTGCGTGCCAACAGCTCGGGGCTCCATATTCGATCCTACAATTTCAAATATACTATTTAGACACTTCCATAGTATTTCTGGGGGTTATATGAGTCTATCTTGAAAAATTACTAAAATACCCCTGGGGACCCGACCCCATCGTACCCAGTCTGACTGTACTTTTCTTGAAATTCTAACTTGGGCTATCCTGACATATTTTCGCCCAAGGAATCCATTTCCGGATTCAGAATTACCAAATTCACTATCAAAAGATGAAATTTCCCTTGGCATCCCTTATTTCAGTGTTTTAGGGCCATTTTCGTAATTATGCTTTCTCGGCCTTTTCTGAAAAAGTGCCCAACTGTAACCCCACCTAATTTTCGTTCCTGAACTCAATGGAAGCATCAAATCATTGAAAATTTAAATCTAAAACCCATTTACAGCCCTGGCCGAATTATATGGGTTTTTTTGGGAAAAATTGGGGTTTTTCGGTTTCGGCTCCGTAAACACGTTTCTTTCTACTCCTAACCACTTTATTGACTATTCCGTTAGGTTAAAACTACCATTTAGTACCAATTTGGGTAGCATAACAGCCCCACACACCCATTTTCCATTTTTAAAACCAATGACAATCCGGTGAAATTTCACCGATTAAATTGTCCACAACAGCTAGAATAGTCAATATACAAGAGTTTGGAAGTTACCTCAAGCTCCCACTGGCTCTCCCTTGATATGGCTGAACCCTAGCTCACTTCAACAAGCCAATTTGAGCTTCCAACCCTTGAATCACATAGAAGAATAGCTTAGGAGCGGAGTTATACGCATCAGGAACCGATTTACCGAAGAAATCACTTACCTTTGTAAGCTTTTTCCTCCCCTTCTCTCTCTAAAAATTCTGCATCTCCTCTCTCTAAATGTTAAACTTCACGTCAGTTTATGCTTGAGGAAGGAGATGAAATGTTTTAATAATATATCAGAAATTTAACTTATTCATTTTCCCAATTTTCAGATTTTTACAAAATTCTAGCAGATTTCTGCCCAAACTTTGAAAAATCATAACTAATTCTATAAAAATCGAATTGAAGTGATTCCAATGCCTATAGAACCCTTATTGAGTCTAGTTTCAACTAAAAATATATAATTTTACTGAATGGAATCACAAAATTCCCAGAATTTCAATCTTTGCATATTGTTCCAGAAATTTCACAGTTTTTCTGTGCTGATTTCAAAAATTCATATCTTTTTGTATATAACCCTAATTGAGTCATATGACCTATCAAATTAAAGCTTAGGATGTCTACTTTCATCATGTAAAATTTCATAATTTTTCTCATCATTTGATCATTCAAAATCGCATGACAAGCTCACTACCTCATAAGCGATTTCACTGAAAACATAATTATATTCTTCAAAATTCACCATTTTACTTTCTTAATACCTCAAAGATATAAAAAACATTAGAGAATAGATTTGGAACATCTACTAAACTAAACCGAGGCTTAGCAGTCTAGTTAATTTAAGCTTATTCCCAAGCCTTCAATCCCAAATTTCGGGATATTACAACATTAATTAAGATTCATTCCACTCATACTACACGACTTCAATATAGATTCCCAGGGAAAAAAGTATAATGTGTTGCTATCTTACATAAATACGAAACATTATTAAATGATATAAACTGCTCATAAGCTATTGTCAGCTGCATTGTGTTCTTGATCTCATTTTTCACATGGTACTCCTCAAGACAGCCAACGGAGGTGACAAGCCCAATTACATCTGCCCATGATGAACAACATTATAATGCTTACTTCAAAATTAAATGACTATAAAAGGAACACTGATAAAGATAAATGGACTCAGATTGAGGTACACAAATAAAGTAGTCAGCATAAGTCTTATTCACCTGAAAATATGCCGACTATACAAAAATCCTAATTCAACGCGTATGAATTTAACATGTTTTATGATAAATTTTGCATTGGCCAAGAGACATTTGAAGATTATTCTTATATCCATACCCTTGTGTTAAGCTATTAATATTTATTTCATATCGTAATTTCTTCTTCTTATCTTTAACATTACATCATTCCAGATAACACATTCACTCCCCGCACGATGCACGGAAGAAAAAATATAAGGAAAATAATATGCCAGAGAAACCAAGTCCAAGAATAAAAACGTGATTCATATTGCAGAATATTTGCCTCTCCTTTCTTGCCTTAAACTTCAGTCCTGCATAATAGAAATACAATGAAATAGTTGAAAGTCACACCGCTGCAATACTTTCAGTGCACAAAAGGATGACCTGGTCCATCTTATGACTATATAGGCCTCATATCCCTTTTACCCATCCAAGCCATCATGTATGTATAGGTACCACAAATCTGGAAACCAAGAGCCATGGAATACCAATTTCCATATTACAAAATAATAAAAGACAAAATTTTTATTCAAGCTCTAAGGTGGAACAATAGAACTCATATTGAAATGCAGTTCCTGTCATATTATGACCAAATAAGCTAAGACAGACATTGAGCTGCACTTGAGTTAACCCAAACTCGTTACACACTGTGATAGACTATACTAAAGACCACTACCCAGCTTTGACCAGCTACAAAAACTAATTAAAACGCAACTTTATTATAAGTCACTCACTTCAACCTAGGACAGATATTAACACTTGAACATTTGAAAAAGCTGGCCTGCTATCGCCTATAAAGGGAAGTTTGGAAGTGCAAGTAATGCTTTGTGTCTTAAAAAACTGTGAGACTAACCTGCTCTCTCAATTTGCATTCTTTTGCAAGATTTTATCCATTGCCAAAAGCAAACTGAAGCGGCGTTACTCTTGCAAAAATGACAAGGAAGGGATTAATTATTAAGGATATTTAATCTTAAAATCATAAATCAAAAAAATTAAAAATTAAGATAGAAAGGATAAGATTAGCATATGAAGATGATATTGAATAATTGATACATAGATCTGAATCTGAAGTATATGAAGAATGCAATACATCACATTAGAAAAGAATATGAGGAAGAGATTTACGGGGAACAAAGGGACAGAGCATTGTATGGAAACATAACCTGCAAGAGTGAAAAAACACAAAAGATTATAATCTAGGTTTCATTTAGTAGGAAAAGGGAAGATTAAAAAAAAACAAAAGAGTGTGTTGGCACACACTAATCCCTCTAGGATCTGAGAGCGAACAATAGATATCTGAAAAATCCATTTATATTTTAAAAAAACAATTCTGGTCTAAAATTTAATATTTCACTCGACCCTGATGTAAAACAACCCTAAACCGTGCAAACTTTGTTCTCGTTATGAGCTCATCCAACTATTAAATGCAAAATATTAGTTTGAGCCTTTGGAACCATCAATGAGCAAGACAAATGACACAAATGCAATGAAAGTGCACCTGTGAGTGTCTAAGTATATTGTAAATAGATAAACACACGCCCCAAAGAAAATACAATGCCTGTAGAAATCACCTAAAAATGAGGCAGAATAATTTGATGCAGTAGCTGGTAATTCTTTTTAGGGCATGTAATGAAGAATTCTGTTCAAGTGCAAACAACCAACAACTTACATGCTCATGTAAGAACAAAATAAAAAGATACAATACAGCACAAGATACAGGAGAAACATAAAATTTCAATAGAAGGGCAGAAGTACTTTAAATTCAATTTTAAACACCTAAAACATACGGAGTCATATATGCTTCCATTAATGCCCAAAAAGTTTTCAAATATTTCTACAATTTCTTTCTATCATTTATACCCTGAGGTGATGATAATTTAATGAGACAAGATCACCGCCGTAAGGAACTAAATCTATTCCGCATTATGACTCATGAAAGAATTGACTTAAATTAGGATGCACTACATTAGGAATGCCCACCAATATATGGAAGGAATCTTCTCTTCTAATCTAAATAGCTTGAAAGCAAACGCGGGCTCTCACAATCTCACAGAAAACCTCCCTTGCTGGCTTTATGACACGCAATATTGCACAAGTAGCCACACAACATGTAAAATTCCCAGATATTGATGATAAATCTCCTGAGTTTTGTACGAGTATTATCTATGAATAGAAGCTAATCACTAGATGTTGCTTGTAACAGTTAGGTGAAGCATCAGACAGGATGAAATACTGAATTATAGGGATCAAATAAGGAGGAAATCAGTGGCAAATAAGTAAGAAAAAATTAGATAAAAAATCAATAAATAGAGATTTCCTTCATTGATTTCGAAAATAGAGATGTTTAGCACTAGATGTCCAAATAAGCTAATCACTAGATGTCCTGCTTGTAATAGGAGGAAATCGGTGGCAAATAAGCTAATCACTAGATGTTGCTTGTAACAGTTTGATTTTTTTTAAATGAATCGAGAAGAGATTATCTCAGATTACCTTTATTGATTTTGAACTCCTCAAACTCATCATCGTCTTCGAAGAGATCAATCTTGACGTCTTTAGCAAGTTGCTTTGTTTCGGTCGCCATAACTAAAGCAGAGTTTGCAGTGAAGTGCATTGACGAAACGTAGCAAACATAAAGGACATCAACGTATGGCTCATCTGAGTATTAAATTCTCTGATTTCACTCTCACTCATTGACTTTATCACCGTCATTTGTTGAGCTAGCGGTGATAATTTCTCAGTTTGCTCCAACTTCTTCACGTCGCTCTCAATAGTAGGCTTTACCATGGGAGTGTCAGGCAGAGACGGTGTCGTTTCGGGAGAGAAATTGCAAGCTGGACCTGGTTTAAGAACCACAACTTTTTGATTAGTGATGAAATCTTGGGCAGAATCTTCACCAGCGGCGTCGGCGCGGCGAAGGTTTTGGTCTTGAAAGCGAGGGCAAGTTTTTGAAACATCTCAGAGATTTGAGGCAGTTTGGTGGAGGAAACATCCATTTCTTATATTTGGTGGAGGCTCTCTACCATCGTCACTGTTGGATTTATCAGTGATCTATCCACTGATAAATCTCCACTTCCCCTCCCAACTATGTCCCCTTAGCATATTTCTAAAGTTTGCTACAATTTCTCTCTCTCATTTCACAGAAGGCTTGACAAGTGAAATTGAAAAAATGTAGACAACTCATACCTCCCTCCTCCTTGATTTAAGAGTTACCAGCAAAAAATAGATAGAAGTGCACAAAACCTTTAACATGGAAAGCAAGACACCATGAGTTCGACGTCGGAGAGATATCATCAAGCCTTCTGTGGGGTCTATCATCATGCCATGAGTTCGACTACATCAGACACCGGCAAGGATGGAGGCGTGATTTCTGGCAACAATGAGAAAGAAGCAGACTTCAATGAGCTTAGGGTTGCAGAAGAGGCATGTTGCGATTAAGGAAGAAGCTTTTTTATAGAGGATAAAGAGATGAAAGGGTTGGGATTTTGGAAAAGAAAATTGAAAAGGAGAGAGAATGAATCATTATAGCAGCAAAGAGAGAGGAAGCGAAGCTGAAAAAAAGCTTGGCTTGACTGGCTTACTAGTTATAGAGATTTATTATATTAAAGGGATGATTATCCAACAAGAAAAGCAATTAGAATTGATCCAGTTGCAAATTTGTGATATAATGATACTGATGTGGAGTGTTTTTTTTTTTTTTTTAAAAAAAACAGTAGAGTTCTTTAATTATTAGTTACTATTTTAAAAAATATTGTAACTTCTTCGTTAATGTTATTAAATCATAATATCATGGTTAATATTCTTTAGTTAGGGCTGAATCCACAATAAGAGTACTGATCCTATTTATATGTCAAATTACATAATTCTCACATATTAAAGAAAATTATTTATTTTTTTTCCAACCCAAAGAAAGTTAGTTATTTTTTTAAAAAATAGTAGAGTTCTTTAATTATTAGTTACTATTTTAAAAAATATTGTAACTCTTCGTTAATGTTATTAAATCATAATATCATGGTTAATATTCTTTAGTTAGGGCTGAATCCACAATAAGAGTACTGATCCTATTTATATGTCAAATTACATAATTCTCACATATTAAAGAAAATTATTTATTTTTTTTTCTAACCCAAAGAAAGTTAGTTAACTTAATAAATATAGATTAAATTGAAAAAAAAGGCTAAATTGATATATTTTTTTAAATTTTGCCCTCATTTATGAATATGCATTTTTTATCTCTTTCCTTTCTCTCTATTTTTAATAGAGGTAAAATTATAATACTCTCATTTATTATATCCTAAAAATTGACTTATAATAAAGACAGTTTTTTTTCCAAATTAAATTTATAAATAGAATTAGAGTTAGTGAGTGTTTGAGAAATACTTAAATCGTGGTTTCAGAAGCTATTTTCTATAATTCGAAATAAAACTTTTCTTATATACTTATCTCATAAATCATAAATCCTATTCTCAAAAAGTAATCCAAACTTTCAAAAGTAATTGAGTCCTCTCAATCCATACTCTCAACGAAAAACCAGTCAGTAGCCACCAAAAAGGGGAATATGCGCGCGCACCAATGAAAATAGGTTAAATAAAATTAATCAAATTATAAGTGAGGGATGATAGTCCTCATGAAAAAAAAAAAAAAAAAACAGAGACGAGAGATGAATAATAGTAGGAGCATTGAGAAATTAACAAAATTAATTTCTTGTAAAATTAAATTTAAGAAAATGACAACAAACAAAATGAAGTGGACATGAGAGGGATCTATAGAGCGCCGACAAGTGAGTTACAGGTGGCGCAATGAGCGTGAGTTAGAGTCTTAGAGATAAGCGGCAGTGTCTGGTCGGGAAGGCATGGGCCCGTGCATGAAGGGGCGGTGCGGCGTTAATTTGCTCTGCCACCGCAAAACCTGATTCGTGAGATTCTGACACGTGCAAATGATCTGGCAATGAACTTTTAAGACTATCGTGATGATTTCTCGGATGCAGGATCCAGCCGCTGTGGAAGTATACACCTAATCTGTCCCTTCAACTTCTCTTCTTCTTTCCCGCCAGCCACAATGAAGAGGATCACCGCTGGCCTGAACTGAACCCAATCACGTGAGTGTGAATTCTATAAATTTAACGGTCAATAGCAAGGTATTAAAACTCAGATCGGATATTGAATCGGTCGAGGTACTGGGTTAAGGGTCAATGGGTCAGATCGGAGTCAAATCGGAGCTAAACTAAGACCAAACTGATGAGAAATTGAAAATTTTAGTTTTATAGTATGAAATTCTAAAAGAAAAATATAACTTTTTTTAAATATTGGAACCCGGACTAGACCGGGAACCGGACCGGTTCACAGGCCGGTTCGCCGGTTTCCGGGCCGGACAGGTCGGTCTGGTCCGGGTTCCTGAACCTAGGTCAATTGTAACTACTTTCATTATTTTTAATTCAATACTCTCACATCATTATTATTTGTTCACATATTGTCGGAATTTTGATCTTGAGTGTTAAATGTTAAATTTAAATACATTTGTTAAGAAAATAGACAAAATAAAAAAATGGGTTTAAGGGTAAGAATGCCCCATAAGTGTTTACCAATAGGCACTGGATGTCTGAAAGTTTTTAAGGGGATAATTTACCCCGAAAGTTTAAAAAACAGGGTAATGTTGCCCCTCCATTAATGTTGATTGTTAAATTTAATAAATACCATTTTAATCTTATTTATAAGTTATTTTTAACTAATTCTCACATATCAAAGGAGAGTTAGTTAACTCATTAACTATGGGTTAAATTTTTAATTTCACCCTTATCTATAATTGTTTTTAAAAGTTAACATGAATAATTTTTTTTTACTGTAATAAATAGGGGTAAAAAAGTACAAAACATATTTATTACCTTGAAAATGGATTTATAAATAAGAACAAATTTTTTAATAAAAAATGATTTATAAATAAGATTAGAATAGTATATGTATATATGACACTTAAAACATGCCAACTCATGATCTAAAGTAAATGACTCTTTGCCAACTCACCCATCTCCACCGTCCTTCTTTCTTTTCTCTCTCCCTCTTCCTTTTCCGATGGCGGCTGATAATGGCAAGAAAAGCCCCCTCCTTCCTTCTCACCTCAAAGCTCATGTCTTGGCATGCAAAGAAGAAGAGCCTGGAAATCTGAAGCAATGTTGAAGATGGAGCAGACAAGGTGACAAAATGAAGCAAAAATGAAACAGATCGGAGAAGACGAAGAAAAAATTGCGAACTTGAAGATTGAATCTGTTGGGATTGACTTGAGGTCTGAAGATTGACATTGCTTAGATCGAAGAAGCTCACAGCACTGGAGATTGAAGAAGCTAGAACCAAAACAAGAGAAGCAAAAAGCAAAATCTATGCTCAAAATCGTGAACGAAGATGAGAGCCTCCATCGCTTTCTTGAGCATGGCGGAGTCACCGAGAAAGAGACCAATGTTGCATTCAGTTAAATTAATAGAAGATGACAGAAAGAGATATATTGCTTACGGCCTTAATGCCTTGAGTACATTATTTATGTATTTATAGAAATGTAACAGATGCTAAACGTGCGCCTATGTGATCCACAATAATAGGATCACAATAACTAAATGCTAGATACATGATCAGATGCTATATATTCGCTAGGCTAAATCTGTTAATACTTATTCCACTTATTGATAGGTGAGGTCCTTGGGCTTAATCGGTAGTGGGCCCAGTTTAGGTTTTTTGGGTTGAGTCTTAACATCCCCCTTCAAACTTGGGTATGGTGATCTTACAAGCCCAAGTTTGTGAACAAAGGCCCAAAACTTGGAATGTGAGAGTGCCTTGGTGAACATGTCGGCCACTTGCTTCGATGAAGGCAAATATTTTACGATCAATTTTTGGCTGAGGACACGGTCACACACAAAGTGAGCGTCAAGCTCGATGTGCTTCAATCGAGCGTGGAAGACGGGGTTTGACACTAGTGCAGCAGCGCTGAGATTGTCACACCAGGCGACGGGCGACTGTTGGAGGTGAAGCCCGAGCTCGCCGATGAGAGACTGGATCTAGGCGAGTTCAGCTGCAAGGTTCCCCAATGACCGATATTTAGACTCGGTATTGGATAGTGCCACTACCGGTTGCTTTTTCGCCGACCAAGAGATGAGTGAATCACCAAAGTAGACACAATACCCTCCGATTGATCGGCGATCGTCAGGGCACACTGCCCAACCTGCATCCGAGAAGCCATAGAGGGCTAAATGGGTTGTCGGCTTGATGTGAAGTGCTAAGGTCATGGTTCCTCTCAGATATCTGAAGATCCGCTTCACCGCCTTCCAATGAACATCCGTTGGAGATCCGAGGAAATGACTCAATTTTGTTAGGAAGTAATGTAAATATCCCACCTAATCAGGGATTGTTAGTATCCCACATAATTAAGGATTATGATTAGTATCATTCACCATAATGAGTTATAATGAGCCATTAATACTGAGGCTCCTACTTTGTATAAAAAGAGGGATTGTATACATGAGTAATATACAACTTCTTATTCTATTCTGATTACATATTTTGGTCTACATGGTATCAGAGCCTAGGAGCTCTCTGTTTTTCATTTGTTCTTCCCGTTTTCGGCGCTGATTTGCTTCTGACCGTTACTGTACATCGTGCACGGCGCTCCGGTGGCTGGGCGATTTGGACCACACGCGCCCCACCGTTGGAACCGCCATCACCCGACCGGTCAGTCACCGGAGAATCGCCGCCATCCGACCTGCGCGTGGCCTTCACGCGCCACCCCTCTTCTTGTCGGAATCTCACGCGCCGGCCCGTGACGGCGTTTTCCGGCGACTTTGCCGTCACCGTTTGCTACATTGTGATCGACTCTGTGGTGCCATTCTTCCCCTTGTGGTTTCGTGTTGTGGGTACCCCTGGATTGTTGTTTCGTTGTTGATTTCGCACTTTGCTACTGTTGGGAGTACGTTGTTGCTTCTGTTTCTGGTTCGTTTCTGTCACCTTTGCTCTATTCACCACCTTTGGGTGTGTCTTTGGTTCTTACTTAAGTTTATTTGGCTATTCCTTCTACGGTGTTTGGCTTTGCTTGCCTCTTATTGGGGCTGGTTTCTGTTAGTGGGATTGTGAGGCCACTTTGATTGGTTGTGTGCTATCTACTTGCATAAATGGCTGATTCCAAGGCTAGTGTCACTACTGAAATTGTTCCTGTGACTAACAAAATCACTGAACACAAATTGACTTGGACAAACTATATGGACTGGAGCAAAACCGTCCGCATGTACCTGCTTAGTATTGAGAAGGAGGGACATTTGACTGATACGCCTCCTACGGATGACCCTAAGATGGCTTGGGCCCGAGCTGATGCTCGTTTGTTCTTGCAAATCCAGAATTCTATTGACAGTGAAATCCTTCCCTCGGTTAGTCACTGTAATACGGTTAAGGAACTTATGAGTTGCTTGGAATTTCTGTACTATGGAAAGGGCAATATTACTCGCATTCATGATGTTTGCAAGGGATTCTATCGTGCTAAACAGCAGGGTCGTTCTTTGAAGACCTTTTATGTGGAGTTTAAGAAAATGTATGAAGAGTTGAAGATGTTAATGCCGCCTACCACTGACATGAAGGTCCAGGTTGCTAATATGGAGAAACTGGCGATTCTTAGCTTTCTTACTGCCCTTGATCCGGTCTATGAGACAGTTCGTTCCCAAGTTCTGTCTAGTTCTAAACTTCCTTCGCTTCAGGATGTGTACTCTCGTGTGCTCCGTGCAGATAGTCTCTTACACCCATCTTCTACTCCTAATGCTAGTGCGTTAGCTGGCCGTGGTCTTATTGATAACCGCCACCAGCCCGTCTTGACAACTGGAAATAGCACATCATCCTCGATCTCTGCTGATTCACGGAACCAGGGTCCTCCACGCTCGGGCCACAATCCCCCGACTCCTGGTCCTATTGTTTGCTTCTATTGTAAAGAATCTGGTCATACCAAACGTTACTGTCGTAAGTTGTAAAACAAGCTGCAACGAACTGGAGCTGCTCATATGGCACAATCCTCAGATCAGTCTGCCAATGTTCCATCTACTCCAAGTGCACTTGCTACAGGTAACGGTGACTCATGCCTTGCTACTTCTTCCTCGAAGTGGATTATTGATTCCGATGCCACTGACCACATGACATGTAACCATCATTTGTTCTCTACGTATGCACCTTATGCCAACCCCTCATCCATAACTATTGCCAATGGTTCTGCTTCTCGTGTCCTTGGATCTGGCACTGTTACACCTACATCCTCTGTTTCTTTATCGTCTGTCCTTAATGTTCCTGACCTTGCTTTTAACCTTTTGTCTCCCAGCAAACTTACTCGTCAGTTGAACTGTTTTATCTCACTTTTTCCTGACCATTGTGTGATTCAGGATCTTACGACGAAGCGGATTATTGGTAGGGGATATGAATCTGGCGGTCATTACTTTCTTGACGATCGGGTGCCACGTTCAGTTGCTTGCTCTGGTGGTTCCTTTCCGTTTGACGTTCATTGTCGTTTAGGTCATGTGTCATTGTCGTCCTTAAAGAGGTTGTATCCTCAGTTTCATCATTTGTCATCCTTAGAGTGTGAGTCTTGTTAGTTTGCTAAACACCACCGTGTTCACCTGGCACCTCGCGTCAATAAACGGGCTGTGTCCCCCTTTGAGTTGGTTTATTCTGATGTTTGGGGTCCTTGTCCTGTTGTGTCCATGTCTGGTTTTAAGTACTTTGTTACTTTCGTTGATGATATTTCTCGAACCACCTGGCTTTATTTAATGAAAAATCGTTCTGAGTTATTTTCTCACTTTTGCCATTTTTGTACCGAGATTAAAACCCAGTTTGGTGTCTCTGTGAAAACCTTGCGAAGTGATAATGCTAAAGAGTATTTCTCTACCCAGTTTCACGACTATATGCTTACATATGACATGCTTCATCAGTCCTCCTGTACAGATACACCTGCTCAGAATGGTGTAGCTGAAAGAAAAAACCGGCACTTATTAGAAGTTGCTCGCGCTCTAATGTTTCAAATGCATGTTCCTAAATCTTTTTGGGCTGATGCTGTGTCCACCGCCTGCTTCCTTATTAATCGTATGCCATCTCCTGTTCTCAGTGGTGACATTCCATACACCACTTTGTTTCCTTCAAAACCCTTGTTTCCTATTGATCCCAAAATCTTTGGTTGTTTCTGTTTTGTTCGAGATATTCATCCCTGTGTCACTAAACTTGATCCCAAATCTCTTAAGTGTGTCTTCCTTGGCTATTCTAGGGTTCAGAAGGGCTATCGGTGTTATTCTACCGATCTTCATCGCTATCTTGTGTCTACAGATGTTACTTTCCATGAGTCTACTTCGTTCTTCCCTGACCCTGCTCCGCCTCCATCTTCTACTTCTGACCCCGATCTTGATTACCTTTTAGTGTATGAGGTTCGTTCCCTTCCAGTGCAAGCATCTGTGCCGGCTCCTGCTCCACCTCCTATCCACCATATTTATCAGAGACGTCCTAAGGAAAGTAATGCCGCTGCTCCTCTCCCTGACCCACCAATATCCGCCTCGGCGCCTGATCCGCACTTAGCCCCCTTGCCTTCACTTGACTCTGATCTTGTACCAGTGACTGATACTCTAGATTCTACTGCCTCTTCTGCTGACCTGCCCATTGCCCTCCGCAAAGGTAAACTCACTTGTACGTACCCGATTTCCTCGTTTGTTTCCTATACTCACTTAGCACCGCCATCCTGTTCCTTCATAGAATCCTTAGACTCTCTTACCATTCCCACCCATCTTTCCCAAGCCTTCACCCATCCCGGTTGGCGTGCTGCGATGGACGAAGAAATGATGGCCCTTGATAAGGCTGGTACTTGGAATCTTGTTGATTTACCTCCTGGAAAGAAGGCTATTGGGTGTAAGTGGGTGGTTGCTGTTAAGACGAAGGCTGATGGTACCCTGGAACGATTGAAAGCTCGATTGGTTGCTAAGGGTTATGCTCAAACGTATGGTGTTGACTACTCCAAAACGTTCTCCCCTGTGGCCAAGTTGTCCTCTGTTCGTCTCTTTATCTCTATGGCCGCTACCCATGGTTGGGATCTTCATCAGCTGGATGTTAAGAATGCTTTTTTAAATGGTGATCTTCTTGAGGAAGTATACATGGAGCAACCGCCTGGCTTTGTTGCTCAGGGGGAGCATGGCAAGGTATGCCACCTTCTGAAGTCTTTATATGGTTTGAAACAGAGCCCTCGTGCTTGGTTTGACAGATTCAGTTCTGTGGTTAAGAAGTTTGTTCTGAATCAGAGTAAATGTGATCATTCTGTGTTTTATCAACGTACGGATGCTGGCATGATTCTCTTAGTAGTCTATGTCGATGACATTGTTATTACAGGTAGTGATACGTCAGGGATCTCATCACTCAAGGTCTTTCTCAATTCTTATTTCCAAACAAAGGATTTGGGTCCGTTAAAATACTTTCTTGGGATCGAAGTTATGAGAAGCAAGAAAGGCATTCTCCTAACCCAGTGGAAGTATGTCCTTGATCTACTGAAAGAAACTGGGAAACTTGGAGCAACACCCAGTAGTTGTCCCATGATTCCTAATCCCTTTTTGGACATTGATGATAGTGTGCCATTTGATCAACTACTCGAGGATGTGAGAAAAAGGACTGACCCTGAGAAGATTAAACCATTTGCCTACCCCGAGCGATACCGAAGGCTGATTGGAAAATTAAACTATCTCACAGTAACTCGCCCTGATGTAACCTTTCCCGTCAGTAGACTTAGCCAATTCATGGTAGCACCGACCGTTGCTCAGTGGGAAGCTTTAGAGCATGTCCTGCATTATTTGAAGGGCTCCCCTGGTCGTGGTATACTCTATACGAATCATGGTCACACAAAGATTGAGTGTTTCTGTGATGCCGATCATGCGGGGTCAAAGACGACTAGGAGGTCCACTACAGGCTATTGCATTCTTGTTGGGGGAAACTTGGTATCTTGGAGGAGCAAGAAGCAGGACGTGGTGGCAAAGTCTAGTGCAGAGGCCGAGTATCCAGCCATGTCTCAGTCCGTACAGGAGATTGTGTGGATTCACCAGTTAATGAAGGAGGTTGGTCTTGCCACGTCGTTGCTTGCGAAGTTGTGGTGTGATAATAAAGCTGCCTTACACATAGCCTCCAACTCCGTGTTCCATGAACGTACGAAACACATTGAGATTGATTGTCACTTTGTACGTGATAAGATCAAAGAAAACTTTATCTCTACAGGACATGTACTGTCTAGTGAACAGTTGGGTGATTTTTTAACTAAGGCCTTAAATGGCACTCGGGTTGACTATCTTTGTAACAAGTTGGGCTTGATTAACATCTATGCTCCAACTTGAGGGGGAATGTTAGGAAGTAATGTAAATATCCCACCTAATCAGGGATTGTTAGTATCCCACATAATTAGGGATTATGATTAGTATCATTCACCATAATGAGTTATAATGAGCCATTAATACTGAGGCTCCTACTTTGTATATAAACAGGGATTGTATACATGAGTAATATACAACTTCTTCTTCTATTCTGATTACATATTCTGGTCTAGAAATTTGTTAACAGCGAACATGATGTCGGGTCTTGTGTTAACAAGGTACTGTAAACCCCCAATTGCTTGTCTAATGATTGTAGGATTTTTCATGGGTTCTCCATCTTCTTTAGAGTAATGTTTGTTGATTACCATAGGCGTAGGTATTGGAGAGGATCTGTCCATTTTGAAACGCTTAAGTAGGTTAAGAATGTACTGCTCTTGTTTTAAATATACTCCTGTGGCGTCTCGGTAGGCTCCCACACCAAGGAACTGACGTAGTTGCCCAAGGTCCTTTAGTGAAAAATACGAATTTAACAGCCGTATGAATGTCTCTAATGCTTTACTTGAGCTTCCTGTTATGATAATGTCATCCACATATATTAGCACAAAAATAATGATCACTTTGTTCTTGATGAAGAAGAGTGTTGTGTCACATTTTGAACTGACGAAACCCCAGCTTAGGAGAGTTGTTCTTAGCTTACCAAACCATGCTCGAGGAGCCTGTCGTAACCCATAGAGTGCCTTCTGTAGGAGACATACGTGGTTGGGAAATTTAGTAGAGGTAAATCCTTCTGGTTGTCTCATGAGAACATGTTCCTGGAGATCACCGTTGAGGAAAGCGTTGTTAATGTCAACCTGTCTAAGTTGCCACCTAAATGTAACAGCCAGAGTAAGCACAAAACGTAGTGTAGCAGCCTTTAGAACAGGACTAAAGGTCTCATAAAAATCAACTCCGCCGACTTGTTGAAACCCCTTTGCCACTAGTCTTGCCTTTGGTTTGAAATTGATGCCATCTGTTGTGGGTTTAAGCTTGAAACCCATTTGCAATCTACTATTTTCCGCTACCCAAAATTCGGAACTAATTTCCATGTCTTATTTTTGCTTAATGCTTTATACTCATTAAGCATTGCTTCTCTCCATGCAGGATGTTGCAGTGCTTCCTTCACAGTCTGGGGTTCTTTTAATGGCTTTGGTGCACTGGAGACCGTTCCAATGAAAGCTACTTTGGGTTTATAGATGTCGGATTTGCTGTGAGTGACCATTTGGTGTAGGAGAGTCATTTAAATTTGAAGTGTCTTGTTGGGTAGCGGTTGGTGAGCGTGGTGGAACGGTGTTTGATGTGGCGCTGGTTTGGACAAGTTTGGTGGTGGTACTAGTTGGTTCGGGAGAATTGTGGCTAGCAAAGGATGTGGGTTCAGGTTAGATGGATCCGGAATAGGTTTGGTGGGGCTGGACGTGTTGTAAAGGCTAAAAAATGCAGCTGGCTGAACACTATCTTCTGGTACATTTCTCTTATTTAAAAATCCTGTAGACCATGGAAAATCTAATTCGTTAAAAATCACATGCCTAGATATATAGATTTTACCTGTGGAGTTTAGGCATTTGTAACCCTTGTGAGCATTGCTATAGCCTAGGAAGACACACTTGGTAGTTTTGAATTGCTGCTTATTGTCGTTATAAGGTCGTAGGCACGGGTAGCAAGCTGTCCCAAAGATTCTTAAAGCATTGTAATCTGGTCGTTTTCCCAATAGTTTGAAATAGGGAGAAACGCCATTAAGCACACCTGTAGGTAACTTGTTGATTAATTCTGCAGCGGTGTGGAAAGCTTCCCACCAATAAATTAAAAAAGTGGCATTTTTGCTTGAGCAAGCATTGTAAGCCTTGTCTCTACGATATGTCTATGTTTCTTCTCAGCTCTGCCGTTCTGTGCCGAGGTGTGAGGACAGGAATGCCTGAACTGTATGCCCGAGTCACTTAGGGTCTTAAGGAAACTTCTGTATTCGCCTCCTTAGTCACTTTGAATCATCTTAATCTTGCTGTCAAATTGATTTTCAACAAGCTTTTTGAAATTTAGGAAGGTAGGTAGCGCTTCATCCTTAGTTTTCAGAGGATATATCCAAGAGTAGCGGCTGTAATCATCTAAAAATAATACATAGTAACGAAATCCATTTAATGAAGAGAGTTGAGAGGGCTCCCATAAGTCAGTGTGTATTAGTTCAAGAGGTTTAGACGCATGTGAGCTAGAAATTTTGAAAGGTAGAGAATGAGATTTGCCAAATTTGCATGACTCACAAAACATGGCTTTATTATTATTGTTGGAAGCTTTCAAATTACAACTGCTTATTATTTGATTGAGTACTTGATCATTTGGGTGACCGAGCCTGCAATGCCATGAAATTTTACTAAAAACACTCTTATTTGCTTCTTGTCTTTCAGCTTTATCAGCAACAAAAACAAGAATAGCATCACCACTTGAAGGTTGCTCGCAAACCCGGAACATGCCACCACTACTTGAATTTCCGGTGAGTAATGTCTGCCCTGTTTCCTGAGACTTAACGGAAACACCATTAGTATTAAAAATTACGTCCGCCTTGTTATCACGGGAGACCTTATAAACACTTAACAGATTTTTCTTAATTTCAGGAGTAAATAGAACCTCCCTGAGTTTTATTTGTTTATTTGGAATGTTTGCAAGTGTAGAGGAACCTGTTTTTAGAACACTTATCTTATGCCTATCACCAACAGTAATGTTAACCTTACCATTTGTATCAATTGAATTGTCAAGTTTGCTTGCATCATTTGTGACATGGCTGGTTGCTTCGCTGTCTAGGTACCACGCGTCATCAAAGATTGTTTCAGGTGCAGCTCAGTATGTAACCCCCTCCGTAATTATATCTGAAATACGCGATTAAAATGAAATAGAGACCAATAATAATCAAATAACATTTACTAACCCATCACATGACGGGGTTTTCACGAATACTTTTTGAAATCATTTATAAACTTGGTCTTATATTCACATTTCGAATACAATTACTACGCGAAGATAAATTACATTTATATAAATATCAGAGTGCACAACTTAATCATCCCGGAAATTCTGGGTACATACCTTCGCTAAAGATACACAGGGTACAATTGCCCATTACAATTCTTCAAATGGGGATTACACAATCTCATCTCGAAGGAGTCCTAGCCGCTCCCTCCACGAGCCACTTGCCTTGTCTAAATTGTTGGTAGGGGAGAGTGAGATTCGAGAGAATCTCAGTAGGAAACAGATACCATAATGCATGCATGATAAATGCTATGTGTATGACATGTTAGCTTTATCTAGATGCATGCCCCATAATGACATTTCTGCATGCTCAATATTTCATGTAACAAAACGATGGCCACAACAAAACAGAAACAGAGCTTCATTTATTCAAATATGCTCTACACAATCAAGTAAAGCAATCACATACATCACTATACAAGCAAAGATATCAAATACATGCAAGTAAGGTAAGTCCCCTACCTCTAGTCTTTTCTCCTCGATTTGCGTGCCAGTAACTTGGGGCTTCAAATTCGATCCTACAATGTCAAATGTACTATTTAGACACTTCCATAGTGTTTCTGGGGGTTATATGAGGCTATATTAAAAATTTACTAAAATACCCCCGGGGACCCCGCCTGGCCTCGCCGTACCCGGTCCGGTTGTACTTTTCTTGAAACTTTGACATGGACTATTCTTACATATTTTCACCCAAGGAATCCATTTCCCGACTCGGAATTATCAAATTCAATGTCAATTTACAAATTTACCCTTGGCAACCCCACTTTAAGGGTTTCAGGGGCGTTTTCGTAATTATGCTTTTTCGGCCTTTTCCGAAAAAGTGACCAACTGTAACCCCACCTAATTTTCGCTCCTGAAATCAATGGAATCATCAAATCATTGAAAATCCATCTCTAACCCCTCCAAACTAGGCTTGGCCGAAATTCTCAATTCCCTGGAAAAAATTGGGGTTTTTCAGTTTCGGCTCCGTAAACGCGTTCCTTTCTACTCCTAACCACTTTATTGACCATTACATTGGATTAGAACTACCATTTAGTATCAATTTGGGCAGCATAACACCTAGGCCAACCCATTTTCCAAATTTACAAACAAAAACAATCCGGTGAAATTTCACCGATTAAATCAACTACAACAGCCAGAACAGTCAATAGGTGGAAGTTACCTCAAGCTCCCACTAGCTTTTCTCAAGAGTGGCTGAACTCTAGCCCACTTCAACACAAGAAATAGAGCTTCCAAACCTTAAATTACATAGAAGAGTAGCTTAGGAATGAAGTTATACGTGTTAGGAGCTAGATCGTCGGAGAAATCGGCTTACCTTACGAGATTTCTTACTCTTTCTCTCTCTAAAGATCTCAAACATCTATCTCTCTCTTTTCAGCTGTTCTCAGCGTCAGAAATGAGGAGGAAGAAGGAAAAAACCGTTTAATAACATATCCCATGCTTATGTCATCAATGTAACATGATGATGTCATAATTCTCAATTTTCGGATTTTTGGCAGATTTCTGCCCAAACTTTGAAAAATCATAACTAATTCTAGAAAAATTGAAATGAGGTGATTCCAAAACAAAATGAAAGGTATTTAAGTTCTCTTCATTGAAAAAATATGAGCCATTACCAGAAATCACCAAAAAATTTCAGAATTACACAAATTTCATCACTGCCCCAAACAGAGTCCATTTTCGACTTCAAACTTTGGACAGTCATATTCCCAGTTCCCAAAACGAAATGGCACAAATCATATGTCCATTTTGAATCTTGGGATGTGAACTTTAAGACTGGAAATTTTCATAATTTTATGACATCATTTGCCTAGTCAAAACATCCATATGAGAAGACTGCCCAGAATAGAGTTTCACTGGACAGAATTTCAGATTTTGCATCTTTGCTTCCAATGGTTCCATTTTCATACCAAACATCATTCCCATATAAATTTTCACAAGGAATCCATTGGAAACACAAAATCAATCAAATTCACATCTCATTGACATGTTTTCACAACAATCTCAACATGTCAACACAATTCACATTTCAAAACCTAACATTGCAACATTTCCATTCCAAAGTTCCAAACCAATTTCAATGACATCAAAACACACTACGACACCATTTCCAACACAATACCCCATTCAATTCTTCCCTCTATTCTAAGTCAATTTGGATGTTAATCCACAATTAAACTCAAATACAGGGTTTCGGTACTGCTCACAACACACACAAATCATATTCGAGTGTCAAATCACATCATATTCTCCGAAAGGGTTATTTATCACTAACCACATCCACTTTTGGAGTCATTAACCCTTAATCACAATTTGGGATCTTGCTAAATCGGGGCTTAGCAATCTACTAATCTCAGGCTTATTCTCTAGCCCCGAGTCTCAAAATTCGGGGTATTACACTGTATGCACTGTCCAGTTCAAAGTTGTTGGATTCTGAGTTTTTCTTTTCTCCTGAGTATTGCTTCCTGGGTGAAGGCACAAAGGTCCGGTCATATCGATAAAAACAGGTTTGTGCCGTGTGTCCATACCTTTTGCATAGTTGGCATCTTGGGCGCTCCTCATCTTTACTATCATTATTGTAGGTGCGGCCTCCACGAGACCAGTTTCCACGACCACACCTGCCTCTATTTGTTCGGCCTCCTCTCCAAGTTGCTCTTGAGTTTGAGTTACTTCTTGATCGTGCAACGTTGACAAGATTGTTGCAAATGGACAATTGGTTGAACTGGCTCAATTGTTCCAGCCTTGCTTCAAATGTAAATAGGGTAGTTTGGAGGTCAATCCAGGTGAGAGATGTCGCTTGGTGAGAGAGTTGAACAACCACTGGGCTGTATTCTCCATCAAGGCCTGCAAGTGCTTGAATTATGAGATCCAAAAGAGGAATTGGGCTTCCTGCAAGAGTAAGTTGTTCTACTACACTTTTGATTTTTGCTAAGTAGTCACTCATCTTCAGCACACCCTTCCTGGTGCGTTGGAGTTTTGATCGCAGCATTAATAAGCGTGACTTATTTTGTGCGCTTGTTAGGTGCTTGGCGGCTGCCCACAGTCCAGCTGCGGTGGATACGGTTGTCATTTCGGAGGAGACTTCTAGTGTCATTGTGTTAAGTAGCCATCCAAACAGAAGTTGATCAGCAGCTTCCCAGTCTTCAAATTCTAGATTGATTTTGGTTTGGACTTTTTCTGTGATAAATTGAGGAGGACAAGGCTTGGTGCCATTTAAGAATCCTTCAAGTTTGTACTCTTTGATAATGGGTAGGACATGGTAAGCCAAACTGAGTAGTTGGTTTTGTCCAGCTTGACAGAACAAACAAAGGTGGGAAAATTATTTTTCTCCAAAACTTTGGTCAGTAGTGACGCTGAGGTTTGATGGCTAGTAGCAGAACTTTATTCATCATTTGAAGTTGACATGGCGGTTTGCCTTTGTATAGCTCGGATACCAAGTTAAATTAATAGAAGATGACAAAAAGAGATATATTGCTTACGGCCTTAATGCCTTGAGTACATTATTTATGTATTTATAGAAATGTAACAGATGCTAAACGTGCGCCTGTGTGATCCACAATAATAGGATCACAATAACTAAATGCTAGATACATGATCAGATGCTATATATTCGCTGGGCTAAATCTGTTAAGACTTATTCAACTGATTGATAGGTGAGGTCCTTGGGCTTAATCGGTAGTGGGCCCAGTTTAGGTTTTTCGGGCTGAGTCTTAACACATTCGCAGAGAAAGACAAAAGCCTCCATGTCATTTTCTTGGGTGGTTGCTCCACCGCAATTTGCGGATCGTAATTCACTTGCTTCCCTTCACTTGAATCCGTTGGGATCTATTCCATGGTGGGATCGCTGCTCGTGAGCTTTACGGTTTACATAATCTTAGCTCTCGTTCATATCTTCACCTTATGATATCTCGCCTCCTATCAAGTAAAGTTCCTCTCATCTTTTTCGATCTGCAGAATGCAATGGAGAGCCACCCAAGAAAACGACATGGAGAGTGATGTGTCGGTGGTGATCATGGAAGGATTAGTTGTGGGTTTTCTGGATCAATGATTTTTGGGGCTCTTGTCTTAGGCATTTTAGTTCTGATCAGGGAGATGAAGATTTAATCAGAAGGATTGAGAGCGACGGCCAATGGCGGTGATGGGTTCAGAAGAGAGAGAGAGAGAGAGAGAGAGAGGAAATGAAGGGTGAGGTAGAAAGAGGATGACGAGGTGGCATGTATAAAGCAATGAGGTGGCATTTATAGAGCACCATGTGGATAAATTAGTTAATTTTCTCAAAATTAACGAATTAAACGGTAGAGGTAATATGGCACTTTTGTTTTTAAAAAATTTTTAAGACAGAATTATCCCCTAAAAAACTTTCAGACACTCAGTGTTCAGTACTAGAAACTTTCAGGTTATTTTTACCCCTTAACCTTAAAAATATTATATTAGAATTAGTTTATTTATATGCCTTTATCTCATTTTGAATTTGATTATTTGATAGACTATGTATTTTTCTTTTTTATTTTACCATCAGAAAATAAAGACCCTTCAATTTTTTAAATTATTTCCTTTTAAATTATATTTTAGCAGGTAGTTAACCTTTTTTTTTCCCCCTTGGTAAAAGGGAAAAAAATGTCCTGCAAGTTGGGCATTGAATGTCTAGAGTTACCTGATTTTTTAAAATTAATAAGTTTAAAAAACAGGACAATATTACCCCGACCATTTGAAATGTTAACTTTAATTGTTATAGTTGACTAAAATGTACACATAGCACCTAATATAAGCCACCTCATCATCCTACATCAACAATGCCTCGCCAACTCAGCTATCTCTTCCGTGACCCCTCCTTACCCTTTCTCTTTATTCCTTTTTCGGATGTGAATGTGAATGATGGACTGTGATAATTCTTGGAAAGAAACCACAATTCCTTTGTTATCTCTTTAGAAATTACAACATCTAAAAGTAATTTATGAATCCGAACCAGAATCGGGCTCCTAATGCTGGCTCAGTTAGAGACAATATGAACAAAAACAGTGATGTCAAGGTGAGAGAATTGTTGCCTTTTGGGTTACTAAATGGCATGATGATGGGAGGATTTTACGAATTTTGTGATGAGTGATATGATGGTGGGCTTGAGTTGCAGGAGTTGGTAAGAGAAAGGTATGATTTGCTAGGATAAACACAAAAAACTGGAATCTGGGTACAACGTATAAGTCCCTCGCACACAACTAATTCTTGAAACAAAGTCACGAGTTCATTAGCCACTGTTCCAAATATGCTTTTCCAATCGTATCCCAGAATTTATCAGCGTTATCAAACCCCATCGCTTCCATTCCACCATTCTGATTCACGGTATTCCCCTACTTAGCCTCCGACGCCACTATCGCCATTGAAGGAGCTTCTGGCAATTGACTGGCCTACAACGAGTCATTAGAGAAGGAAAATTGACTGACAAAACCCACTCGTGGCCCTTAAAACTTTCCTCATTGACAACAAGAAGTGAGATGAGGAAAGGAACAACAGCAAAAGAAGGCAACTAACTGCTTTTTGTTTGGATGGGGTCATATGAATGAGGATATGAGGATATTAGGATACAGTTAGTGTAGGACAGCTTTAGTGCTCATGGACAGGGTCAGCTAGTTTGTCTTGGTGCTATGTGCGTGTCAAGTGTGTTGTGGTGTTGTGAGTGTTTGTGTGTGTGTGTATTTGTATTGGGTGTGTTGTGTAGTTGTACTACAGCTCAAACTGTGCAAAAAACTGGAGGAGACTAGACCTGGTGGGACAGTTTGAGCTTCCATAAATACTACTTTACTATTTTTGATCTTTATCGTACTCATGCTTTAATTTAAAATATTTTTTTATGACTAAACATTTCCAATGTTTAATTAATATATATCTAGTTGTTATTGAGATTATTATATATTTTGATTAATCTTTATGAGTTCGAATCTGATTTGCAAATGGCATAGTTTCCATATGGTATTTTGGAATTAAGGTCAATTAGAAAAAAAAGGAGAGAATTATTTAAGAGCGTTAATCAAGGAATTAGTGACTCACAAGCTCTGTTGTTTTGGGCTACTGCATGGCCATGCTTATGGTTGTAAAGTTTTTGAAGTATTTATGTTTGTACAGTTCTGTGAATCAGGATTAACTTCCACTGCATCATTTCGAAATCAAACTCGGATGTTATGATGTCAACATTAATTTTTGTTTTTGGCCAAAAAAAAATATGGTATGTTAGAATCTGATTGAAATTTGATTTGAATCTGGTATGGGTGCTAAATCTTGTATATTTTCCTTATTTATTAATTCTTTAATTCTGCCATAATAGCATATTGCTTCTTTATTATGTTTCTATCTGGTATAGGTTAAGTTCCCCCTTGAGGTTAAATATGATCTTTAAGTCTGATTTCCCCTCGTCACTTTTCTGCACCTTCTTTTTCTTCTTTCATAATCTTGAATTTTCCTCTGTTCTTCTCTTCCCCTGTTCTGTCCTATCTCTCTCTCTTTTCTTTCTATTACCATAACATAGTATTTTATCTCTTAAGTTCTCTCTGTCAAATCAGATTTGTTTTTAATTTATTTCATTTTATCCTTTAAGGGATTTGGATGGATTTAACCTAGATTATTATCGTACTCAGGAGGCAGGTTTGTTGTCTCAGTTACTTCTATATAAATGCTAGAATCCATGAATTTCCCTTAAATAAATCAGACTGACATACTTTTACTCAGCTAACTTTCAATAGTTATAAGTGCATCAGAGGTTTTGATTTGGTTATCCGAAGCATAGAAGTGAATTAGTTACAGATGTTTGGGGCATGACACTTTCCTTCATTCTTCTCAATTATCTTGTTCTTTTTCTTATTGTGTTCCCTAGAACTTGACATCTTTACTTGTTGTTGCACAGAGGCTGTTCCTGAGAAAGTCCTTAGCCTAATGGATGTAGAAGGGCTTACGGTTGATAAAGTTTCAGGCTATCTTAATGTATTAAGTTATACTTTCTTTGAACTTAATGTTGAGATCAAATTAGCTGTTAAATGTAACTTAAGCTCATTGTCATTGTGCGGCAGGAATATTGGACCGCTCTTAGAAAGGCAACTTAACTGACTAAAATTCCTCCTCCAATTAGGAAGTTTTATGACAAGGATCATAACATTATAGCTGGGGATGAATGTAATGTTTCAAGTCAATCACAAGTCGAAATCACTAAATCTGATTTAATATTCCAATGGTAACCTCTCTCTTAGTGGGAGAGAAGAGGATTACAATCTGTGAACAATACTCTCACAGCCTTACGAAGGATCTGGCCTATAGGAACACCGGCATCCTACCACAAAAGACTCTCACAAAAACATCGCTTGCTTACTCCCATAACCTAACGTCTAATATAAAGCCAAAAGTGGTCAACACAGTCTCCCACAAAGCTAGGACAACAGACAAAGCTAGATGCCTATAACATAACCTACTAAATAACCTCTTACTCCAAAATAGTAGGAAGTTCCCAAAGTCAACTTTAGCATTTTTATAGAGTATCTTGCCCATTTGCATGCAACTTCTTCTGCCTCTTTTTGTGGGTCTACCCTTGGAATTGGGTTGTAATAATGCAGAAGAGAAGGAGGACTCATCGGCATCGCAGAAGGATGGCTCATCGATACCGATTTGTTTCTGGACACCGAAGCTCCACAAAAAATTCATTGCTGCAATTGGTCAATTGGGTCTGAAAGGTAAGTCCATTTACATGTCGGTTATAAATTATTATCAACCTACTGCTTGATTTGAGTTTAGCTGTTATTTCATAGAAGCTGGTCCGGAAAGAATTTTTGAGCTGATGGGTGGTGAAGGAGGGGTTACAATTGAACACATTGCTAGCCATTTAAAGGTACATAGGACGTTATTCTTGTCCTCTGTTTCATATAGCTCTTATCAGATCCATCTCATCATTTGAAACTAACCCCCTCAATTTATTATAATCCCACTGTCCATTCCTATTAACCATACCTACTACTGTACGGTTTCGTTCCTCTTCCTCCAACTACACATTTTGACTGTCAAACAACCTCCTCCCATCCTCCAACCAAACATTCTTCCAAAATCTTACCCTTTTCCCATTTCCTACTTCCCACTGTGCACTCTATCAGTTGTGGCCAGAATATTGCCAAGTTTCTACATACTTCAGAATCTGTATTCTTCACACTGCACTCCTTATGAAGATTTTTGTTCATCCCATATTTTCCGCTCCACCAAAGAACTCAAGCTATCTGGTTTGGCTAAGCATGTTCGACCCAATCCTTCCAAATGAAGCATTATTCATAGTTCCCATATCCCTCATACCATAACCTCCGTACTTCTTTGAGGTTCACTTAAACTCCCATTTCACTGCATGTATCTTCCTCGTCCCCTCCTCCCTATTCCAAATGAAGTCTCTCTGCATCTTTTCCAATTGCTGTCTCACTCCCGCAGGTATATGTGAGTGTTGCATACTTGCATATGGAAATTTGCCATTTGACTTGTAATAGATTTCACTAAGTTAAGCCTTCCTGCAAGTGACAAGGACTGCCTCTTCCAACTACTGAGTTTACTTTGCATTTTATCAATTGAGAATTGAAATTTCCCTCTCTGGCTTCTTCCTCGAGTTATCTGTGCCCCCAAGTGCCTCCCTAAATCCTCCATCCTCCTAAAACCCAAAATACAACATATATTATTCTGGACACCTCTATCGGTACTTTCTGAAAAATGAATACTCGTTTTTTGAACATTTATTTTTTGTTCAGACATACTACCAAATTGATCCAGCACGCCAAGTACGTTATTCATTTGATCTACTGTTGCTTCACAGACTAACAACAAATCTTCAACAAACATTAAATGAGGCAAACAATAAAGTCTGATTTTATTCTTTCTTAAACTAGGTGTGCATGCACTTATGAAATTTGGAAAATGAATTACATGAATTCAACCTTGTTAAGAAAATTTTTGATAAAAAATATAAATTAATTAAATTATAAGGGCTCCTTAGAATTTATTACAAAACAAGGTATTAGTGTGGTTAAAAACCGGCTGCTATTAAAATGTACTTGTTATGACTTTTGTTTTTCATATTGATTGATGATTGATATTTTAATTATTATGTGAATAAATTGTGTTGGGCAGAAATATAGGACCTATAAGGCTAAGGTTGCTGCTGGAAAAGGAAGATTGAATAGAGCATCTATATAGTGAAAGAGAAATCAATGAGAAAATCTGAAGTATTACAAGATAGATAGAATAATCCTATACACAGAATTGTTTACATGTGTTTTTTTTTTACCGAAGAATTTTTCACATGTTTGATGTTGGGGGACCACTGCTGGAAATATTTTCTTAGGATCGGATGATATACCAGAATTCGTGCTTCCACATCATGCGTGTGGCTTATCGCTAAAGCATGAAAGATCAGAGCGAGTCGACTGGGAGAGTGATGGTGAAGGAACTTCTCAAGCGTGGTCCCCTGGCGTCTCAGTAGAATCATGAAGTCAAAAATGTAAACCATCTTTCCAAGGAGAGTTACTTTTTTTTTTTTTTTCCTTTTTTGATAGTAAATGATATTCACAAACACATCAGAAGCTATCCTCCTGAGTCAACATACAATCTCATTCTTTTTACATCATTAATTAAAAAAGTGGTAATAGCATCAGGGGGCGATTCTGTGATATGAAGATCAATCGTCATCTTCCAAGCTTCTTTTGCCATAGTGTAATATCCCAAAAAGTGATTAAGGGCTAATGACTTCAAAAGTGGATGTAATTATTGTTGAATAAACACTTTTGAAGAATGTGTGATGGGAATTTGGATATTTTAATGATTCCAATGGATTCCTTGTGAAAATTTATGTGGGAATGATGTTTGGTATGAAGATGGAACCAATGGAAGCAAAGATGCAAAATCTAAAATTCTGTCTAGTGAAATTCTATTCTGGGCAGTCCATTTGTGTGAACGTTTTTAATGACTAAATGGTATCTAAAAATTCTGAAACTTTCCATTCTTATAGTTCACATCTCAAGCTTCAAAATAGACATTAATTTGTTCCATTTCGTTTTGTGAACTAGGAGATATAACTGTCCAAAGTTTGGGATGGAAACTGAACTCTGTTTTGGGGCAGTGATGAGTTTTATGTAATTCTGGAATTGTGTGGTGATTTTTAGTAATGGCCAATATTTTTCCTATGAAGAGGACTTAAATATCTTTCATTTGGCTTTGGAATCACCTCATTTTGAGTTTTCTAGAATTAGTTATGATTTTTCAAAGTTTGGGCAGAAAATCTGCCAGAAAATCCGAAAATGGGAATTATGACATCATCTCAATAAAAGATGACATCAGCATGGAATTAAATATGTTATCATCTTCCTCAGCTCATTTCTGTCGCACACAGCAGCTGAAGGAGAAGTGAGAACGTTGAGGTTTGTAGAGAGAGAAAGGAGAAGAAAAATCACAAGGTAAGCCGATTTCTCCGACGATTTAGCTCCTAACACGTGTAACTCCGATCCTAAGCTACTCCTCTTTGTTCTTTAAGGTTTGGAAGCTCAAAATCTGTTGTTGAGCACTTAGGGTTTTCAGCAATATTTGGGAAAAACTTGTGGGAGCTTGAGGTAACTTCTAAACTTTCGTATATTGCTTATTCTGGCTGCTGTGGGCAATTTAATCGGTGAAATTTCACCGGATTGCCATTGGTTTTAAAGTTTGGAAATGATATGGCCTAGGGGTTATGCTGCCCAAATTGGGTTTTAATGTTAGTTTTAACCTAATGTAATGGTTAATAAAGTGGTTAGGAGTAGAAAGGAACGCGTTTACGGAGCCGAAATCGTAAAACCCCGATTTTCCCCGGAGAACTCATAAATTTCGGCCAGCTCTAGAAATGGGTCTTAGAGTTGGATTTTCAATGATTTGATGGTTCCATTGAGTTTAGGGGCGAAAATTAGGTGGGGTTACAGTTGGTCACTTTTTCGGAAAAGGCCGAAAAAGCATAATTACGAAAACGCCCCTAAAACCCTAAAAGTGTGGCTGCCAAGGGTAAATTTGTAATTTAACATTGAATTTGATAATTCCGAGTACGGAAATGGATTCCTTGGGCGGAAATATGTTAGGATAGCCCATATTAGAATTTCGGGAAAAGTGCAACCGGACCGGGTACGGCGGGCCCGGGCCGGGTCCCCGGGGGTAGTTTTATAAATTTTCATTATAAACTCATATAACCCCAAGTAACACTATGGAAGTGTCTAAATGGTGCATTTGGAATTGTAGGATTCGATATTTGCCGCCCTCGGGAGCCAACTGCGCCGAAGGACGTCAGGAAAGGACAAGGTAGTGACTCTCTCTCTCTTATACTTTGTGTAATGCACTGTATGTGTGTTGTATCACTGTTTTATGATGATTTCTGATGCTTCTGCGGTTACAGCTGGTGATAGCTGTCGTTTACAGTGCAAGCTGTCGTTTACAGCGTAAGCTGTCGTTATTGTGATTATAGCGTAAGCTGTCGTGATGTTGATTACAGCAAGAGCTGTCGTATTGTGTATACAGCCGTGAGTGCTGTCGTTTGTGGTGAAAACCATGTATCTGTGAATTGCTGCTGCTGTTGCTGTTTGTGATTTATGTACATGCTTTGTGTTTATGCATTGTGTGAGTGGTTTGTTACTACTGAGATTCTCTTGAATCTCATTCTTTCCTATGACTAACATTTCAGACAGGGCGTGTGGCTCAAAGGAGAAGCGGCCAACCCGGAGCAATTAGGACCCTTGGGGGTATATAGTTGAGTTGGAAACGTTGGTTATGTATTTTGAACTCGGGATTACTGTATATTCTGAATCAGGAACACTACATTCGATTTTGGTTGTGTAATCCCCTAGTGTATACTTATAAACCTTCAGGTTTTTATGCATAGAACCCGGGAGTTGCCGGGGATGCGGTTATACACTCTGATATGATTGAATGTATATTAACTGCACAGGTAATTATATTCGAATATTGAAATTGAGACCTGGATGGGAAAAAGAGTTTTGAAAGTTTTGTAAAACTTTTACTGTGAGACAGAAAGTTTAAAACGAGGTTAAAGCATCCAATGGTCTCTAATCCGATTTAAATATGTGTTATCGAATTATAATTACGTGTTTAAAGTCAGGGGGTTGCACATAGCGTCTGCAACTGTGTTAACATCCCGAGTACAATGTGAAATTTCCACTTCCCAATCTCTATCTAGCAGCGTGTGAATCTCCCCGATAAGCTGAAAATCAAGGGTGTTCCCGAGATACCTTGTCCTGAACTAGATCCATTACTTCACTACAATCAGACTCAATCATGATTTGTCTGTATCCTCTATCCCATGCAAATTTAAGTTCCCACAAAACACCCCAAGCTTCCGCAGTTACTATCGTTCCTTGCCCAATCTGGTACATAAACCCCATAAAAAAAACTCACCATTGTGATCTCTCAACTCATCTCCACATGTGCAAGTCCCTAAATTGTCATTCCTAGATCCATCGGTATTAATCTTCACCCACCCAAGCGGTGGTGGCATCCATTGTGTTGATTCCTTTCTGCACTCTTATTTTGAAGCAAGCTTGTATTACCCCATGTTAAGCAGACACGAGTATGAGCTAATATGGCCTGTCTACTCCAAGTATTATTATTAAAACATCTGTCATTACGAGCCAACCAGATATACCGGCATAGTATCGTAAACCAAAGACGAAACTCGAATCCCTGTATTACATTTTTTCTCCCCGCACACCATGTAAGCCAATCATTTCTCTTAAACATGCCAAAAAATTGATCACGCCAATTCGATGGTAAGAATCCTTTCCATAATTCAGAAGTGAATGCCAAAACATGTGGGAGCACTATCTTCATATTTTATTTTATAATTTAGTTTTAGAATAACGATTTTAAATTTTGAAAAAAAAAATATCGTCCACCCTAATTTTTTTGATTATGTGATTTATCTTCCTTTTATTTTTAAAATATAAATACCTTATCCTAAAAATGAGGGGCGAAGAAAGTGGATTGAAGAATGTGGAAGTTACAAATTTTATTGATTCGAACATTTGGAGGCATGGCACGCTGTTCTTCAGTAATTATTGGGGGTTTAGGTCTTTCTTCCTCCAATTAAGGAACTCTCAACCATGGTCATGTTGGAAGGAAAAGAGCGTCATGAATGCCCCTAGTGTAGAGAAGGGGTAGAGCCGTAGAGATAGGTATCAATTACATATGAAATAAGAAATCTTTTTTTCATCCCAACTCAGTCTTATTTTGAAAATGTTTATTCATAATCAGGTAAATCATGTGTCAGTTCAACCGGTATAATTCTGACTCTAAAGTCCAACCAAGTCAGAGTTCTCTGTAACTTCCATCAATGTACAATAAAGTGTTCAGTTAGGCTATGTTTTGTAGGAAAGAGTGAGGAAAATAAGGGGAGGATATATTTGATAGCAAAACTTCTAAAAATAGTAAAAAATTATTATTTTAGGGAGTTTTCCCTCATAATATTTTTTCCTTCCTAATTTTCTTCTCATCCAAACATTAGGTTAATGGGTGTAAGTTTTAATTTAGATCCCCACATTATACATTATAATAGTACAAACAATACAAGCAAATAAATAGTCTAGTAGGTTCTCCAAAATGAGCCACTTTTGTTTGTTCCCCTCCTAAGAAGAGAGAAATATTAATAGTAAATACAAATGACTAAGGCCAATCCAAATGATTACATGACACAATTGGCTGTTCTTAAACATCCAGGTAAATTATAAGAAACTCCTTGGCCTCTACCAAGAAGAGGCAATAATAGACAATACTAGCTAGGCATAAATGGACAACAATAGAATAACAAATTCCCATAAGAGAGACATATCCAATGACCCCTATCTTTAATCTGCTTCAATTTGCATTGCATATTCAAGACATTACAAAGGATTAAGAATGGTCACCTCAGAACTTTGTGAACAATAAGATGTAACTACATGCTAGATGCATTCATCTGTGCTAATTTTCTATATGTGAGTGAAATCAGTGGCAGCTATTAAGTTCAATCTGGCATCAGACAACATCTAGAACACATTTGCAAGTCTAGTGAAACAGCTTGAGAACAATCTCTAATTACAAGGACTATAAAAACCCAATAAAGGACATGCCACTATTTTCATTAGCTAAGTGCAATGTGTAATATATTGAAACTTTGTAACCGGCATTGCTTTGTGTGTGTAAATAGTCAGATAAAATATATCTGAGCATATATGTATGAAGAACTTCTCGTTTCCTTAAGAGACACACAAATGGTGCCACCTTCATGGCACATAAGCATGCATGGTGCCATCTAATGCCATATACATAGGTTCTTGGCATTTTCCAAGACATACTGGCACACAAACTCTGCAATTCCTGAACCCTACACACATATATGGTGCCATCTTGTGGAAGGATGATTTCTTGCCAACTCTAGCTTTTTGGTTGGCCACATGTTTAGACGCCACCTAACTTTTCTTTTGTGTTGGCTTAGTGACAAGGTGCCACCAAGCTCCCTCATGAAACATGTAACCAATTAGTCAGATAAAATATGCCAGTGTAGGTGTGCACATGGCATTTTCAATATAGATACATACACCCTGGTTTTTGAAGAGACACAGGCTTGGTGCCATTTGTCTGGGACACACAGGCATGCATGTGGAAAAATCCTGAGGTACAGTTAGGAAGCGCCACCTAGCGTCTCATGTGCCACATGTCCAAATAATTGGGACAACTCACCGGTCTCCGATCCAGCCACATATTCGACCTTCTCGAGTATTGCACATGAAAATAAGAGGAAATCATTGGACCTTCTTTCCCCTAACTCACTAGGTTAGCCAAGAGCATAAGAAAGAGGAGAGGTTAGGTTTCAAGAAGAGTGCTGGGCACCCGGGAAAAAGAAGAGCGCCTAGCACCTTGGGAAATTAAATACTCTCAACACCTCTCACACCCTTAAATTTCGTCCAAGGGTAGAATAAGGAGAAAAATCATAAGAAAAAGAAAAAGGAAAGAAGGTGAGAAAACTTGAAGAACACAAGTGAGAAGTGTTCCTGAGCAAATTTCACCTCTGAATTTGCATTTCTAGCCTGTAGAGCCCTCACGAATCTTGTTCCTCTAGTTAAGAGCAACGTTTCGACGGTTTTGGATTCTTGAAAGGAGGAGTTTGGTGCTGCCTCTAAGGTGTAGGAGTTGGCGAAATCAAGAATGGGTTATAACACCGGATGGAGGTAAGCATAAGCACTGATTTGAGTAAAGTATCTTGAGATTAAGTTAGGTTTTTATGAGGTTATTGTACTACCCTAATTTTTAGTTAAGAGTTAATTTTATGGTTTGTTGATCATATGAACATTAATTTGATGATTAATGAGGTTTAAGTATGGTAGGAATGAAATTTGACAAGTATGTTATGGATTAAAATTGCAAGATCACTTTGTGGTGACCTTAAGGTGAATTTTGGTTAGACCAGGGCACTAGGAAAGAATGTGATTTTTTAATTTTGAGGATTCCAATATGTTTAGAACAAAAATTGTGTGGGATAAAGGTGAGAAAATGATTTTGGGAGTATAAGAATCAAAAACAAAAATTTGGCCAAAGAAATCCTAAATTTCGCCCTTGGCTAGTTTTTGGGGAAGAAATTGGATTTTGGTAAATTTGAGGTTAGAAATGAATTCCATGGGCAAAATTATGTGGAAATTGTAATGCCCCAAATTTTGATTAAGGGCTAATGACATTTATTAAGAATGATTTTGTGAATTAAAGTTGATTTGAGGCCCAAATTAATTATTAGAGATACCCAACACCCTGTATTTTAGTATGATTATTGACAGAGTAATTTTTGGGCTAAAATTTTAGGGAATGGTGCCTGGAGAAGAAGAAAAGAATCTAAATATGTGTTAAATGACAATTCAAGTGAATGTGCCATAATCAGAGGAAAATTTGAAAGAATGGAAAATTTACCAGTCAATTAGTCAGTAATTGATGAAGAAATTAGTTACTAACTAAAAGAGCTAGTGAGGTTACTAAATGGCTAGTGAAGTAGTTATGGTTACTAATTAGTTATTTACTTTATGAGAACCAACGAGAGTTGGACATTTGGCTTGATTAGAGGATGAGAGAGGGTGTTAGAAAAGTCAAATTGAATATTATAAGCATTTCTCTCTCTCCCCCCCTCCAATTTAGTTGAAGAGTATGGGTAAGGGAAGAGCCCATCATTTCATCTTCTTCACTCTCATTTCTCTCTCAAGTTCGATAGCTATTAGAGCCAAGGAAAAAGAAGGAACTCAAGGTAAGTTTCATGCCATTTGACCTTTTAGATGAATTCCTATGCCAAAACTCTCTTCTTTAATCTTGTTCCTTGGGTTGAGGGCTTTATTTCTATGGTTTTATATTTTCCATTGGTGGTGGTTTGTTCCCTCACGAAAATCTAGAGGTTGGAGAAGCAAGGAATAAGTTTGGGAAAGTTGTAGAGGTGAGTAAGATGAACACTTTCATATATATATATATATATATATATATATATATATATATATTTTGTGGCCATTTGTTGAGCCTTGGATTTTTGGAAAATTTGCCCTAACTTTCATGATTTAGGTTCATGGAGAGTATGATATGTTGTTGTCATGGAAATGGTGCCCTGTTTAGTGTTTTGAATTGATAGAATTGAATTGAAGCTTAAATGTAAAATTTGTCAATTTTGCGTTTTGTGTTGAATATGTGCCAAAAATAGAACATGTTAAAGGAATGAGAATTTGATTGTTTTGATGTTTCCATTGGATTTCTTGTGGAAAATTATGCGGGAGTAGTGTTGGACGTGAATTTTGAACCATTGGAAACTTATGTTTAAAAGTTGCACGAATTGGTCAGTTAAAACCTTATGCAGGCAGTCAGTTTACATGGACGTTTTGAATGGGTAAATGGTGGCTAAAAATTATGAAACTTTCCAATCTAATGGTAGACATGTCAAGCTTTAATTGATATATTATGGAGGTTATTTTGATGCGTGCTGGGAGTTATGAATTTCCAAAGTTTGATGTCAAAACTGGGATCAATTCTAGAACAACAAGGAGAATTGTTGAATTCTATATTTTTGTGGTTATAGACAACAATGATTCATATTTTTCCTATAAGGAGGACTTAAATAGCATTCCATTGGCTTTGGAATAATCCTTTTTCGATTTTTCTAGAATTAGTTATGATTTTTGGAAGTTCAGCCAAGAAATAGAATTTTTCCTTCAGCTCAAAAGCTTCTGACCTGCTTTGGCCGCAGCCAGAAGACTCTTGGCCATAGGCAAAAACTCTCTCACCTGATTTTGGCCACAACCAAAGATTCTTGGCTGTGGCCAATACCAAAAAATAAGAATTTTTCACTATCGTAAGGTGGTCTTTGAGATAGTACTTCCCAACCCTTTAGGCATTTATTTGAGCTTTTAGTAGCCACCTAAGGGACTTTAATGATAACCAAATTTAAGTGTTTTGAAGTCATTTAAGTATTGGGATAAGTGATAACATGTTGTCCTTAATTATGATTATAGGATTTCATATTTGCTTGGAACGTAGAAGGCCTACGCCTGAACAAGATCGAAAAGAACAAGGTAGTGACACTTTCTCCTATATTATGTTTAATACATTGCTTGTTTGTGTTTATCATTGAATGATCGATTGGGTTGTGGTGGTTAGCCTGACCTTGAATGTTGCTATTGCTAATTGGGTTTATGGCAGTTAGCCCGGCTTTGAAAGTTGCTGATTGGGTCTATGGCAGTTAGCCCGGCCTTGAACGTTGCTGATTTGGTTTGTGGTAGTTAGCCCGGCCTTGAATTTTGTTGATTGGGTCTGTGGAAGTTAAGCTGGCCTTAAATGTAGCTGATTGGGATGTGGCCGTTAGCCCGGCTTTGAATGAATGATTGAGTTACGGTGGGTAGCCCGGCTTTGAATGCTGATGTTCCTAAATTATGAAATATATTTACATGCTTTGTTTAATTATACATCATATACATGAAATGTTACTACTGTGATTCTTTTGAATCTAACTCTTTCCAATTAAAAATTTTAGCCAAGCAAGTGGATCGAGGGACAAGCAAGTGAACAAGGGCGATTAGGATTGCCGGTAGTAGTCTTAGCTTTTTGGTTTTTGGTTATCATTTTGTACAATTGTATAAACATGTTGATCATAGAATTGTAGTTGTTGTGTAATCCTCGGTATGGGAAACTGAGATGAGCAATGAAGCCCTGTAAAACTCTTGGATTTATGGATATATCCCAGGAGAATGTCTGGAATATTATTAACACTCTGATATTATGTATGTGACAAACCGGACATGCCGATTTATTTACTTTGAAATGAATGGAGATCGTATTATACAGGTTTTTGTACAAAAGCTTTTGATTACCCTCGATCTGTTATTCAATTATAAAATGTGTTTTAAACACTAATCACAGCCTTGATGATGACGGGGGTTACATTTGTGGTATCAGAGCAGTGATTCCTGGCAAAGGTAGTTTTGTTAGAATAGTGACCTTAGTTCTTTGACTTGTAATAGAAGATAGCTGGCAGTGGTTGTGTATACACATGAATATTCCTGTTAGTTGGTATATAAGTTTTATGGAACATGCGTATACACCTAGTGTGATATTGATATTGTGAATCATTTGTGTTAGAGAGGAAAGAACACAATGATTTGACCAAAGATTTGACAGGTAAAACCAGAGGTGGGAAAAATAATCCATAATCCACCTGATCTTATACAGTGGATGATGGGTATGCTGTTGGAGCAGCAGGATGTGATCTATAAATTGAGAGATGAGCTTTGAGAGGTGATAATGGAATGGAATGAAGATAGAGTTCAAGTGACACAAGATGAGACGAATTACGAAGAAACGATAGAAGGGAAGTTTTGATCCCCAAGAGGCTGAAGGTTGGCTAGTCCGACTAGAGAAAATTTTTGAAGTGTTAGAATGCCTAACTGTGGTGAGGGCGCTATTGGACATTACTCCTTATACCTGCGACACATGGATAATAAGGAGTGAAGTTCTGATATATTAATCAGAGGATTGAGGTGTGAAATAAGGAAACAGTTAGCCTCCGAATAGGCCAATTTATTTTCTTTGATATAATAGAGATCGTATTATACAGCTTTTTGTAAAAAGTTTTTTGATTACCTTCAATCTCTTGTTCAATTATAAAATCAGTTTTAAACACTAATCACGATCTTGATGACAATGAGGGTTACAGAAATAGCTTATGGTTATGACTTGGGATGATTTGGATTAAAAACCCTAAATTTGGAACTTAATCTTGTTGTTGATAGTTGTTGCTAGATTCGAGTTAGGTTGCTTGTGGGTTGATTTTGGTTAATCAAACCTTATCCAATGATTATGAAATTTTTCAAGCTCATATTAGACATCTTAATATTTAAAATGAGGTGTAGAATGCATTACTTGGGTTTGTAGTTTGTAAGCTATGACTTGTTAAAGCTTGGGTATCAAATCTGGAGAGAATCCTGTGGTAGTGAGGTTGGTCGAGGATCCTGAAATTTTTTACCTGTAATTGGTATTGATTAATATTTTTCCTTTATAGACGACTTAAAAGGCTTCATATAGAAACTTGAACCACCTTATTTGGAGTCCCCTAAATTAAGTTATGAACTTTCAAATTTGATTGATGAAATCTAGTAGATTAGGATTTAATCTGGAACTTATGGTTAGTGAATGGAATTGTGATTAATAAGAACATGGGGGTTAGAAACATGATTTAGAAACCAATATGACCACATTGAGTGTAACCCCCGTTGTCATCAAGGCCGTGATTAGTGTTTAAACATATTTTATAATTGAATAAGTGATCAAGGATAATTTAAAACTTTTTACAAAACTCGTATAATACGATCTCCATTCATTTTTAAATAAAAACATTTGGCCTGTTCGGTTTGTCACATACACAATATCAGAGTGCTAACTAATTTCCTGACATTCACCTGGGATATATTCGATAACCAAAGGGTTTTACAGGGCATCTTTACCCATCTCAGTTTCCCATACCGGGGATTACATAACAACTACAATTCTATGGTCAACATGTTTATACAATTATCCAAAATGATAACCAAAAACTAAAACCGGTATTCCTAGTCACCCTTATCCACTTGCTTGCCTTTCAATCCACTTTCCCTGGCTAAAATTGTTAATTGGAAAGAGTGAGATTCAAAAGAATCCCAGCAGCAATAATTTATGTATATGATGCATAATTAAACAAAGCAAGTAAGCATATATCACAATGTAGCAATCTCATTACTCAAGGCCGGGCTAACCGCCATGTCCCCTCATACATTCAATGATAAATACCAAACAAGCAATGCATTAAATATGATATAGGATAAAGTGTCACTACCTTGGTTTTTCCATTCTTGAGCAGGCATAGGCCTTCTATGCTCCGGGCAAATATCAAATCCTAAAGTCATAATTAAGGACGACAAGTTGTCACTTATCGTAATACGCAAATGACATCAAAACACTTAGATTTGGTTATTATTAAAGTTCCTTAGGTGGCTACTAGAAGCCCAAACAACTGCCTAAAGGGTTGGGGAGTACTATCTCAAATACCACCTTTTTAGTATGTCTCGTAAAACGTGCCGCTTCTGGCTTCCAACTCAGTCCTAAAATATTAAATGTATAAAAAATAGGTCATAACTTATCCAAGTATCATTTTAGACTCTTCCATAGTGTTTCTTGTGGTTATATTAGTCTATGGTAAAAATTTACAAAAATGCCCTCGGGACCCCAGCCCGGCTGAACCCGGCCCGATGACATGTTTTCCTAAAATTTTGACTAAAGCTATCCTAACTTATTTTTGCCCAAGGAATCTATTTCCAGGCTCAAAATTACCAAATTCATTGTCAAATTATGAAATTGCCCTTGACAGCCTCGGTTTAGGCCTTTTAGGGGCGTTTTCGTAATTATGCTTTTTCGGCCTTTTCCGGAAAAGTGACCAACTATAACCCCACCTATTTTTACCTATTGATCCAATGGAACCATATATTTCATAAAAATCCAGCTCCTACTCCTCAAAACAATGCTGGCCAAAATTTTAGGCAAAAATTGGAAAAATTAGACTTTTGTGTTTTAGATTCCAAAAATCATAACTAATTCAAGAAAAATCGAAATGAGGTGATCCCAAGTCCTATTTAAATATTTTTAAGTTCTCTTTACAGGAAAAATATGAATCATTGACTTCTATAACCACAAAAATCCATAATTCAACAAATGTACATATTGTTCTAGAATTAAGTCCAGTTTTGTCACCAAACTTTGGAAATTCATATCTCCCAGCATACACATCAAAATTACCTCCATAATTTATCAAATTAAAGCTTGGCATGTCTACTATTAGACTAGAAAATTTCAGAATTTTTAGCCACCATATACCTATTCAAAACATCCATGCAAAACAACTGCCAGCACAGGATTTTCACTAACCAATTCTTACAACTTTTAAACTTAAGTTTCCAACAGTCCAAAATTCACATCCAACACTACTCCCACACAATTTTTCACAATGAAACCAATGGAAATATCAAAACACCCAAATTCCCACTCCATCTATATGTTCTATTTTTGGAATATATTCAAAACAAAAACAAAAATTGCCAAACTTGACATTTAAGCTTCAATTCAATTCTATCTATTCAAGATACATCTCAAAGCATCATATCTATGACCACAACAACTCAAACACACCAAGACCCTAATTTTTGAAAACAGGAAAATATTCAAGAATTCCAAAACATAACCAAATGGCCACAAAACCTATATAAAAAGGTTCAACTCACTCACCTCTTTAACTTTCTCAAAGGAATTCCTTACTTCTCCAAACTCTAGATTTCCTTGACTGCTCAAAACACCACCAATAGAAAATCTAAAACAATAGAATCAAAGCTCTCAACACAAGGAACAAGATTGAAGAAGAGAGTTTTGGCATAGGAGGTCATCTTGAAGGTTAAAAACTCACCTTTTTCACAAGCTTTTCTTCCCTTCTTTGGCTTCCATGGATGCACGCACAAGAGAGAAAGAGATAGAGAGAAGAGATGAAGAGTGATGGAGAAGGTGAAATTATCACACTCCCATGCCCATACTTGCTGCAACCGAAAGTGGGGGAGGGAAGAGAGAGAGAAGAAAATGATTTTTAATTGAGTTTGACTTCCTCACACACTTACCATCATCTCCACTTGCCACATGTCCCAATCTTATTGGTCCTCATAAAATAAGTAACTAATTAGTTACTCTAACTACTCCATTAGCCATTTAGTTACCCCTTCTTATTTATCTTAGTTAGTAATTAATTTCTCTATTAATCACTGACTAATTAGCCGATAATTTTCCATTCTTTTAATTTTTCCACTAATTATGGCATATTTACTTAAATTGCCACATAACACATAATTAAATTCTTTTCCTTCTTCCTTGCATCATTTTCGCCTATTTTATCTCCCAAAATTACTTTGTCATATAATTATGCTAAAATATAGGGTGTTGAGCATTTCCAATAATTAATTCAGGTTTCAAATCAACTTTAATTCAGAACAACATTCTCAATAATTGTCATTAGCCCTTGATCAAAATTTGGGATATTACATTGAGGTCCTAAGTCACAAGGAAGGAAAGTATGTAACATGTCTTAGAGACCCATGAAATGACATAGCATAAGAATATTAAAGATAACCAACAAAGTAAAATAGAGGACACGAATGGAGATAGGTCAAAAGTAACATAATCTTTATTATAACAAAAGTATTGGAACTAGTAAAAACCGATCTATTCATGAATTCTACATTATAGGATTCAATATTTTTCTAAGCCGGGTAGAGAAGGTTGCTGATAAATTTAGAGTGCGGGAAGGCAACCAGGTAGTAACTCTTTCTCTCATATACTATGTATTATTCTTCATGTATGTTTTTACCATCATGTGTATCCGTTTCATGAATATACATAGCTGTTGGAGGACCAGTGTGTCCTAACGCCCTAGATCTGTTGGACTAGTGTGTCCTTAGGTTGGTAGAGCATTCAGATTGTGCCGACCAGTGGCTTGAGGTAGTAAGACCCGATATGCAAATTTGCACTGGGCAGTTGCCCTAAGTTGTAAGACCGTGATGGCAGTAAGTCCTGATGTGCATCTTGTATGGGGCAGAGGCACTGGACTGTAAGACGTGAGTAACCAAGCACTGTATTGGACTAGTGGGTCCTGTGTTTGTATTTATGCTATATATTGATTATTGAATGTTGTTTGTGCTATTTACTGATAACATGATGGTTTGTTTGGCATACTTTATGAGCATGCATTATATGTAATTGATTGTTGTTACTACTGAGATTCTCGCGAATTTCACGCTTTCTAATAATTCACATACAGCAGAAGCCAGCGGCTCAAGAGGCAAAGAGGTAATCCCTGATTAGTAAAGAATGAAGATGAAGGATTGAGATGTATGTTGGTTATCTATTTATTAATTCCGCTAAGTCTTAGGATGTTTTGGTAACCTTATCGTACTACACGTATATATATATAGATATATGAATGTATATGGACACAGTAGTGATAACAATACATAGTAGGGGTGTTCAAATCTAGGACCAGGACTGGGATCCCCCAATCCTGGTTACTATCCAGGTATGAGGCCGGGATTGGATCTTGTGTTTGGTCCCTATCCCGGTCCCAGAACAATCGGGACTATCTCGGGACCAAGATTGGGAATTCCCGATCTGAACACACCAACTGACATGAAAGGCTCTTTGGGCGTTGTCTACATATAACTAGTCTAAACAAATAGAATCCATTACCTTTGTCTACATATGACTATAACTAGTCTGAACAAATGCTATATGGACATCATAAAACTTTCCAGAAATGAAGAACATTTAAAACGAAAAGGAGGCACACCCCAAGCAGCAATTGTAACAATTCCCACCAAGATGAAATAATTCGTACTACCCCCAACTATGATAGGCAAGCGGTTACGAGCAGATATGTCATTAATGAGCTGAAAATTAAGAAAAGAAATATTAAGAATGACAAAGGAATTCACCTGTTGCGAGATTAATAAAAATCAAAAACTGCTAACAGCACCTAATCAAGATAAAAATAATACTTATCATCATACTACTTCAAAACATTTATTAGAAAAGAAGAAAGCCTCCACTATTGCAATTGAAAGGCTTCCAAGGAAAAATAGAACACTGAGGAACCAAAAAAACAACTTACAGGGATAGCAGAATCTCAAAATTCTTTAGCTGTGAATTGACAATTGAGATAGCAGATGGAGAATTCAAACAACAAAGTAAACAAACATGAATTAAACATAGCCAAGCAACAAACAACCATTCACAATTTCACACCAACAAAAGTTCACAACATCAACTATAAAAGTTCAATACAAAAATTAAAGAACAACAACAATGTTACAAGAAGCAATAAAATATGAGTGTTTGGTCCTTCCTCTTCAAGAAACACAGCCAAGCAACAACTATTCACACTAACAAAGTGATGTTCACGACTTCAGTCCATGCTCTTCAGCTGCAAAATTGAAAATAAAAAAATGGAAAGAAATGAATAATAATTATTAAGAAATTAAAGAAGACAAATGAACTAAATAAAACAAAGATTATGATATTACCAATTAAAGCTGCTAGTACTTCCTCATTTTCATTGAAGTTATCAATATCAAGCGATTCAAGTTCGGTTGGGATGTATGTGGATGGAGAGAGCCAATTTTGTACACAAATAAGTGCTTCAACCATCCTGAGTGATAATGAACTTCTATATAAATCAATAACATGACCCCTTATGCTAAAAGCTGATTCTGAAGAAACGATTGAAATAGGCACGGCCAACACATCATGCGCCATTATGGAAAGGATTTTGAACTTGCCACCATTAATTTTCCACCAATCTAAGATAAGAAAATCAGGATCACGACCTTTAGCCAACTCAGATTGAAGAAACTTGTCCAACTTTGCATACTTATCTGTCTGACTCTCAATTTGATTGTCAGCCCTGAATCTTCTATCTGCTTCAGTCTCTTCCATATCAACATCAAAACTATCTTGCTTAACATTTTTTACAGTACTATAAGTACTTTCAGTTGCAACTTGTGCCTGACTATGAATAACACTCCCAGATGTGTCAAGAACACTTGAATAATGATCGAACAAGCGATATATTACATTTGAAAATTTTTGTGTCATGTCTACACGCCTATCAGGATCATTAGGATATATATCATCAAAAGCATACTTCAAAAACTGCATTTTATACTTGGAGTCAAGCACCACTGCAACCACTAACAAAGGATTGAAGTTTTCAAAGTGGCCCCAATACTTATCGTATTTGCTCTTCATGCTCTTAGCCATAGCATACATAAGAGAACCATGATTACATGAAGCTTTGTTGAGATCCAGAGCAAGATTTGATACTTGTCAGAAGGCCAAATCTGTGGTCACGTAAAGTGATCCTGAAAGTTCCAAAGTGACTGTGTAGAACAACTTCAAAAACTTAGTAAACTCAGTAGCTTGTTTGAATAAGTCAACCATAGGAGGACCAATTAAACCTTTATTAGAGAAGTGTTTTTTGTAGTCCTCGTCTGACTCCATCATCCTGTCAAACATGCTACTAAATTGATTGTCACTATCTAACATTATATAAGTTGAATTCCACCTATTTGGACAATCCATGCTTAGTAAACCCTTTCATTCAACTTTCATTTTTTCCACAAGTGCCTTGAACCTCTAAAACCTTGCAGGAGAATATCTTACATATTTAATGGCATTTTGAATGGCTTTAATTGACTCATGCATATTTTTGACACTATCAGAAACAATCAAATTCAAGATGTGTGCACAACACGTCAAGTGCATGAAGTCCCCATCACATACTAAACTATTCCAATGCTTGAAAATAGATTTCAACCTTGACAATGCACTATCATTGGAAGTAGCATTATCAACTGTGAAAGTAAACACCTTATCAATGCTCCAAGACAACAAGCATCTCTCAATCTCATCTACAATTGTTTTACCCTTATGGTTTTCAACTACACAGAAATTCAAGATACGCTTTTGGTATGTACAACTCTCATCAATCCAATGTGCAGTCAAGCACATATAATTGGCATTCTGCTTTGAGGTCCAAGTATCTATATTAAACGATACTCGAACTTTTAAAGTCTCAAAATACTTTCTCAATTTCTCTACCTCTTCAAGATACAAGTTGTAGCAATCTCTGGTAATTGTTGATCGTGAGGGAACCTTAAAGCGGGGTTCTACATCAGCCATCATCACTCTGAAACCAAAACTTTCCATAATTTGAAATGGCCTCTCCTCCAATATAATGTATTTTGCAACACCTCGTTTGCATTGCTCTTGACTAAATAAATGAGAAGTCACAGTATTACATGACCCCATCTGAGACTGAGAGATTTTGTTCAGATTTTGTTTACAAGTCCTTAAATGTCTCCACAATCCAGTAGTCCCTTGCTTAGTATGATGGCAAAGAATTTCATTTGGGTAATACTTACACTTGGCTTTGTGATCTCTTATACTTTTTTCTATTTGCATTTGTTCATAATGGTCCCAAACACTAGATTTTGTTCTTTTCGCTGGTCTTTCTTCTCCCTCTAAATCTTCTTCATTATTTGCTTCTGCTTCCCTAGCTTCTTGTTCTACATTAATAGGAGTTGCTTGGATGATTCCTTCATTAGCGGGTGTAGTTGTCATGTTTCTAAACAATTCACAACTTATATCAACAACATTACAACAATATAAGTCAAAATATTTACAATGAATCACAGAACAATGCAAGCCAAATATTTACAACAATGCAAGCCAATTGTTTAGACAACAAAAAAACATTCCCAATTGGAAAATAGAAGCATCGCTTATTGCATTTTTCAGCACTATTATCCAAGCTCTTAGTGACATGACAAACAACCAACTGAATCATCTAGTCCTTATTTACAATGAATCACAGAACAAAGAAACAAGACCAGAAAGTCTAGAACAAATAAACCTTATTTACAATCATCCAGTCCAACTGATACATGAAAGGATTTTACTAAAATGATGAAGTTCATCAAACAACAGGGAAAAACCACCATATGAGAATAAAAGCAAGATAAGTTCAAGAAGCAACACCAATTAACTCAAGAAGCAAGATAAATTAAAGATTTGAGGGGGATTTAGACAATACCTATCAGCCATGATGGCGACTCGGCGAGGGGTGACGGGAGATGGGACACTGAGGCAAGAAAACGAGCAAGCTCAGGTGGAGGAGAGGTGGACACTAATAGCCGACCTGGAGGCTAGAACTATCGAGAGAAGGGAGAAGGTGAAGCTGAGACAGAGAAGGAAAAGCCGAGACTGAGAATGGGAGAGACTAAGAGTGAGAACAGAGAAGCCGAGACTGAGAATGGGAGAGGGCGAGAGTGTGAACGGAGAAGCCGAGATAGAGAATGTGAGAGGCCAAGAGCAAGAACGGAGAAGCCGAGCCTGAGAATGGGAGAGGCTGAGAGCGAAACGGAGAACCCTAGCTCAGTAGCGCATCGTCATTGACTCGTTGCTAGGTGAGACCGTGAGAGACGAGAGTGATCGACTGTGAGAGACTGAGAGTGACTGAGTGAGTAAAAATTAACAAAAAAAAAAAAAATTGCATCATAAGAAATCGGGACCTGGAATCTCGAAGACTTGACTGGATCCTGTCCTGGTCCCGGTATCTTTTACTCCCAGTACCAGCTATTCCCGGTCCCGGTCCCAGTATGGCCAGGAATTTTTAGTCCTCTCTTGCCTGGATCGGGCCGGGATTGCCTGGAGTGGGATCACATCGACTCCTTTAGTACATAGTGGTATCAGTACACCTAGAAATTTGGTGATACAAGTGCACATGGAAGTGGTATCAGTGCATATAGTGATGGTATCAGTACTTGAGTAGTGGTATCGGTGGTATCAGTGGTGGTACCAATACCTAACTTGGTAGTATCAATGATATCAGTGCACATAGTAAAGGTATCAATAACGTAGAAGTGGTATTAATATATACAATAGTGGTATCAGTATTGATGACAATATCATTATTGATAATATGCTCATAAATAAAAAATAATGATTGAGCAATTGTATAACAAGAGTCCTTTAGCTAATAAACATTTAGCGAGTTTATGAGCACAGAAGCACTCTAATGATAATCAATGAGAATGAGGATTGATGAGTCGTAATAAAAGTTACGAACCACTATATTATTGCTTTGAAAGTTAAAATTTTTTCAAAGCACCCAATTAACCAAAGGTATAATTGTCTCAGGACGGAAACCTGAATTAGAAATTCAAAATACATTCTGTAATGACTCATCAGTACATGTTAAGAGTAAGGGGGTTCACATAATGTAACTTTAACAATCTTTGGTTACAAGAACTATAAAAACCTAATAAAGGAAGTTAAAGGCAGCTATCAAGTTCAATCTGGCATTAGAAGAGATCCAGAACACATTTGCTAAGTCTTGAGAACAATATCTAATAACAAGGACTATAAAGATCCAATAAAGGACATGTCACTAATTTCATTTAGTGCGTTGCAGCTATTATAAAACCAAATACCCAAAAAAGAAAGGCAAGTAAGGTAACATAGTAATAGGAAAAACAAAAGATGACAAAACAAAAAGAGGTGTATTAACGGTTCAAATTTCAAAACACCTAAAGCTACCCAACTATGGCATTCTTGATGTCTGACATGACCATGATATCTTCAAGGGTGTCTGCGACTTTAATCATAAAGACCAATGATAAACATCGGTAGAGTTCGTCGAACGACTCATAAATCATAACATTGTTTTCAAGGGTGTCTGCGACTTTAATCATAAAGACCAATGATGAATGTGAGAAGTCTTGATAGAACTTGTAAAGAACTGGATTCAGGTTGGCAAAGGCAGTATAGTGAACCAAAGTTAACAAATCCTGTGCATCAAACCCTAATATTTATGCTATGCCCGGGTATAAATCGTCTACCTCAACCAAAAACATGAATTGTAAGGGAACCATATTGAGAGTATAAACTGTAATACCTACTCTCTTTTATCAAAAACTCATGAGTTATTACCAAATTCATATAAAAAGGTCAAAGGTAAGTCAATACGGATACTATCATCTCGGTAGTACCCTTTGATACCACTATTCTCTTATAATTTTGATACCACATTCGAGTATTGATACCTTTATCTTGTATATTCATCTTACCTTTACACATATCACTATTACCAAATTTCTCAGAATTTTGATAAAATAACTAAGTACTCTAATGCCACTTCATACTATTATCATCAGTATAGGATTTACTAGACTTATAGCTAGTCATACAAGGTAATTAATTATATAAATTACATATCCAAAATATATATAGACAGTAGCAAAATAACTTTATCACTTTGTTTATGTCCTTCACCCATATGCACTTACCTCTTTGCCCCTCGCGCCACTGGACTTTGCTATATAATGAATTTTTAGAAAGGATGAGATTCAGAAAAATCTCAGTAGTAACATACAACCAATCATATAAAATGAAATCAAGCAAAGCATATCATATGAACCATCACAAACAATGAGCATATTAAGAGCATTTAACATGTCATTATGCAACTTGATATATTATTCAACTTGGTATATAAACAACTTATACCATAGCCAACTTATACCATAGCGATGGGTAATAAATATGGGCGTTCACCTACTACATGCTTTGATGGCATGGGCGTTCACCCGGCAAACTCACATGCTCAAACACAATCACATGGATTGTAAAACACACATGCAAGGAATTACATAGTATATAAGAGAAAGAGTTGCTACTTGAACACCTTTCCAATCACTCGTCCTCAGTTATTAAGCTCTTGGTTGGTCCAAGCAAAGATCGAACCTTATAAGTTATAATCCATGATAAATTTGTCATTACCTAGTTAAACATCTTCTAAGTCTAGTACATTAAATTAAATGGCAATAAATAAGGTCTACATTGGCTTCTAGTACATGCCATTATCTTTTGGAATCAAAGACTTAACTGACCTTAAACTCTACAAATTTGTAAGTCATCCCAACTTGGCAATTTTGACCCCCTCTAGAAAAATCCAAAAGAAGTGGTTCCAAGTCTTATGAAAATATCTTTAAGTCCTCTTTCAAAGAAAAACACCATTTAGGGCTAATTATAGGGTCAAAACCTCAAGAACTCACGACCAACATTACTGTCTCAGAATATTCCAGTGTTTGTGTCACAACTTCAATAGGGCATATCTCCCAATTTACAGAGCCAAATGACATATATTATATATCATTGGAAAGCTTAGGATGTCTACTACAACCTTATGGAAATCATAACCATTGAACAAGGTTTAACCATTTAAAAAAAACTTACAAATAGACTGCCACAAATCTAGCAGATTCAACAACAACACTTTGACTTCCACAATTAGGGTTTTCTAATCAATCATCCAAAAGTCATAACCACATGCTATCCCTACACAATTTTAGCTATAGAATCCATTTCTAATATCAAATTGATCAAAATCCAGCTCTTAGCCCAAGAATCAGGTCTAGCTGAATCTGACAACACAAATTGTGTTCTTGCAACTTTTAACCTCTAAACATGTAATTAACAACATATTTATCATCAAACATCCATTAGAGCTCAATTTCAGCACCTTGGCCGAAACCCTAAGGGGTATAGAACTTCAAAATTACTCAGCAAAATAGCAAGATGTTATGCTTAAATTGAAGCTTAAGATTACCTCTACACGTTTATCCAATCGGTTTTTGATTCTGACAGTACTTCCACAGACAGGATGTAACCAAACACTTATAATCAAAAATCTAAAACCATAGAAACATTGCTCTCATCGAGTAGAAGAAGATTACTGAAGACTTCAAAAGCTGAAAACGCGATTTCGGGCTTCGAATCAACTATAAACCTAAAAAACACAAAGAACTTCTTTCCTCTTTCTTTTTCCTTGAATTTTTATGATTTTCTCCCTATTTTTGTGGTGCTAGCCAAAATTTTAAGGGCTTGGGAAGATATTATCTTGACTTCATGACATGTGTCAAGAGTACAAAAATCTAGGATGTTGGATTCTCTTTTCTGAAAATTATTAGGTAACCGGCAATTCTGTATACTAAATGCTCTTTCTTTACACTACATGGTACCGGTGCACCTCTTAAAATCTATATTCCCTTCCTCTCTCTCTCATGGTTAGGCGAATTCATTAGTCAAGGGAGAGGGATTCTTCCGGCTTCCAGTACCATAGTCGGTGAAATCGGGTATGTAGTCGGACTGGAGATCAGTGGATTACACTAGCTTTCTACCTCTATTAGATGTTCAATGGTGGATGGCATCGTATGATTGGCTAATCAGGGGAGAAAGTCAAAAAGTTACTTTAATAAAGATACTTTTTGATACGGGGCCGATCGGTTTCACGACACGTATCACCTTGCCCCTGATTGCTGCCACGTGTCTTAGAGGCTGCCATATGTCCCTGGAGACCATGAATGGCACCATCTAGCCCTGTGCCTTCGGGAATTCCCAAGTTTATGTTCCGATCTACCTCAATGAACGTTGAGTATCAATATGGGACTCACTTATATTCATGGAGCCAAACCTGGTTCCTCCCCCCTTATGTTGGCATCATTTTAAGCCTTTCAAGAAGCCATGAAGTGTCTTGAATTATGGCCAAGTTTCATACACAAGTATACACATATACATATATCTTGCACCAACATATTCAACCGGCAAATCCATACATACACAAAGCAGTACAAGCCATGAAATTTCAGTACATTACATAAATAGTGCCGTCAAGTGCTTAGAGCTTCAATTTTTTCCTAGGGTCCATTAGAATGGGAAAGAATGAAAAGGAATATATCCTACATTAAGAAAACAGTCAAGAGTAGAAGAAGATATCAGAGTTCAGAATAAAAAGAAGGGATATAAGGCATCAGAGCTAGGGTTTAAGAAGAGGAGAAAATGTAGTTAGACTTTAATCAAGAAGAGGAGGAAGGAAACACCAATGCGAGTATGAGTGAGCTACCTTAGCTACTAGCGAGCGACTGCGTCAAATGAAAAGAAGGGATATAAGGCATAAGGGCTAGGGTTTAAGAAGAGGAGAAAATGCAGTAAGACTTCAATCAAGAAGAGCAGGAGTTAAACACCTATGCGAGTGCGAGTGAGCCACCTTAGCGATGGAGCAATTAGCAACTAGCGAGTGACTGCGTTAAAAGAAAAGAAGGGATATAAGGCATCAGGGCTAGGGTTTAAGAAGAGGAGAAAATGTAGTCAGAATTCAATCTATAAGAGAAGGAAGGAAACACCTAAGAAAGTGCGAGTGCGACGAAGCGATTAGCGACTAGCGAGTGATTGCGTCAAATGAAAAGAAGGGATATAAGGCATCAGGGCTAGGGTTTAAGAAGAGGAGAAAATGCAGTTAGGCTTTAATCAAGAGGAGGAGGAGGGAAACACCTATGCGAGTGCGAGTGAGCCACCTTAGCGACAAATCGACTAGCGACTAGCAAGCAATTGCGTCAAATGAAAAGAAGGGATATAAGGCATAACGTTTGGGGTTTAAGGAGATTTTAATGACCTATATTGACTATTAAGTCCCAACATTAACCTCTTATTTTGACCTAAACACCCATTCTTAAAATAAATATTACTGTAATTGTACTCTTTGCCCTAAAAAATAAATCATTTCATCACATATTTATCGAAAATTTAACAAACAATCATCTTTGTATATTTTTTAAACATTTTCATCATATTTTGTTGTAAATTTTTATTTTTCAAAAAATTTAAACGTTTAATCCCCTTTATTTATTAAAACTTACTTGAACACACACACAGTTAAGTTCTAAAATTATAAAATGATATAATTTTGAGATTCATACATTAATATATTTTCATTGAAAATTTTAAATATATTTCATTAAACATATTTTTTTAAGAAAATTAATCACATTTTCTATCAATTTGTTAATATTTTTCATATAAAAAATTACTTAAACTTTTTCTAAATTTAGTAAAAATGTTAAATAAATCATTAATAAATGCTCATTTTAAAAGATAAATTAGGGATTTAGTATAATGAGGGATAAATTAGTCAACATGATTTATTTTAATATGGTTTTTAATTAAAAATATACTTGAACAATATTTTGAAAATATTCTTTAATAGTATTAATGGTTTAGTCTAAAGTGTATGCCTTTGAAATAGAGGGAATATCAGTATAATTAAGACAAAATATAATGGTGGTTAAAATATTTTACTAATTTAAATATTATATTTTATATAGACAATAAAATCAAAACATAAAATTTAGACACACAAACGATAGGACAACTCAAGGGTAATTTTGTGTGTCATCCCGCCACAATCATTTTTCGTGAACACCCCTAGTATTAATCCTGTAATTTAATACCCCCTCTGTTATTGTTTTATAAGAAACTCTTACTGAATGACATAGATAAAAAGTTGGTTAAAGACTGAGTAACATTTTCCCCAAACATACCATTATTTATAAGGAGTAGGAAATAAGAGAGAATAAAAAAATTATTATAATAAATGGGATTTTGGTAGTGAGAGTATAAGAAATTATTGTAATAAAGAGGATTGATGCTTTGGGTATTGTGATAATAAATTTGTTGATATTAAAATTGGTAATTAAATGGGGAAAAATGAGAAATTAACAAATAAAATTTCATACATTATTTAAATGTTTTTTATAAATAGGAATAAGGCATATGTGATAGACTGGTAGTTGTTTCTTATGAAAAAACGGATGAAGTAATATTAATGACAACTAAAATAATTAAACTATTGTGGTGTTTGGTCTGAAGTGGACCAAACATTAGACGTGGAAAAACATACTGGTCCTTAATGGACTCAGACCAAAAAAGTCCGCTTCCTTAAAATGCCCCGAAATTTGAAGCTCGACCCACGAACTCACAAATTTGGGCATGGTCTGCGGGCTTTGGGCCCTTTCAACATTTTCAATATTTTTTACTTATTTTGATATAGTTAAAATAAAACAAAAGATCCCATAAAATTTTTAATTCAAGTCATAAATATTTACAAACTAAAGTGCTAGAGCTAAATTAAGTCCAAATAACTAAAACTAATAAATCAAACCGTTATATTAAACCCTAATAGAAAAATGATTTATAACCGAATAAATATCTTGATGTTTTTACATCATACTTGATCATGAAATTTATAAAGGAATACAAAATTTCAAAGAATATTCTAGGCATGGATGAATAAGGAATAAAATAAACAATAATAAATAAAAAAATGTATGCCTTCTTTGATAAACCCGCACTTATGTAATTAAGACAAAACATAAAGGTGATTAGTGTCACACCCCAAAAATTAAGGAGTGACTGGCATGGACTGTAAGAAAACTCACATCATCTAAGCTTATAATATATAAAATTACATGTGTTTGTGTGTGTGTGTGTGTGTGTGTGTAATGAATTGAATATAAACTCCTTAATTATATTCACCTTAGCAAAAATAATAAGCTTCTTGTAGAAACTTGGTTGTTTTCACTATAAATGTGACCTCCCAAAATTTCTACAATAATATTCATCTTCAGCAAAAAGAGCTCCGCTCCATACTAACACATATATAGCTCCATACTAACACATATATAACATACAATAAAGGCAAGGACCCTAAGTATAGTTGATGTGGAGCTCCTAGAATATGATTTACTAAAATGTGTAATACATAATTTAAATTTTACATTAAATAGAGGATTGTTCAAGACCACGATTCAGCTTCAATTCAATACAAAGGCTCTTCAATGATGAGCAAGAGTACAAGTTTAGCTTCGCTATCTAAGACCAAAATATTTTCCTGTGGATAGCATCCCATTATTGAAAATAATTAAAATGCCGAAAGAAGTAAATTGATTGAATGAAAGTTTGAAATAAAGAGATAATAGTTAATTTCAACTTTCAAATACAAAATATAACCATAAATGGATTTATATATGAAATTATTAATAAGCATAACTGAAGTTGTATAGAAGATCATTAAACGAACAATACCGAATAGGTAATAAAACAGTTTTGTTTTTCAAAACAAGTTTAAAGCAATAAATCTAAAATTCCATCTTTCGGTAGGACTTTAACAGAACGAAAACAAGCATGAACACAAAGTCCACAAGAAAAGTAACCAAGCATGGTCAGAGGCCATGAAAACAAGCGTGGATACAATCCACAAGGGTAAGTAACCAAACAAAGCTCGAAACCATGAAACAAGCGCAAGTACAAAATCCACGAATAACAAGCGTGAGTACTGTGCTCACGAATGTCAAGCGAGCTCGAGATTATCCATGGCGCGCCAAGGACTAACAGTACTGCTGTTAGTAACCAACATTCTGTATTCAGTTCTCTCTAAAATATTTCCAAGCATGAATGGGGTCTATTTTTCATAAAATATATAAATAGATCTTTCAATACCGAAATCACATAACCAATGTTCCATAGCTGAGGACCCCAGCATGAAATTCACAAAAATCATTCCAAATGATTCCTTTAATTTCTTGTGCATAAAGATTTGTAATTGTAAGGAATACAATGATGTGGAACTATTAAGTAACGATAATGAAAAATCATTATTTCATCTAATCAGTCAAATATAAGTAAACAATAGTATAATTCCAATAAACCCGTTTTCAGAAAATAATAGTTACAAAATGAAAATTTAATGAAAATGTAACAAATATCAATGGGATGTTATTCACTCACCAGTTGACTTCCAAGTGATTCGGTTTGCCATTTTAAGTATGAAGACTTCAAAGAAAATTTCCCTTGCAACAACCTAATTACCCAAAAGAAGCTTCCTGTTAACTTTAATTCAAAATTCTCCTACATAAATCTTGATATCATATTTCTCTATTTATTCTATGACCATCTTTTTTTTAACATGCCTTGATCAGGAATTTCTCCCAGCATAATACGCAACAATGATTGGACAACCATGCTAGAACAAAAGCAATGCGAATTATTCAACCATAACTTACTCATACACCAAGGTTATTATCAACTTAGTCACCAACATAAAATCAACAATATATATATATATATATATATATATATATATATATATATATATATATATATATATATATATATATATATATATATATATATATATATATATATATATATATATATATGCATATGCAGACTCACCTAACCACAGACGCTCCTTTTCTCAGACTCCTCCGAACATAAGCAAAATGCCATAGGTTATTTGAATAATAAATTTCAATGTTAGAATCCCCAATTAGATTGATATTTCGGTTGGAATTAAAAGGAATTACTTTATCTTCACTACTATTTTTATTATAGCCAATATATCATTATAAATATTAGATAATTCACACATTATAATTTTGCCAACGTTGTGTTAGTCATTTTTACTTCTAGATTTACTCAATGACCATCTCTCTTGTGTTTTTAACAAATTTCATATGCATCCTCAAATAATAATTTTTATTTTTTATTTTTTGAACAAGTAGTGCCTTCCCATAAATCCCTCCTAACCAACATTAATACAAGGAATCTATCTTATTAGCAACCAACACAATTTCAGCAACCATATACAACTCCCCAACCTTTTCAACACATACATCAAACAAAAGAAAAATAAGAGAAAAGGGGTAACATTATTTTTATCTAGTTATTTGGTTACAAACTCTCTTTCAAACGTTTTGACAAACACCTTATGTGCAACAATGATCAAACAACTTCATTAAACTTCCAACTATCCAAATCTCTTCCCCAATTATTCTAAAACATCAAAGTAGATCAAATTTCCAACTCTGTTCTTTATTGTTAATCAATTTAACCGAAAGGAAATCAACACCAAAAATTCATATTATTCTTTTCACGCAAAGTAGTTCAAATTTCCCATCAAACTAGATCTTTTCTTTAATGATTAGATTAGGAATAACCAGTTTTCTTCCCTCTTTTGAAGTAGCAACTACAGAACAAAATTCCATTCCCAACTATTTCCAAACACATAAACCGATAAAAAGAAACAAGAAGAACCAAAGCATCCTTAATCCAACCAACTGCACACTAACATAGCATAGGGGAAGAGACTTCGAACATACCACTCAATAAGAAGCACAAGAAGAGAGAAAGGAGAAGATGCAAGACTCCACCGACTTGCAACTGGCCAAAGCAGGCGAGGAAGACAATTTGCATGGCAGAGACGAGGGTGACGATGAGGCTAGAGGAGATAGTTGAACGAAGAAGAAGCAAGATGACCAAGGCTATGCAAACGCACCATTGGAAAAATGGTTGAGAAAGGCAAGGACGAAGAAGAAGGAAGGAGGCTCGCAAGAATCCAGAAAATTTCTCGCCTAAACTTTAAAGATGTAAAAGGACAAAATAAAACAAGAAAAGAGGGAGTGGGTTAAAATGTCTGGTGGGTTTATTTATTTATTTATTTTTAAAGAAGGGCTTTATGGTAATTTCATGTCAATAAAACAACATAAAAAATATTCCCCGTAAACACACATAGGATACGAACCTCGAACCAAATAGTAGACAACAAACAATTTCTCACCAAAACATCAACCAACTTTTCTGAAAAACTTAAAATAAATAATCTATATAAGAATTAAAGATCAAAATAGGTATTCCATGTACTTTCTGACCATAATAGAAATATAGAAACCTAATTATACTATGCTATTATTATTATTATTATTATTATTATTAGCCCTACTGCTTTCAATTATATCCATTGTTTCCTCTCATCTTTCTTATATTTTTCAATTAACTTACTTGACAAGTTAATTAATTATTGTTGATTTTTAAATTTCTTAAATTCTTGGGTTGTTATAGTTAGAGTATTTTCCTAATTTAAATATTATAGTTTATATAGACAATAAAATCAAAACATAAAATTTAGAGTGAAGGTGAAAAAAACACATGAACTTCAATCAAAAGTGTACCTAATGCTATATACTTTTGGAAAATGCAAAAATGCTCTTAAGTATTTAAAATGAGAGTACAAGTACCAGCACTATTAACCCCAATTATATTGGAGAGAAATGTGTTTTCATTGATTTCCCTCTCCATTTACTCTCCATTAAATATATTTATTATTATATCAATTTTCAATGGTTGAGATTTAATAATCTGTAAAGAATATCATTATAATAAAAATCTACCATGGTAAATGTCAACCATTGAAAGTTGATCTAATGGTAGATACACTTAATGGAGAATAAATGGAGAGGGAAATCAATGGAGACACCCCTCTCCCGTTACATAGACCGTTAGTTGATTAAAAATGCTAACATAGAAAGTAATGTGGCCATAATAATTTCTTAGCTGGTAGTGGAGGGGGAATTGAAAAAAATTAGAGATACATGTCATCAAAATAGTCTGAATGCCACCTCGAAAATATTCCTTCAATCTTCTTCATCACTCATGCCCAGACATCACGCAGGTTCCTTTTTTATCAAATCTGTCATCCCCTGCTAAATGTATAAATGGTAATCTAACCTAAGTAGGGTCTCTAAGGAGCAGATGTTAAAATTCCCAACAAATCTAATTGACGACAAATTAACAAGTTAACAATTCAGAATGAGGAATGAGAATGTCTATCTATTTATTTTAATATTTATTTGGTTTTTCTGGTTAAAAAATTGAGAAAAGCAATCAATGATGAGATGAAAGTTGGTAGTGGATTGATAATAAATAAGCTTCCTAAGAGCTATGACATTGCCTTCCCTGCCTTCTAAGAACATGGGGTCACGGGTAATCAAGAGAGGGTAATATACATCAGATTATCAATAGATGAATTGAAAATTCTCCAGATAACATCTAACGATAGTTACCATGTTTCAGTTAGTTCAAATGCAAAATCAAATCTACTAGATTCAATTTGAATGGAGGGCATAAACGAACTCCTCTGTCCATAGCAATGGCTCGAGCTTTGTCACAGCTCCTAGGAGAGCGACAGATCAGCAACGCATGATGCCGGAAGTAGCTCCACCGAGCTTCTCTCCCACTCCAGCCATGAAAGTCGTCGGAGAACAAAACTGAACTTCGGAATCGTGAAATTAAGTCGACTGGCCGTGAGAGAATTAGAGAACAAAAAGTGACGAAATGAATGATACATGAGAAGAGGGAGTCCATTCCGTAACGTTCTAGGCATCGGGTAAGATTGTGTGGGCTTCGCTGTCGGCTAAAAGAAAAACAAAAAAGATTGTGTAGGCTTCGCGTGTAATTGCACTCGGGCCCCATGAAGTTAGCTTCTAATCAAATCTCCAAGTCCCAGCCCATATCACACCATTTTCATGAGAAAACGTAGAGAATATACTTACACACGTACTACATTCTAACAACTTATTCACTTGTTTTTCTTTTTTCTTATAAAATATTATTTTCTAAGTACTCTCCACTAGGGGTGAGGATTCAGGGTTTAGTGCGGTTTTCGGTGGAAACCGAACAACTGAATATAAGATATTTTAATGAATGAACCAAAACTGAAACGTTGAAATAACCGAAACCGAACTAACCGATTTATTTTAGTTCGATTGTCGGAGGTGAAGTTCAGTTATTGGGCCTTTTAGACCTCTTTTTCTCTGCAAGCCCATTACGCTTCTAACATTAAAGATTCTAACAAGAAGACATTTGAAGATAATTAATACAAACCAATTTTTAGCAACAAAGCCAATGAACAAGACATTTGAAGACATTTCAGCCACAACAAAATTTACAAGCATTTAATCACTCATCATATTTGCCCAAGGCCACAAGCATTTAAAATACAAGCACTTAACATAATCAACAATTGCTTTACTGGAGGTTTGGAGCATCAAATTGTCTGACTTCAAAATACAAGTTGAATCACTTCTATTGCCTAACTATCCGTAAAATTTAAAGTTGATCTATTTATCAAAAGAAAGTATATTGAACTTCAAAAAACTTGATATATATATATATATATATCAGATTCTGGCTTGCTCCCTGAATAGCCCCTGAATGGCACCTACAACTGACAGAAAGGAAAAAAAATCAAACAAAAGAAAAGAAAAGTGAAATACTGCAAGGATTATATTACAAGTATGATAAGAAAAATTTTCTCACAAAATCTCAAGTTTCCCATATTGTAGCTAGAAGATATCAACATTTGTCTCCAATGCAATTTTTTGCAAATCTAGCAAATCAAAAAAATGATCAAACTTCATATATCACAATGAATATAGTATTAACACTATAAACTATAAAGTTGTATTCCATGAAGTATAAAAAAACATTACCAAGCTCTATCTTTTGTATATCATCATCTTCTTCAAAAAAAAAGATACTCCAATGATTGCTTAAGCCAATCTTGAGCACAAATTAAAGATTGCACAACTTTATGAGTCAAAGAGATCCTAAATGAATCTAGAACTCTTTCTCCCATGCTGAATGTGGATTCTGAGGCAACAGTGGAAATTGGCATAGCCAAGACATATCTCGCTACTTGAGAAAGAACAGAAATCTAGGACTGTTTAATTTCCACCAACCAAAAATATCAAAATTATCTTTTAATTTCTAACTTCAATTTCTTCATTCAAATACTTATCAACCTCTGTTCTACTTGTCTTTTCACCCAAATTTTCATCAATGAATAATTGCTCTTCCATATGAAACAATTTTCTTATTTTTGCATCAGGGCTTTCATCACCATGAGGATCTTCTTTTGTATTGTAACACCCCAAATTTTATTCAACAAATATATTGTAATTATTGAAAATAGTCAATGAAATGAAATGGTGAATTTTGGAGAATATAATTATATTTTCGGTGAAATCACCTATAAGGCAGTGAGCTTGTTATGTGATTTTGAATGATCAAATGATGAGCAAAAATTATGAAATTTTACAAGGTTAAAATAAGATAAGGGTGTGACATGTGTCATGCAGCAACATCTCACTTTCAGATTGTGTTGATGGATGAACACTATTGTATTCATTATACAAAGAAATCACAACTTGTTTAATATGCATCATCAATTGTTCACTAACTATATGCGAATACATCTAAGACAAAGCAAATTGCACCCATTTTAATTTATACCGGGAATCAAGAACAGTAACAACATAAAGAAGTTTGTTCATCTTCAAAGGATCTCCCCAATATTTATCATACTTCTCTTTCATTTTGTTTGCAATGTTTGTTGTCTCTATGACATCACTCTTCCTCCACTAATCCAAAAACCGATGCAGCTTATAAATTTCAGGGAAAAAATAGTTACGTGTCACAAACAAAGAACCAGAAATGCACAAAGTAAGATTATAGAAATGACCTAACATCACAGTTAACCTTCGAACATGCTTCCAATCATCAGTTTCAGGTGCCCCTACTCCATGTTGAAGATAAAATTAAAGTAAGGATCTTTGAGATTGTATCTATTAAAAGCTGCTTAAAATTTTTGGGCAATCTCCAACATCAAATAGGTGGAGTTCCACTTAGTAGGTACATCCAAACACAACATTTTCTTACTTTGAATTTTCTTATTCTCTCAACTTTCTTTAAACGTTCTCATCCTAATAGGAGATTGCCTAATAAAACAAACAACCTCTCTTACTTTTTTCACTAAACTCCTTATTTCTTTCAGCTGTTCAATCACAATTAAATTGAGAATGTGTGCTACATATCTCATGTGTAAGAACTTACATTTAATAACTGCATAGCCCCATTTTATGATTTTGTCTTCCAAATAAAACACAGCCACATCGTTAGAACTAGCATAATCTACAATAATTGTCAACACTCTTTCAATTTCCCATTCAAGTAGACATTTTTCAATTTCCATTCCAATATCATTCCGCTTATGACTGGAAATGGGAATGAAATTCAATATCCTCTTTTTCAAAGCCCATGAGTCATATATAAAATGAGCAGTAAGACACATGTAATTTACCCTTTGTATGAAAGTCCAAGTGTCTGTAGTGAGGCACACCCTTTGCTTTTTACAAGACAAAAAATCTTTAAATTTAACATTTTCATCCATATAAATCCCAAAACAGTCACGGGCTACAGTCCATCTTGATGGAATTTGAAATTTGGGCTAAGCACAAAATATAAATTTCTTGAATCCAGCCCCCTTAACAAACTTGGATGGTAATTCATCAGTTATTATCATGCATGACAAGGCTTTCCTAACAGCATCTTGATCAAATTTCCAATTAGCAAGACCCATTTTATCACCTTCTATATTGAAATTCAAGTGTGATTGTGTAAATTCTTCAGGAGGGGGCCTCTTTCTACATACTTTATAGTGATTGTTAAGTGCAGTTGTACCATTATGTTTAGAATCACATGCAATCTCAGCTCCACATAATTACATTTACCTTTAACTTCACCAGCCTCATTAACAAATCTACTGAAATGTTCCTAAGCTTTGGACCTTGGTTTGATGGCTTTTCTTTTTCCAACTCTAGTTGTTAATCTCAGCAGCAGCAGGTTGATTTGTCTAAGTAGCACCACCAACAATTTGAGAATTGGAGCCTCCTTCAACTGTTTGTTCGACCATATTTTCAACTCATGTTCTTGAAAAAAAGATAAAATTATCAACACTTTGATTCTCAATATTATTACCATATTTTCGATTCTGTAAAATTCCATATACTATAAAATAAACCAATAGATTGACCAAAGAAGAATTTATAATAATCAAGATTCAGAAATGAAAAGTTGCTACCTCGTAATAGTGAATAAAATAAAATTGAACACTTTATCAATGCCAAAGAGACTTGAGAAAGAGGAAATCAAAATGGATAAGAAAGTTGATCAAAAAGAAAATCAACAAACAGAGAGAGTTAAAAATGATATCTAACTTCAATTAAGATCAGCCAAGAACTCAAGATCAGTCATATTCCAACATTCAATTTAAGGACTACTTAATCAGCTAATGATACCTAATTGTCTAATTACAAAAAGAAATAACATTAGTAGGAATTTTAGCACCTTGGGTGCAATCACAAGCTGGCAAACATTTAATATTAATGTCATATTATTATATGTTTGATTTCCATATTACACAAGCAAGATGGTTTTCTTTCATCGATTATCAGTTATGTCAAACAAGCCTATTAAGTCAGAGATATTGAACTCTGGTATGGTTTCCCAGTTCCCACTTACCAGAAATTGAAGCTCGACGATTGAAAATGAGTTGACACGTCGTTCAAGGTTAGCCCATGGCAAAGTGAGGTAGTGTCACTTCCACGGGCCACGACAGACATAAAGGTTCGGTCTTTGCTTCCACGGTAGACAGAAAGGTACCTTTTTTATTCAAAAAAGTAAGAGATTCAAGACTGGGAAGAAGGAAAATCATTTCAAATAGAAAGATCAAGTAGAGGACAAAGAGATTCAAACCGACCTACTGAAAAATAGGTAACCCACTTACCAGAAATTGAAGCTCAAGGGTTGAAGATTGATTGGATCGAGATGCTTCCACGAACAATGGTGAGGGACTGAGGGTTAGGCAAAGTGAGGCTCAGAGTCGAGAGCACGACAGAGTTGAGGGTTAGATAGTCAAGAGTTAGGGTAAAGCAAGAGTCGTATGGAAATATGGAAAGGGTGAACGACAGAGTTAGGTCAAAGCGAGAGGACTGCAGAGTTAAACTCTGAGGAAGAAGGTGGCGTAGATTAAGGTTGATTGGAATAAGGAACGACACCACTGTGAATGGAACGGCGCCACTTCCACGAAGGGTGAGAGTTATGACAAAGTGAGGGAAAAACGGCAGAGAGCCAGAGACCAGAAAGTCGCTGAGATGCTACTTTCAGTGAAAGTAAGGCCAGAGTAAGTAAAGTATGAGTGTGTGAGTGTCGGTAGGGTTAGGGTAAAGCCAATGTGTGAGTATCGGTGGGGTTAGGGCAAAGTCAGGTTAGAGTTAGACTTGTAGGTGGAAATGGGCCAAAAATGAATACTGAAATGGGCTAAGGACTTTACCTTTTTGTTCAAACTGGAAATAGACCAATTCTTTGGGCCTTGTGACACTTGTTATTAGTTACCAAATTTCGGTTATTCGGTTTTAACCGAAATTTTTTTCACTAACCAAACAACCGTAATACCCAAAATTCCCAACCAAAAAACACTAAATAACCGAAAAAACCAAATTAGGTTCGGTTCGGTCTTCAGTTCCAATTTTACTTTGCTTACCCCTACTCTCATGTTTTAAATATATAATATCCAATCTATGGTTTATTATTTTTTTATTAAAATAGATCTTATATTAAAACCAGTATTAATAATTCTTTAGGGTTGAGTTTCATACCTTTAAAAAAGCCATGCACCCCTCACTAGTCTCGCCACTAGATATTATTTATGAGTTACACATGATATAATTTATCTTTCAAATCAATTCGACGTGATGCAGTTCGCAGGGAGATCAAATTAGTTTTATATATAATTCCCTCTAATCTTATTTATAAGACATCTTTTTATGGTCCTTAATGTTACAAAAATAAATGAAATAATCGTGTTTTAGTTTTAATAATTCTCTTATCCTTTTTACTCTTAATTTAAAGAATTGAATTTTCATTTTCTAACTTGATTAAGGATAATTTTTTTAAAAAAAATTCTTAACTATTTTATTAATTAGTACTCCTCCATTCCTATATATAAGATCCTTTTTTTAATGGGTTTGTCCCTTTTTATAAGATTTTATTTGACTTTGCCTCAATAATAAATGCACTTTTACCCATTTTGACTTCATTCTCTCTTATTTACCATAAATTCTCTTTCTTCCTTTTCTTATCATTACTTTTTCTCTCTTACTCATTCATACATAGGGGCATCTTTGGAAAAAAATTATATTTTCTATATATTTATTACTTTTAATTAATTTTAATTGCTTTCTAGAATCCTGTGATTCAGTTGAAATAACCTTATATATAAGCATGGAGGGAGTATAAAGTAGTTGGCAAGTTTTTATAATAAATACCAAAAGAGTATATAAATGAATATGATAGGAATTGTTAGAAAGTGTTGAGAATTGAGATTGAAATTAAGAGCCAGCAGTGATCTTTAAATTGGTAAATGAAGAAAAGTATGAAAAGATTTTGATGGGTGGAGGTAGGTAAAGTTGGTAATATAGGCTGGATCATCAAGTTCAAACTAGCCCGTCATAGGTTGGGACTATATAGGTTCGGGTTAAAAAAATCGTATCAATATGGGTTAACATTTAGCAGCCCACCCATAACCTAACCCACCAACCCATCTTATTTTCCCTTTCTTTCTAAAATTTTTTATACTGCGTTTTTTAAACTTTTTTAAACAATATATTAAAATTTTTTTACCGAGTCACTGAGCACGAGCAATGAGCAAGAGGCACAAGCAAAGTCGCAGACCTGGAACTAGAAGAGTGGAAGGAAGAGTCCGGTGACCTAGAAGGAGGATGGGATGACGTCAAGCTTGAAGGATAAGGATACAACGACACGATGCCATGTAAGCTTCAAGGAGGAGGAGACAAAGCCATGACTCCCATCAGAGCTGGAAGGAGGAGGAGACGACATCGAGTTGGAAGGAGAAGGCCCGGAGGAGGCTAGGAGCACGTTGATGGCAAGATTGAAGAAGGCAAGGTTGGGGCTAGGGTTCATGAGGTGAGAGACCAAGAGTCAAGAGAGAGAGTGAGGGAGGGTTAGGTTACACAACTACACTCAAAAAAGTCACTTTACTATTAGCCTTGTGCCCTCGCCTTGTACAGATTTTAAAAAACAAAAAAACAAAAATGGTCCAACCCACCGTGGGTTGGGCCCATATAGGTTCAAGCAAAACAGAACCGTATCAAAACAGTCCCACTTTTTCAGAACCCAAACAACCCATTTTTCAAGGTTAGGTGGGTTTGGCCCACGGTTAAAACCCGTATTACCGGCTCTAGAGGTAGGATTAAGGTTCAAGCAGTGATCTTAATATCATTAATCCTATTTTCCCACTAAATCCCATAATATTATTATTATTACCTTCGATCATTGATATAACATCTCATTGGTAGTGTAAATTATGCCCCATACAAGATCTTATATTAAAGATAGGGGTAGTATTAATTAATTTTTTCCTCTTTATAGCCAATTCACATTTAACTATATATGGCTAAATTATCCACCCAACTTGCTCTTTTCACATTCATCTTTCTCCCCGGGCCAAAAAAAAACATTCATTGTTCTCATGAACCTCCATGATAACATTCCTAGTTTTCTTTTTCTTTTTTTAGCATTGATTAAGTTTAGGAATGATTGAGACTATGATTTTTGGTATAATTGAGGCTTAGGGTTGATTATGTGAGTAGTTTGAGCATACAAGTGCGAAGGAATGAATATGGGATAGATTGAAAAAAAGGAAGTCTCTGAAAGTTTCACACATGTCAGTCGTTATAAAATATTGAAGAGAAGTAAATGCTATATTATTTGGTGATAACATACTATTTTTTTTTTGACAAGACAGTGATATTTGTTAATACCAGGAGTGCATGCTATTAAATTATATATTGCCAGAGTTCCTAAGGAAAACTTAATACAAGGGAGAAATTTTGAATAAGAGAGTATTTGAGGTTATACTGGTTAATCTGAGATGAAATAGTAGGAATTTAAAAGATGCATTAGCTAACACAATAGAGAGTGACAATTTTCAACCTTCCTCAGCCATTAATCCTTATTAACAGGAAACCATAAATTTTTTTTTTGAAAACTGTTGGAGAGTGTTATGAGTCCAACATCGGAAAGCCTCACAAGTAGTGTGGTTTATAAGTTAAGGGGCTCTCCCTTCTAATAGGCTAGTCTTTTGGGATAGGCTCTCCCTTTGGGCTTGTTATCATCACATTGATGCTTTCATTGAGAGCTTGATGTTCACGAAAAGGGCGATATACCCACAGAGGGTTCTGACCGACAAGAAGGCGAGTGAAGTATCGTGGTGTGGAGCTGCCCGGGACGTCGGCTCTTAAAGGGGGTGACTATGTTATAAGTCTCACATCAGGAAGCCTCACAAGTGTAGTGTGGTTTATAAGTCAAGGGGCACTCCCTCCTAAAAGGCTAGTCTTTTAGAATGAGATCTCCCTTTGAGCTTGTGATAATCATAGAGAGCTAGATCTCTGAAGCATACAAGAATAAGAGATGAAGAAGGGAGTAGTGTACAATGTCTTCAAAGCATGAACAACACTTTTCTTTATGTTTAATTCACCCCTACCTATTTCTATCTAATACAATGTAATTTGGATTGACGGGTGAATTTACTGTAAGATATAACGAAGACCCTTGACTATGGATTGCACTTCCAATACTCAAGAACAACAACAATGACTTTTATAAAATGATAATTTGATTTTATCTTTGTGTGCACTCAAAGACAAAGGCAATAAATTTGATTTCTTGTTGTTGTGTGATTTCGGATGTGTTCGAATGATTGATGGTGCTAGATATTTATACGTCATGAAGTAGTGCCTCTTGAAACAAAACCTCTATAATTAAAAGTTATAACTATATATTAGATTCATAAACCCTCATGAACCAACATAACTTAAATAACTAATGATTGTTTAAAATAAATTTTTCATAAATAGTTACACATTTATAGTATGTAGGATTTTCTTAAGAACCAACACAACATTCCATCAAGTAGTAATTACCACACCTTTTCATAGGTGTTTTATAAACTAAAAGGACATGACTTTGGTAATCTTTAGCATTATAACTCCTTACACAACCCTTCATATAAATTCCTTAATTTATAAAGACATGAATTATTAACAAATACATCTTTTCATTTTAAAATATTCCAACAAAAAATTATTTTGAGATTCACTAAAGAATTAAGGCCAAAATACACAAAAACAACATAAACTTGTGTCAGTTACACATAACCTGACTTTTAAAAATTTAAGTTAATGAAACTAGTATTTCATATTTTGATTATTAATTCCTCTTCCATTAAAATTAGCTTAAGTCGACGGGTTGAACATCCTTGAAAATCGATATCATGAGTTGGATGAGCTCTCACCGGCAAAGAATGTGATTATGGATGTCTTTGGTAGGGACGTTGACTTCCACGACGGGAGGAAAAGTTATATGTGAATTGGTTCTAGTAACTTTTAACGTTTGGATAGAAGTAAGATCTCTGGCTAATTAATGGGGGGTTGTAATATCCCAAAGTACATCCAAGGGCTAAATGTAATAAACAGTAACACAAAAGGATTTAATGGCACTCTAATTAATTATGCCATGATCAAGAGTTAATTGCTACTTGATCTTGAGGATAGATTTGGGAAACAAAAGAAAGGCCAAGATTTACTCTTATAAAGTAGAAGTAATGATAAAGATATTTAAAGCAATTTTCCTATCTTTTCCTCTTATTTGGACATAAGGCACATGCAAGACTAAGTGCAAGGCCAAGTCAACACACTCTCTTCCCTTTTTCCACAAGAAAACCATCCTCACCTTGCTTTATTTCATGCAAGAATAAAATAATATATAGGTATCCCTTGACTCCAACATTTCGTCCAAGCATCAAAGAGCAATTGAGAGGAAGAGTTAATGCATATATTCCTGCCTTATCTAGTCAACATAATCAGCCAAGACCAAGAAGAGAAAGAGAGAGAATTGCATCAAATAAATTCCTCACCTTTTTTCTCAATCAAGTTGACCAACATGTAATATTGTAAGAAGGGAATTTGTCAGCAAAGTGGGTGCCTTTGTGAAGGAGAATTTTGGCTGGCATAAAAGGGAGGAAGGAAAGAGAAAACTTGTAGAAATTTCACTTAGTTAAGTTACCATAAATGTGTGACCAAAAGAGTAATATTAGCCATAAATTTTTCCACCTTTTGGAACGTATTTTCGGCCAGCCCCCAAAAGAGTAATATTAGCCATAAATTTTTCCACCTTTTGGAACGTATTTTCGGCCAGCCCTTTAAGTGATAAGGGAAAGGAAAAAACTGATCATTTATCACTCTCTACCTCCATGTTTAAGTTGGCTTGCAGCTGGACGAAAACAGAAATTGAAGAACCAAGTGTAGGTGACTTCTTTCCTCTTGAGTTTCACCTCCTTAACCTTATTTATGGCTCAAGTGTCCTTCACAAACTTTATTCCTCTTGATGAGAGATTCATTTCTATGATTTTAGAATTTCAAGAGGAGGTGTTTTGAGCCATCATCCAAGAACAAAAGCTGAAAAACCAAAGAAAGGAGCTAAGGAGAAGCAAGAGGTGAGAATTGGCTTCTGTTTGAGTTATTGGTTATGTAGGTTGAATGAGTATTTTGACATATATAATTCTGCCCTGATTTTGTGCAAGTTAGGGTTTAGAGAAGTCATGGTGTTTTGGTTATGTATTTGGTGTTTTATGATGATTAGAAACCATATGACACAAGTTTGATGCTCATATTGGGAGTTTGGTAATTTCTGGAAATTTGTTGATATTTTTGCCAAAATAGGACAAGGGGAATGAGTGAGAATTTATTCATTTTGATGTTATCATTGTGTTCTGCAGGAAAAATTGTGTAGGTATAGCCCTGGGTTGTGAATTTTGGGTCATTGAAACTCAAAATACAAAATTGGATTTTCTACCGAACAGAATTCTAGCAAGTTACCTTAATTGTGTGGTATTTTTTGGATAAACAAATAATCTCTAAAAATTCTGAAAATTTTCAATTAAATAGTATACATATAAAGCTTTAATTTGATAGGTCATTTGCATCATTTCGAGTTGTACACTAAGAGTTATGAATTTTTGAAGTTAGGTTATGAAAATTGGGTTGAATTCTAATAGTGTGCAATAAATGAAAATTCTGGGAATGAAGTGTATCTAACTGGATGTGGGTGATATTTTTTCTTGAAAATAGACTAAATGAGAATCACATGGCCTTTGGAATCATCCCCTTTCGATTTTTATAGATTTAGTTATGATTTTTTAAAGTTGATGAAAAATTTTGGCAGATTTGATCACTTATGCGAAAATTGAAGATGTAATGGTATAATGTAATATTGTTGAACTCTGAGGTTAGAAATTGGTCTTTTAGGTTAATTGACCACTTTAACTCCTTAGTTGACTTGATTAAATGTCCCTAATGATAACCAACTTAAGTATTTGAATTAAAGAATTGGATTAAATAATAACCCGTTGCCCGTAATTCTAATTATAGGATTTGACATTTGCCCTGGACGTGATAAATCGGTGCCAGTGCTTGAGCGGAAAGAATAAGATAAGGTGTTTGCAATGATGCATGAAGAAGTACAGAAGTCCCCCGATCTAATCCAAGGTAAAATCCTTCTCAATGGTAGTTTACTATAAGCTTTATTTGATTCGCATGCAAGTCATTCCTTCATTGCCTATGACTGTGTGAAGCGCCTGGGATTACATGTTCATAAACTGCCATTTGATTTGGTTGTGTTGACGTCGATAGGTGTTAAGGCTGAGATGGCTGAGACTTGTTTAAATTGTGTGTAACTGTTGAAGGGCATGAGTCTACTGTCGATTTGATTTGTCTGATGCTCTACCACTTAGAGATCATATTGTGTAACGCCCCAAATTTTGATAAGAGTTTTGACAATTATTGTGAAATGATTTTGTAAATTAATGTGGATTTGATATCCGAATTAGTTATTGGGAGTGCCCAAAGCCCTGTATTTTAGTATAATTATGTGATAAAATAATTATTGGGCTAAAATAAGGGAAATGGAACATGGAAAAGGAAAAAGGATTTAATTATGTGTTATGTGACAATTTAAGTAAATGTGCCATAATCAGTGAGAAATTGAAAGAAAGGCCATAAGTTAGTGATTAATGGAGAAGTTAATTACTAACTAAGAGAGAGATGAGATGTGTAACTAAATGACTCGAGGGGTTAAAGTAACTAATTAGTTACTTACTTAATGAGAGCCAATGAGGTGGAGACATGTGGCAAGATTATGTGAAGAGAGAGCGTGTGTGAAAAGTCAAAACTCAATAAAAAAAATGGTTTTCTCTCTCTCTTCTTCCCTCCAATTCAGCTGCACAAGGCATGGGAGTGTGTGTGTGATGATTTCATCTTCAACCTCCCTTCTATCTCATTTTCTCTCTCATTTTCGTCCACCATTGTAGCTGCTAGAGAGAGGAAGAGTTCTTGATAAAAGGTAGGCTTTTGACCCTCTTAAAGACCTCTAATGGAAAAACTCCCTTCTATAAAGTTGTTTCTTGTGTTGAGAGCTTTAATTTCATGGTTTTGGATTTTTAATTTGGTGGTGTTTGAGCTCTCAAGGAATTTTGGAGTTTGAAGAATCAAGGAACTCCTTCGGAAAAGTTGTAGAGGTGAGTAAGACAAACCTTTCTATATAGGTCTTGTAGCCATTCGTTAAGTTTGGATTTTCTGGAATTTTGGCTTGAATTTCGAAAATGAGGGTCAAGTTTTGTATGCCATGTTTTTGCCATGGATATAGTGCCCTGAGAATGTGTTTTGGAATGATAGAATTGAATTGAAGCTTAAAAGTAAAGTTTGACAACTTTGTGTTTGGTTTTGTGTATTGGTCAAAACAGGGCATGTCAATGGGTTTTGATTTTGGTCATTTTGAGGTTTTCATTTTTTTCCTTGTGAGAAATTGTATGGGAACATGTTTAGTTATTGATTTTGGAGTCATTAGACACTTTGGTAGAAAATTGGAAATCTATCAAGTGTGAACTCTGTTATAGGCAGTCAATTTGCATGAAAGTTTTGAATAATGAAATGGTGTTGAAAAATTCTGAAACCTTTCAGTCTTAAATTTCACATCCTAAGCTTCAAAATGGACATATAATTTGTGTCATTTCGTTTTGTGAACTGAGAGTTATGCTTTGCCAAAGTTTGGGACTAAAATTGGACTATGTTTTGGAGCAGTGTTGAGTTTTGTGTAATTCTAGAATTTTTTGGTGATTTCTAGTAATGGTCCATATTTTTGCAGTAAAGAGGACTTAAATATGTTTCATTTTGCTTTGGAATCACCTCATTTAATTTTTTCTAAAATTAGTTATGATTTTTAGAAGTTCAGCCAAAAAACAGGATTTTCCTTGGCCGCGGCCATCGGATTATGGGCCACGGCCCAAATGTTTCGGACATATTTTTGGCCGCGGTCAGTGGATTTTTAGGCCACAGCCAACCCCCAAAAATCAATATTTTGCACTTCTGAAAAGTGGTTTTTAACCCAGTGTTTTCCAACCCTTTAGGGCTTTTATTAGAGGCATTTGTAGCTTCTTAAGGGTCATTACTGATAACCAAATTTAAGTGTCGATAAGTCAATTGAGTATTAGAATAGAGAATAATGATGCCTCCTTAATTATGACCTTACTTGGAAAAGGGTTCATTCGACCCAATGTTTCGCCATAGGGAGCTCCATTATTATTTGTCAAAAAGAAAGATGGGAGTCTGAGATTATGTGTGGACTACAGAGAATTCAACAAGATAACTGCCAAGAACAAGTATCCACTCTTGAGAATTGATAACCTTCTAGATCAACTGTCTGGTTCTTGTGTATTTTTTAAGATTGATCTAAGGTCAGGTTATCATCAGCTGCGTGTGAAGGCAAAAGATGTACCAAAAACCACTTTCAAAGTGAGGTATGGGCACTATGAGTTTCTGGTGATGCCCTTCGAGTTAACAAATGCACCTGCGATATTCATGGATTACATGAACCACATCTTTTGACAGTATCTGGATCAATTTATGGTAGTATTTATCGATGACATCCTAATTTACTCCAAGAGTAGGGAGCATGAGCATCATTTGAGAATTGTGTTGAGGATATTACGTGAAAAGAAACTCTATGTCAAGTTGAGTAAGTGCGAGTTTTGGCTTTTGGAAGTAAAATTCTTAGGCCATGTTATCTCTCAAGAAGGGTCCTCGGTTGATCCTAGTAAAGTGAAGCAATACTAGACTGGAAGAGGTCAGAAACTGTTGCTGAGATACGCAGTTTTTTGGGTCTTACTGGTTACTACCGAAGATTTATTCAAAATTTCTCCCGGATTGCCTTGCCGATGGCCAAGCTCACGCAAAAAGATCAACCGTTTAAGTGGGATGAACATTGTGAAAACAGTTTTGTTGAGCTAAGGGAGAATTGTAATATCCCAAAATACATCCAAGGGCTAAATGTAATAGACAATGACATAAAAGGATTTAATGGCACTTCAATTAATTTTGCCATGATCAAGAGTTAATTGATACTTGATCTTGAGGATAGATTTAGGAAACAAAATGAAGGGCCAAGATTTACTCTTATAAAATAGAAGTAATAGTGAAGATATTTAAAGCAATTTCCTTATCTTTTCCTCTTATTTGGACACAAGGCACATGAAAGACCAACTGCAAGGCCAAGTCAACACACTCTCTTCCCTTTTTCCACTAGAAACCCGTCCTCTCCTTGCTTTATTTCATGCAAGAATAAAATAATATATAGGTATCCCTTAACTCCAACATTTCATCCAAGCATCAAAGAGCAATTGAGAGGAAGAGTTAATGTAACCCCTACCTCGAAAACCATAATTATGATTTCAGAATGCGTAGTTAAAATGAATTAGAAACCGACGGATAATTAAAACTCATTTCATTCCCTTCCTTCCGGTAGGGTTTTCACAAATTCTTTCAAAATTCCTTCCTTATCCTAGTTTCAATTGCGAACTCCGAATATAATTACCCTGTGCAGTTAAATCACACTTATATATATCAGAGTGTACAACAAAAATCCCGGCAACCCCTAAGTTGATATATATATACATACTAAGGGTTCAAACATTCCCATTTAGGGGATTACACAACTGTATGCAAAATACTATTTACAGAATACACAGTGATCCTCAATCCAAATATGACAACCAACTAAAATCTATATTTGAACTATCCGCTCTTGGTCGTCTCCTTTCTCTTGGAGTCGCTTGCCCTGTCTAAAGGTTAGTCCAAGGAAAGAATAAGATTCAAGAGAATCCCAGTAGTAACAAATCACTCATACCACACATGATCACACAGTATGCAAGTAAATCACCAAACAGTAGCAGCAATACACAACACACCCTACCCTCATCCCCTTTTACCACCGGGAAGGCATGCAGTCCTTACCCAAACTATTGTTAGCGACTTAGAGACTATTGGCGTGGCGCTGCATACATATAGCCTTACGGCTCACATAGCCTTTCGGCGTCACAAATAGCCTTTCGGCCCACAAATAGCCTTTCAGCTTTCACAAATAACCTTTCAGCTTTCACATATCCACAGGCTTTGCAGCATTCAAAATCATCACAAACTAATGATATAACACGCATATAATGTATCACATATAATATGAGAGAAAAAGTCACTACCTTGTTCTTTCTTGACTGGCGCTGGCACAGGTTGCTCATGATCAAGGCAAATGTCGCATCCTACAATTCCAAATGCATCATTTAGACACTTCCATAGTGTTTCTAGGGGTTATACAAGTCTATAATAAAAATTTACAAAAATGCCCCCGAGGACTCAACCCAGGCCCGTCGTACCTGGTCCAACTGCATCTTTCCTGAAATTCTAACCTGGGCTATTCTAGCATATTTCCACCTAAGGAATTCATTTCTAGACTCAAAATTATCAAATTCAATGCCAAATTACAATTTGCCCTTGGCAGCCCCACTTTAAGGGTTTCAGGGGCGTTTTGGTAATTATGCTTTTCGGCCTTTTCCAAAAAAGTGACCAACTATAACCCCACCTAATTTTCCCTCCTGAACGCAATAGAACCATCAAATCATTAAAAATATAACTCCCATCCCCATTTCTCTACTTGGCCTAAACTTGTATCACAAAAAGGGAAAACGTGTTTTTCTTGATTTCAATCCATCAATCCCCTTCTTTTCAATTCTAATCCCATATTTAATCCCTTTAACACCTTTTAAACATAATTAGTGTGAATTTAGGCAGCATAACCCCTTAGGGTTTCATATCCCAAAAATCACAAACCATGGAACTCAAGCCATAAACCCAACCAAACTATCTCAACAAGCAATAATCATCAAGAAACAATATGTACTGAAGTTCACCTTGTTTTCTTTGGCTTTCTCTCTCCCCCTTCTTGATTTTACTTTCTACAAGTGTTATTCATGAAGGAAAAGAGCCTAGAAGAGGTTTCCTATGAGTTAGATAGCATAGACAAGTAAAAATCACCATCAACTCACCTTGTCTTGGCTTGGATCACTTGAGCTCTCACTTGTGCTTGCCTTTCACGTTCAGCCCCTCTCTCTCTCTCTCTCTCTCTCTCTCTCTCTCTCTCTCTCTCTCTCTCTCTCTCTCTCTCTCTCTCTCTCTCTCTCTCTCTCTCTCTCTCTCTCTCTCTCTCTGTGTGTATATTGCCTATGTCAACCGAAATGAGCTCTTGGAATGGAAGGAATAAGTATCATAAAATATCCCTTACACCTCCTTCCAAAAATGATATTTTAATGGGCTTTAACATGTGCTATTTAACTTGATCATCATCTCTTTTTCCTTTAGCCATTATGCTTGGCCAACATTGAAGATTAGGAGGAATAAAATATGTACTCAATTATCTCATTCATCCTCCTCCACATTCTCTTCCACGCAATTTATTTTGAGTTGCAATATTTGACCACTTTTCTTTTTGTTTTGACCTTTATCCAAAAATCATTCTTGTGTCATATTTCCATTGTATTTAAACCAATGTCTCCTCCCTCTAATCAGCCCATATTTACGTCACTTAAGGGCCCAAATTAGAGCAAAATAAGCTGCTCACAAATTTCCTCATAATTACAAGGTTTCCATCACAAATTTTCCCATTTTCGGATTTTGTGTAAATTTTGGCAGATTTTCTGCCCAAACTTTGAAAAATCATAACTAATTCTAGAAAAATTGAAATAGAGTGATTCTAAAAGCTATAGAACCCTTATTGAGTCTAGTTTCAAGAAAAAAAATATAGCCTTTTACTATCTGGAAGCATACATTCCCAGATTTAATTTCTCTGACCGCTGCTCCAGAAAATAATCAATTTCGCTGGGCAAATTCAAAAATTCATAACTCTTAGCTCAAAAATCAAAATGATACAAATTATATATCCATTTTGAAGCTTGACATGTGAACTTTAATACTGGAAAGTTTCAAAATTTTTGAACACCATTTGCCCATTCAAAATATCCATACAAACCAACTACCCTGCACAAAATTACACTTGACAGTTTTTTCAATTTCCAACCAATGTGTCCAATGGCTTCAAAATCAACAATCAAACCTATTCCCACACAATTTTTTACAAGGAAACAATTGGAATTACTAAAACAACCAAATTCTCATCACGCATTCTTCAAAAAGGTTTATTCAACAATAATCGCATCCACTTTTGAAGTCATTAGCCCTCAATCCCATTTTTGGGTCATTACAGTTAATGCATATATTCCTGCCTTATCTAGTCAACATAATCGACCAAGACCAAGAAGGGAAAGAGAGAGAATTGCATCAAATAAATTCCTCACCTTTTTGCTCAATCAATTTGACCAACATGTAATATTGTAAGAAGGGAATTTGTCAGCAAAGTGGGTGCCTTTGTGAAGGAGAATTTTGGCTGGTATAAAAGGGAGGAAGGAAAGAAAAAACTTGTAGAAATTTCACTTAGTTAAGTAACCATAAATGTGTGACCAAAGGAGTAATATTAGCCATAACTTTTGCCACCTTTTTGGAACATATTTTTGGCCAGCCCTTTAAGTGATAAGGGAAAGGAAAAAACTGATCATTTATCACTCTCTACCTCCATGTTTAAGTTGGTTTGCAGCTGGACGAAAACAGAAATTGAAGAACCAAGTGTAGGTGACTTCTTTCCTCTTGAGTTTCACCTCCTTAACCTTATTTATGGCTCAATTGTCCTTCACAAACTTTATTCCTCTTGATGAGAGTTTCATTTCTATAGTTTTAGAATTTCAAGAGGAGGTGTTTTGAGTCATCATCCAAGAACAAAAGTTGAAAAACCAAAGAAAGGAGCTAAGGAGAAGAAAGAGGTGAGAATTGGCTTTTGTTTGAGCTATTGGTTGTGTAGGTTGAATGAGTATTTTGACATATATAATTCTGCCCTGATTTTGTGCAAGTTAGGATTTAGAGAAGTCATGGTGTTTTGGTTATGTATTTGGTGTTTTATGATGATTAGAAACCATATGACACAAGTTTGATGCTCAAATTGGGAGTTTGGTAATTTCTGGAATTTTGTTGATTTTTCTGCCAAAATAGGACAAGGGGAATGAGTGAGAATTTATTCATTTTGATGTTATCATTGTGTTCTATAGGAAAATTTGTGTAGGTATAGCCCTGGGTTGTGAATTTTGGGTCATTGAAACTCAAAATGCAAAACTGAATTTTCTACCGAATAGAATTCTAGCAAGTTACCCTAATTGTGTGGTGTTTTTGGATAAACAAATAATCTCTAAAAATTCTGAAACTTTTCAATTAAATATTATACATATAAAGCTTTAATTTGATAGGTCATTTGCATCATTTCGAGTTGTACACTGAGAGTTATGAATTTTTGAAGTTAGGTCATAAAAGCTAGGTTGAATTCTAACAGTGTGCAATAAATGAAAATTCTAGGAGTTACCCTGATTTTGTGGTGTTTTTGGATAACCAAATGATCTCTAAAAATTCTGAAACTTTCCAGTTAAATAGTATACATATGAAATTTTAATTTGATAGGTCATTTGCATCATTTCGATTTGTACATTAAGAGTTATGAATTTTTGAATTTAGATCATAAAAACTGGGTTGAATTTTGACAATGTGCAATAAATGAAAATTTTGGGAATGAAGTGTATCCAACTGGATGTAGGTGATATTTTTCCTTGAAAATATACTAAATGAGTGTCACATAGCCTTTGGAATCACCCCATTTTTATTTTTATATATTTAGTTATGATTTTTCAAAGTTGATGAAAAATTCTGGCAGATTTGGTCACTTATGCGCAAATTGACGATAAAAGGCATAATGTAATATTGTTGAACTCTAGGGTTAGAAATTGGTCTTTTAGGTTAATTGACCACTTTAACTCCTTAGTTGACTTGATTAAATGTCCCTAATGATAACCAACTTGAGTGTTTGAATTAAAGAATTGGATTAAGTAATAACCTGTCACCCGTAATTCTAATTATATGATTTGACATTTGCCCTGCATGTGATAAATTGGTGCCAATGCACGAGCTGAAAGAACATGATAGTGACGTTTTCTCTTATATTGTGTACCATACATTGTATGCATGCCTTATCATTGAATGACGATGAACAGAAATGCCGTTGTAAAATATGTTGTTGTGAAATATTACCGTTGTGTAACATTGCCATTGTGAAACATGCTAATGTGGAATATGCTGTTGTGAACTATGTCATTGTGAAATGCCATTGTTGTGCTGCTGTATTGTGATTGGCTTACATGCTTTGTGATTGTACATGTGATAAGTGAACAATTACTATTAGGATTCTTTTGAATCTTATTCTTTCTATTGACTAACCTATAGCCAAGGCAAGCAGTTCAAAGAAAAAAAAGTGACGAAGGGCGGTTAGAGCTCCTAGCTATGAGTTTTAATTTTAGTAGTTGATTGTCATATTTTGTTGGGGATTAGTTTCACATGTTGTATATATTGAGTAGTGTTGTGTAATTCCCTGTATAGGAAACTGGAAATAGGCAATGTGCTCTATAAACCCTTCATTAAATGAATAAAACCCAAGTGTTGTCAGAAATTTTTGTTATATTCTGATATGTATGAATTAAACCGGGCTGCATAAGACAAATATATATTCAAAATGTGAATGTGAGACCACATCGAACAGATTTGGGAAAATTTTTTGAAAACCCTGTCTTGAAGATGAGATTTTTAATAAGTTTTACATTTTTCATTGGTGTCTATTTCAACTTAATGACACATTTTCAAATTATAATTTCGGCTATTAAGATAGGGGGTTATAGGGGGTGTCTTACATCCCTTTTTTTTTCCAATTGGGGTGTCTTACATCCCTACTTTTTATAGTCATGTTGTATTTTATTTTATGTTGTAGACATCCTTGGATTGATCATATGCTTTTCTTTTTGTTGGAAGACATATTCTTCTTTATTTTGGCTGGAATAAGAAATGTTTTATGGTTAAGTTTTGGACAAACCTTCAGTTGTTTATATCCATTAGGTTAAGTTTATAGGTGAATTTATAAGTGTACATATGCATTACAAAACAACAAATGTTCATAGGAAAATTTACAAAGTTTGATTTTAACAACAAACAATAGTAAAATAACAAGTGTCCAAATGAAAATTTACAAATCGTAATTTGCTTTGTAATACCCCACATTTTGGAATTGGAAGCTAGAAAATAATCCTAAAATAAGTGAACTGTTAAGCCCCGGTTTAACAGGAGCCCCAAACTTATTCTCTAATGATTCTTATATCTTTGGGGTGTTAAATAAAGTAAAATGGTGAATTTTGGAGAAAGTGATTATGCTTCTGGTGAAATTTTCCGCGAGGCAGTGACATTGTCATGTGATTTTGGATGACCAATGATATCCATAAATTATGAAATTTTACAAGGTAAAATTAGACATCCTAAACTTTAATTTGATAGGTTACATGACTCAATTAGAGCTATATACAAAAAGTTATGAATTTTTGAAGTTAGCCCAAAACAACTGGAAAGTTTATCGAACAACAGGCAAAGATTAAAATTCTAAGAATTTTGTGCTTTCAAATAGCAAAAGTATATATTTTTCTTGAAAGTAGACTCAACAAGGGTTCCATAGCCTTTAGAATCACTCCAATTCAATTTTTCTAGAATTAGTTATGATTTTTTAAATTTTAGGCAAAAAATCTACCATAATTTGCATAAATCCGAAAATTGAACAAAAAACATGATGACAATTTTTAAAATTATGAGATGAATGAAAAAGTCATTTGGGCTAATGTAAGGACCTCCTAGGCGTCTTTTAATTGGCCAAGAAGAGGGAAATATTAATTACATGTTAATTGGATTTATGGCATATTATCACATGTACATAAGGGTATGTTCACAAAAGTCATAGTTTTTTATTTTGAAAATTAACTAATTATGGCATTAGCTTATGATTGGATGACATAAGCATGAATTAAAAAACATTCTTGCATCTTCTTCTTTCTCATTTTCACGACGGTTTTGTGCTCACAAAGGGAAGAGAGAGAGTTTTGATTTTTAGAGAGAGAAGGAGGAGAAAAGTCATCAGGTAAGCTTGATTTCTTCAGTGAATTAGCTCTTATTTTGCGTAATCCTTCTCCTAAGCTTTCTTTATACATGATCTATGGTGTTTAGGAAGCAAAAGCTAAGGGTTTGTTGGAGTTAGGGTTCGGTCAAGAGAAGAAAAGTTAGAAAGAAAAAGAGGTAACTTCCTGAACTTCAAATATTGCTTGATCTGGCTGCTGTGAGTAGTTTAATCGGTGAATTTGTGGTTATTTCCTGTGATTTGTGAATTTGGGAAATGTGATGACATAAGTGTTATACTATTAAAATTGAGTCTAAATTGTAGTTATAATGTAATTAAATAGTTAATAAGGTGGTTAGGAGTAGAAAAGAGCAAATCTGCGGAGTTAGATTTGAAAAACCCCAATTTTCCTCGGAGAATTGGGAATTTTAGCCTGTCCTGTTTGGGTTGGAGTTGGATTTTTAACATTATGATGATTCCATTAAGTTCAGGAGGGAAAATTAGGTGGGGTTACAGTTGGTCACTTTTTCAGAAAAACCCGAAAAAGTATAATTACGAAAACGCTCCTGAAACCCTTAAAACGGGGCTGCTAAGGGCAATTTTGTCTTTTGGTAGTGAATTTGGTAATTCCGAGTCCAAAAATGGATTCTTTGGGTGAAAATATGTCATAATAGCCCATGTCAAAATTTCGGAAAAAGTACAGTCAGACCGGGTACGGCGGGGCTTGGCCAGGTCCACAGGGGTATTTCAGTAATTTTTCAATACATACTCATATAACCCCTAGAAACACTATGGAAGTGTCTAAATGGTACATTTGGAATTGTAGGACGAAGTTGAGAGCCTGAGTTGCTGGCACGCAAATCGAGGAGAAAAGGCTAGAGGTAGGAAACTTATCTCTCCTACATGTATTTGATATCTCTGCTTGTGTAGTGATATATGTGATTGCTTTACTTGATTGTGTAGAGCATATTTGAATAAATGAAGCTCTGTTTCTGTTTTCGTTGTGGCCGTAGTTTTGTTACATGAAACATTGAGCATGCAGAAATATCACTATGGGGCATATATCTAGTTAAAGCTAACATGTCATATACATAGCATCTATCATACATGCATTATGATATCTATTTCTTATTGAGATTCTCTCGAATCTCACCCTCACCTACCAACAAATTAGACAGGTGAAAACAAGAGGTGTACTAAAAGCAGAGAAGAGAACTACACGGGAGGAATGCAGTGGTGGAACGAAGACGGAAAGACGTCTCCGTTTTACTGGGACGGGTTTAGACACCCTAGTAGCCCTGTGTGATTACATTGATTGTAATTATCATGTACGAACCCCTATAGGGAATTTTAGTAATCATGCACATAATATCAGTATATTTATGATCTTTATGTATTGCCCATTGAACCGCATATCATTTTTTGCGAATACTCTAATAAAGGTGAAATTAAAATAAGGGCGTGACATACTTTATATGTGCTTATGCAAAAAATTTCAAGGGTTTATAGGTGAATTCTTCAAGTGCACATCACAAGTGTGATTTGAAAACTTGACCTAATGGATATCCGCAACTTAACCTAAGTTTTATCCTAAAGTTTGGACTTCTGATGGCATGTGTTTTGAACTTCCATTTCATTATTAATTATGCTGCAATGTATTAATCATATAAATTAAAGAAGGTCGGTTTTCCTCGCTACCTAGCATTGTTAACGCACATAAATAGGAGCGAATGCCATAACAAAAAATTGTATCTATCAAACTTGATAGAACTGGATTAATTGAGGGCTTAGCTAAGTGTTAGACTTTGCTACTGATTTGGATAAATGCCATGCGAAAAAGAGTTATTGTATTTAAGTCTGTTTATGAAAATATTATAAGGTTGGTTTCAACCTATTCTATCTTCTAGTAGACTAGCCTTTTTATATACAAGTATGCATTGTCTGATCCCCGATTGAATCTCTATATGGATTTTGGCTGAACTGATCAATTAGGATTATTAAAGTTGAAACGAAACACTAAGTTGTCTTTTAGGATTTAAACTTGTGTTCTCATCTTTATAGAAGGCAAGATCACTTACCATCTCGATCAATTGTCTCCTTGCATCTTTATATTCAATGGGATAAAATAATATGGGGAAAATCTCACTTAAGTCTTAAAGACAAGAAAAAATATAAGAAAAATATCAATGTAGATTTCTTAATAAAAAATGTCTTTAAGGACCTCAATAACATAGTTGGGCTTGTCAATAAACACTCTATGACTTGTCAATATAGTCACATTTACTTGTCAATGGGAGCTACTTTAGTTAACATATATGAGCTTGTCAATGGTCATTCTATAATTTGTCCATATAGTCACTTACACTTGTCAATAAGAAAAGTTCATATTTAGAATCTATATCACTAAATTTTCTCTAGACTAGACCTCAGGTTGGCAACTAACCTGATCCGATCTAGCCTATGCATAATCCTAGTGGATGGTATATTTGATCATTCATATGGAATACAATATAAAAGCCAACATAGAAACAGGGCAACAAAGGAGGAATATGGAGCTTAGATCTAGAAATAGTTAAAGTAAGAAGTGCTAACAACTTTTACCAAGTTCCGATGAAGAAAGTTATCACTTTGGCAATGCTCATGTGAATGTATTCGCTTCTTTGCTGTCCTAAAGAAGATATTAGATAATTTTTCTTGAAAGAGCTTTGAAAAAAGGAAGATGTGATGGTTTCAGAATGATATGTTAAATATATAATTATGATTGAACGTTTATAAGAAGGCTTCAGAACACAGATAATGACCTTTCTCTAGATTTTTTTTTTTTTATTTTTGTGAGCAATTGAACATGCATAATTTCTTAGTAATGATTTTGCAACCTAGTAACATGAAAACTCTCATGTAAATAAGAGATCACAGATTCGATCTTGTTTATAATCTTAAGCTGTTAATATCTACCCTTTTATTTAAGAAAAGGTAGGAGTAATTTCCGTAAGAATAATAAAATCAAGATCACAACTCAAGTTTCTTGGTTAGTATACAAGAGATAGGAGGGGGAAAAAAAAAAAGCAGCAGCAGCAGTACGTAGCTTGATAGCTCCCATATAAGTAAGAGATCCCAGATTGTATCTTGCGTATAATCTTGGGTCGTTACTCGTTAGTAAGATAGTATCTGCCTTTTATTTGAAAAAAAAGGTAGGAGTGATTTCCATAAGAATAATAAAATCCAAATCACAACCCAACCTATGCAAGTTTCATGGTTAAAGTAGACAGGGACCGGGAAAACAAGCAGCAGCAGCAGCAGCAAAAGGTCAAGGCCGATATATATATAATATTGATTCAAAATTTTTTGAACCAAGTAAACTGTCATCCCAACAGAAGAAAATAGTTACACATGGATTTTTTTTTTTTTTTTTTTTTTTTACACATGAATACAATCTCATTCCACAACTATTGACATTGACACTAACAAAAACATATAATTAATCTCATTTCTTCTAATCACTTACTTAAAAAACTAAACCCCTTTTTTTTTTTTTTTTGAACGGGGGTTTACAGTTCAACACCAAGATGGTGTTCTGTCACCTAGGCCCAGAAAGCTCCATGGCTTCTACCATAAGTGAAGAGTCTTCTATAAAATCTGAATATCTCTGAGGAGTAGTGTTTTCAGAACACCTGAACTTTGATGAATCAAGCTTCTGTGAAACCTCCCATCTCTCTGCTAAACCATCTCCTTCCAGCATCTTCAATACTTCAGACATCTTGGGACGTTGAGTAGGATTAAACTGTGTACACAAGAGTGCAACCTGAACCATTTCTTCTAGTTCAATCAGGTCAAACTCTCCATTCAAATCCTTATCCACCATTTGAGTTAATCTTCGTTCTTGATGCAGATTCTTAACCTGAAAATTAGTTGGTCCTCACTTCAAATTAAACACATACCAAGTAGAAGCTTATGAAAGCAGTTAGAGTGAGAGATAAGAGAGAGTACCCAATCAAGCATTACACCTTTTTGGTTAGCAGCTCGTCCAAAATCCAAGGCCTTGTGACCTGTGATGAGTTCAAGGAGCAAGATTCCGAACCCAAACACATCAGTCTTTTCCGATGACTGACCAGTACATAAGTATTCTGGAGCTATGTGACCAACCGTGCCACGCACTGCTGTGGTGACATGCGAATCTCTGTGATCCAGAAGCTTTGCCAGACCAAAATCACCAACTACCGCTTCAAAGCCTTCATCCAGCAATATGTTGGCGGCTTTCACATCTCGGTGTATTATCTTAGGATCACATTGCTCGTGCAAATAAACCAACCCTCTTGCTGTACCTAAAGCTATTCTCTTTCGCCTCACCCAATCTAAAGCTGGCTCACCACGAATATGATCTGTTATAGTTATCCAAAATCACAGCCAGGGTTAGCAACAATGATTTATCTTTACTACCTTATAAATGATGTGCTATAGATATCTTAACTTCAACTATAGTAGTTTCAGTTATAGTAAAAAAATGACCAAGTCAAGTAAAATCCATAGTTTATTGGAGATGGTGTAGGTCAAAAGAACGATATCAAGCTGGTGTGGTGAAGAGCAGGCCATCACGAGGTTATGAAATACTACCTTTCATTAAAGTGGATATTATATCAAAGACTGGAAATAGTATAGAGAAATTCAATGAACTAACCTTTCAATCGAGAGGCTACACTGCCATTAGGCATGTATGGATAAACAAGAAGGCTTTCGTTCTGAGTGCTGCAAAACCCGCAAAGCCTGAGAAGATTCCGGTGGACGGCCAAACTTATTGTCTCAACTTCGGTCTGAAATTGGATTTCTCCAGCAGCAGCATTATAGTCCTTTAACCTTTTCACTGCCACTACAGATCCATCATTCAAGCGCCCTTTGTAGACTATTCCAAAGCCGCCTCTTCCTAGAATGTTCCTTGAACTGAAATGGTCTGTCGCAGCTCGAAGCTCTTTGAATGAGTATCGTTTTAAATGACCAAGGCGCACCTCTGGATCATATTGTTCTGCCAAATAAAAATCTGCCGTCAAAATTGCTTTGAATACAGCCGAGTCACAAAACAGAATACAAGTGTTCATTGGCATGATAGTTTATCTTGTTGCTTAATCTTTTACTATGACTTTCTCATTTGATGATCACATTCTACCTTCAACAGTATTGACTACATCCCCTCAACCAAAGTTAGAAATAGTCAAAACAATCCATGAAAATTGAATCGATTAAATCACTAGTAGTTGCAGCACCACAAATCAAGGCCTTTACTATGCGGCAACTAAGTAATGAAGCAAGCGCATGATGATATATATTCCTTGCACCTTAAGTATTGTATTCTTCAAGCTCATTCCAACTTATACCTCTACGTTCCCTGATTATGTGTGTCAATTTATGGAGATAAAATTACAAGAAGAGAAAGGAGGGCAAGAATCGAGCGACTAACCATTAACATCAAAGAATATCTGCTGGTTGCATCTATACCGCCACCAAACAAGGAACCCGATAATAATCACAACAACAAAAGCACCACCAATACTTGCACCAAAAGCAATTGCTACACGTTGGCTTCTTGTTACAGAGTCTGATTGGGGTAGACCACCAAAATCCCGGCATTTAATCATGTCATGGAATTGTTAGATAAAATTAATTTGAAAGTGGGGAATAATTTTGATGCCAGTTATATACCTCTCATAGCATCTGGAGGGAAGTAAAGGGGCTCAGGCAAGACAGTTGAACAGTTATTAGCAGTTGGACCGCAAATCAAAGGGTTACCCACAATCCTGAAAGTCAAAGTTCCAGCACAAAACTTATCACACCATTGAGTCCTAAACTAACACATGAAGGTAAAGACTTCTCAAAATAAAAAATAAAAAAAATGCTTACTTGAATGTTCTTGCGGATATTCTTGGCAACGGACCACTCAAATTGTTATAAGAGAGGTCCCTGCATGGATTTTCAACACAGAAGTAATTATTTATTGGAGAAGCCAGTGCTTTAAATTTGCATTCGGGGGCTGTGAACATAACAGAAAATAATGGAAGCCATAAGGAATTGAGGACCTACACAAGGGTTAGGCCTTTAATGTTGCCAAGGGACAGAGGGCAGACTCCTGTCAAGCTGTTGTTGTTTAACCGCCTAACATGTTTGAAAGAAAATTTAAGATGTGTAAGAAACAGACTTCCACAAGTACTTAAATTCACAATCTCTCCAGCAGTTTAACTAATGTGAGATATGAAAAGCTTCTGAGACTTACAGATAATTCAGGCTCTCAAGCCCTCCCAAAGAACTGGGTATCTCACCACTAAATGCATTATTGGAAAGATCAAGTGTCTGAAGCTTTTCCAGATTTCCTATCCCAGCAGGAATTGAACCAGAAATGCCATTGTTCTGAAGCAACCTGCACATATATGTATAAACAATGATCAAATCATCAATGAGATTTCCCCTTTTCCCCTTGATGGCTTGAAAAGATTGGATTACTAAGAAACTGTTCACTGGAAGCAAAAACCCAGAAATGAAGAAAAACCTAATGAAATCAAGGTAGAAAGTAGAAACTTACACAGACTGTAAGTTTGTTAGGCTTTCAATTCCAGCAGACAGTGTGCCAGACAAGTTCTGACTAGGCAATCCCCTGATACAACAGAGAAAATAGCTTCATTTAAGTGAAAATCTCAAAGGGGGACGTATTAATGAAGTTTATTAATTTTGAAACCAACTTACAAAGCAGACACGTAGCCATCTGGAGAACAAGTAACCATCCTCCAGCTACAAGGGTCAACAGAATTAATGTCCCAACTATCCAGGACGTTGTGGGGATCAACCAAATCATTCTTTATGGCAATCAGAGCAACAACTGTTCAAAGAGGGCAAAAAAACATGTGAGAGAGAGAACAAGCATTTAAAATATCAACTAACCATCGACCTCTTCATAAATTCTACTAAATATTGAAGAGGACAAAAAAATTCCAGACAGATATTAACCTTCATAGTTTACCCCTGAAGGAGAAAGAGCGGCGGAAGAAATCGCTGATAAAGCCAGAAGCAACAAACCCAGAAGCCAGAAAATCGAACTGATAATTCCCATACTGAATTCTCAACTCAATAATAACTCTTGTTTTTTCCCTTTAAGCAAGAAGAAGGCTCTGCTCAAAGTCTCCAAAACTAACAATTGGACAAGGCATTTCTCACACTATCGCCTTATCCAAACGAAAAGAAGAAGAAGCTCTAAGAATCAGATTCCCTTAGAAGCGAACCCAACTTAGCAACGTAACAGCTTTACTTTACCATTAAACGAACATACCCAGATACCAAAAATAGATTTTTCCACTTCAGAAACCAGGTCGATAATTGGAGAATTTGAATGGACGTTGAAGAAGGAATATTGTGTGCTGAGAGAAGCACCCAGAAGAAGGATTATTTTTTTCCTTTTTTTTTTGTTTTTTTTTTAGAATAAGCAAAGTTTCAAGCCTGAAATTCTGAGATCCTTGAGATCTGGGAAGGAAGGCATTCCATTCTATAAGCTTTGGACAATTCCCAGAAACTGCATGGGAAATTATTGTTGAATTGTAGCCTTGCTCTGTTCGGTTCCGGTGATTCCACTACCATTATTGTCTTCTTTGTTTCGCAGTATGCGAATAAAGAAAGCATGAAGCACAGTCCCAACTCAGACCAAAAAGAAACCGAAGACGCAAAAGCCAAAAAAATGCCATGGTCGACACAGATACAGATGCAGGAGTTGCAGTAACGAAAATTTTCTTTCTGATTTTTCTTTTAAGAAAATTGAAACTTTGTTTAAAAATAAAGTATAAGCGCATTTGTTGTTTTTTTATAATCTAGTGATTGGAGTGGACTGTGACGGGAACAATGATTTTTTTCTATACAAAAAGAAATTGCAGGTAAGTTTTTTGACAGATCACGTGGTCGGATTGTCTCAGCCTTTGTTTGCTTTTGGCTTGAAAATACAACTTTTTCAGAATCGAGAAAAATTCAGTACCAACCAAGAAAAAATCAAGAAAAATTCTGTTAAAGCTTACTCTGACATGGCCCACATGCTAAAATGCGCCGCATAAGTTAAAAATAGCAAAATATAAAGTTATTATGTAGAAATTACAATATCAAGTCAGTTTTATTGCCTATCAAGTATATGTATTTGGCAAATCACTGGATCATGGTTTTAAAAGTCTTTTTTTCATAAGTTAAGATAAAATTTTTCTTACATACTTATCTCGTAATTCGTAAAAATTATTCTTAAAAGCTAACACAAACATGTAATAACTATACTTATGAGCAATTGACTACTTAATTTAGTAGAAAATCATTTATTTTAAAGTTTAAGTAGTATTTTTTTATCCTTTTTCTTATTATTTATTCATACAAAAAATTAATACATTAGTCACTTTAATTTCGTCTCATTTGTAATCAGGCCTATGTACTTTTTTTTACATTTATTAGGTCTTTAAAATTTACTTGATTTTAAGTATTAGTTCTTTATTCATATAATATGTTAATCATGACGGGCGTGAATGCTAACTAAATGGCACGTAATTTATCACTAAATATAAAATAAAAATTGCGTTTTTATAAAATAATGAAATAATAATCTGCAGCATCTATCTATAATTTGTAATCTTGTTGATTTTAGTTTTATTTAAATCAATTTAGCAAAATTAAATCATTTATATGCTAGGTATTATGTGCATGGAGACTAATAATTACTACAATCCAGTTGATTTTTTTTTTTTTTTGAGAAATTAAAGAAGCTAAATAAGGTACTTAATTATATTATATATTGTGTATAATTAAATTGTATATCAGTTTATATATCAAATAAATTAGTTTGAAGAAAAAAAATGATAACTATAAATATTTTAAATTAATTTAATTATTTCTCTTAATTTTCTTAAAAAAATTAACTATATTTTATATTTATGACAAAAGATAATATAATTGAGAAAGAGTTGATCAACAAATAAAAAATAAAAACCCACAAAGAGTTATAAAAATGAGATGACTCTGGTTTGACATATTAAAAAGAAAGTTCTAATAATAAAATGGGAAAATTGTGAAAAAATTCCTCATTGTCAATTTATTTGTCAAATGGGACCTTCGCGTGCAGATTAACTTCCGCGTGTTCAAAATATCTTCTTTGGTGTGCAGATGATCTTCCCTGTGTGCAAAAATCTTCTCTATGTATACAAAAATTTTCCCTACATGTGCATAAATCTTTCCTTCTTATGTAAATATCTTTTTCGGTTCTATTTAACAAATAAATTATCAATAAAGTCTTTTTTAACAATTCTCTCTTATAAAATCAGCATTTCCTATGGCAAAATATATATATCAGCATGACAGCATCCCTATAATGACTGTGCCATGAGAATGAAAAGAAAATAAAAATGGAGAATTACATTCAGGTCCTAAAGAAGAGAAGAAATGAAGAAATGGTCCCTATAGATTGTAAAATGAAAAAATGGTCCCATGGAATTGTCAATACAGGCTTCTAGAGTTGTTAATTAGTTATCAATACATGCTCATTGAGTTGTTAATTGGACCACTTTTTTATTTTATAATCTATAGGAACCATTTTTTCTTTTTTTTTATGGGATCTAAGTGTAATTCTCCCAAATAAAAATAATGCTGATAGCATAGATAACTCAGAGGATAGCTAAAATACGCCGGGGAAGCTAATCGTGAGGGAAGCCACGCAAGTTGCAACAGGCTAATGGCTTATTTGTCCTATTCTTGCTTTGTTGGATTAATCTGGACCCTAATAAATCCATCAAATTAAAAGAAGGTGGATCTAAGATACTCCGTAAAAAAACCTCTAATATAGGTCCCCCGAAAATAAAAGAATACCTATACATAAATAATCAAAATAACAATAACAATAATTTTAATTTTGTTTGAGGAATATGTCATGGTTGGAGGGTTGGGTAAAACCATAAAGGCAGTAGAACTTTACAACTAAATATTTAGCAGTGTTGTACTCCCAAAACTCGAGTTCAATAACTCTAGTTAAAAGGAGGGTACAAACCCCTACAAGTTGAATCAAGTATTTGGTGTTCCTATATTAGAAGTAAACTCACTTTTATCCCATTTGTACCTTACTAATAGAATAAAAATCAATTAGTGTAATATTATCTCTAGTTCTTAATATAAGATCACGTTGATAATGTAATTTACAATACAAGCAAATCTAATATTAAGGATAGGAGATAATTTAATTTATATTCAAATATATTTTTATAAAATATTAATTTGACAAACTGAAACCTTATTTAAGCGATATAATGAAAAGATAAAAGATTAAAATGTAAAGTAAGTGGACACAACATGAGTTTTATAAAATATTATATATCTGTGTGTGTGCGTGTATTATATGCGTATAGTGTGATAACTTTTGAGACAAATATTAAAATTATAATTATAAAATTAAAAAGAGTTAATGTATTATTAAAAAATATTAAAAATTAAAATTATTTGATTAAATGTAATTAATAAATAAAATTATAAATATCCTTAAATAATAAACTTAAAAATAATATTATAAATAAGGAAAAATTAGAATGAAGGCCTGAAAAAAAATATATTTATTGAGAAGTATCATAAAAATTGTAATTATTTAGAATGATCAAACTTTATAATATAAATTTAAAATTATTAAATTATCCCTAATCAAACTTTCTACATTATCTCTTGCATTCATAATTAAAAAATAAATAAAACTAAAAGTAAAGTCATCCATCATTCACATGTAATACCATCGTATCTTTTTTTCTACTTTTTATTTTTTTACCAAGTTTCGTGCTCATGCTTTTTATTTTTTTACCAAGTTTCATGCTCATGTAAAATAAATATATTATTTAATTAACGATGGTTTAACTTATATTTTTTTTTCAACAAGTTCTATATTCATATAATCAATAGATCATTTAATTAACGAATATATCATTAAGTTGCCGGATTTATATTATCAAGTATAAACATTGATATCAATTAGGCTCTTTTTATAAAAATAAAATCTAAACTCATTTCATGTTTTTTTGGGATATAATAAATTCTTCAATTTTATTAACATTAAATGAATTTTTTAACCCACGTAAATTTCTTCTCAAATACAAATAAATCATATAAACTTTTTTTGTTTAACATATATAATAAATTATAAACGACTTTTCCTTTTATTAAAATTATAAAATTATGTTTTTAATTAAAATTTTAGTTGATTTTAATAAATTATAATTTTGATAAAATTGAAGAATGTGTGATTTTTTTTCCAAATATATCTATGCAAATTGTGGAAACTGAAAATTGAGAAAACTTTTATTTAATTTAGTAAAATTTAGAATTTTGTATTAGTTTCAAAAATAGAATGTGGAATAGAATGTATGAGAGAATGGAGAAGATTTTCTTAAGGGTATTTTAGTATTTTTTTAATTTTTATTTTTATATTTAGTCCTTCTAAATAATTAAAATTTTTATAATCGTTCTTGATAAATATCTTTTCATTTAAGTCCTTCATTCTAATTTTCCCTATAAACAAGTATATTAAATATAGGGTTAAGGTGTATTGAGCACCTCAATATATTTTTCAGAATGTAATCAATACCTTAAAATGTTTTAGGGTACAATTTTAATTCTAATATATTTAAATGAGTGCAATTTCACGTTAAATTAACGGACTCATAAACGTCCGTCTTCCTCTTTCATCTTCCTTCCGTCCAGTCCTCAATGTCATCGACACATCAAGCCAGGGCAGAACAAGCGAAGTATTAGCTTTCGATGAAATTCAAACCCTCTCAGGAGCTCTTAATTCAGTATTTTTATAGCTCGCCAGCCCATGATTATTCATCAACCTACTAGATGCCTCTCATCCCTCAAGTCTATCACAGTATCGAGAGATTGGTGATACTCCATTCGCCGTTGATCGGAGTTTCACCAGGGAAAGAGGCGGTGAAACAGGGGACGACGACGATGAAAGCAGCGGTGACATATGGGACATCCCAAACAGCGTGGATATTGACGATGAAGTGGAACCAGCAGCGCAATGATGACAAAACAAGCAGCAATTGTTGGATCTTGAGGTGGGGTTCAAGAATTTGTTATGATTCTTGCACGAAGCGTGATGAAGATTATAGGAGTGAGAAATAACAGGCAAAATTCTCAGCTGGCGAGGTGTGTGAGCGAAGAAACACGGCTTTCGCTTACAATTCTTCCCATCTTTACAAGCCTCAGTCCTGTAACTTGCAGGGTGAAGCCAATACTCAAACACACCTTGCGCGAACTCACAGTTGTTCCCGCGGCTGCTCATGATTGGGGAGAGGGGAAAAGTGAGAGAAGGAAGAGGGGGAATGCCGGAATGGAGAGCACGGGAATTACAGAGAGAAATGGGCGATAGGGAGAAGAAAGAGGAAAACAGACGTTTATGATTCCGTTACTTTGGGGCGAAATTTCATCATTTAAATATATTATGATCAAAATTACAACATAAAATATTTTAAAACCTGTTTGGTTGGAAGGGGAATGAAAAGGGAGAAAAAATGAGGCCAGCTCCTCTTTTAGTTTGAAATTTTGAAAAGGAGAAAGTAAAAATATGGCCCTATCTCTCCTCCCCTCCACTTTCCTTATTTTAATCCCCTCTACATTGAGGTTTTTTTTTGGAGGGAAGCCACATTTTATAACCAATTTATACCCTTCTATTTGATAATATTTCATCGTGAAAAAATTAAAAGAAACCGTGACTGCAATGCCGCCATGCCCAATCTGATGCTCTCTGCAAACTTTGCTGCTCCTCCTTCAATTTCTTTTAATTTAAGTTTCGAAAACAAAGCCACACACACAGTTTCTGAGCTTTTTCCTTTTCCTTTTTTCTGTTTTTTATTTTTATTTTCCTTTTGGATGTGTGTAGTTCCGGCAATCTTCCTTTATGTCGGTAACCCTTCTTGACATGTTGTAATATCCTGAATTTTTGGATTAGATGCTTGAAAATAAGTTTAAATTAAGTAGACTGTTAAACTCTGGTTTAGTAGGTGTCCCAAATTTATTCCCTAATGTTTCTTATATCTTTGAGGTATTAAAGGGAATAAAATTGTGAATTAAAGAGTATGGGAAATTGGTATACAAAAATGGAATTTATTGAAGTTGTAAGTACTTGTCATTTCATTGCTTCAAGTGAGGCAGTGAGATTGTCATGAGATTTTGGAAGACCAAATGATAAGAAAAAATTATGAAAATTTACAAAGTGAAAGCAGACATCCTAAGCTTTATTTTGATATGTCATATGACTCAATTAGAGCTATATATAAAGAGTTATGAATTTTTGAAGTTATCCCAGAAAAACTAGAAAGTTTCTGGAACAGCATTCAAAGATTTAAATTCTGGGATTTTTGTGTTTCTATTTGGCTAAAGTCTATATTTTTCCTTGAAACTAGACTTAATAAGGGTTCTATAGGCTTTCAAATCACTCCGAAATGATGTCTATAAATTTAGTTATGATTTTTCAAAATTTGGATAGAAAATTTGTCAAAAAATCCGAAAATAGAGAAAAATGTAAGGGTTAAGGTGCAAAAATACACATGAGCTTTTGTCAAAAGTGCATCCAACACCAAATGCTTTTTTTAGGTGCAAAAGTAACTGTGTGGTTATAAAATAGGTGCAAAATTCACAGTAGCTGTTA